>JARYHS010009186.1:252079225-252232852 GCA_031002005.1 Vandiemenella viatica
ACACATCAAACAACAAATTTCACAATTCAGGTATATAGAAATTAACTCGCAATGACTGCAAAGCAGAATATATAGGTGAAACATGCAGGAAGTTTGAAACCAGATATAAGGAACATTTAAGAGCACTAAAATTCAATAACCACTCAACATTCGCAGAACACCTACTACAACATAATCACCAGCCCACAAACATAGCAATAGACATGCAATTACTAATCATTAATAATAGGAAACCACAACTATTAACGTTTCAGGAAAACTACCACATTCAAAACTGACTGGCTGATAAAAAGAACATAATAAATGAATACACGAACCAGACGGACCAAACACTATACAAAGTACTTAAAACGAAATAAGAAACACAACCATCTACCACAAAAAGACACAGCCAATAATAATAATACACTAAACACACCGAGCGTGGTGGTGTAACGGTTAGCGTTCTGGCCTCCCATTCGGGAGGACGCCGGTTGGAATCCCCGTCCGGGCATCCAGATTTGGGTTTTCCATGGTTTCCCAAATCACTCCAGGCAAATGGCGGGATGCTTCCTTCAAAAGGCCATGGCCGAATTCCTTCCCATTCATTGCCCACTAAATTACTCGTAAAGGTGCAACAAACAACTGAAATGCAAATTACTGCTATTACACACTTCTATGCTGAAACACGGCACAATTATAAGCCAATGTGATCATGTATAAATGTAAGTAAGCTTACATCTGTATATATCTTAATTTTCATGGGCAAAGCTTATATCTGTGTATATGATAATTTTCATTTGTAAAATTGTAACACAGAACAAATTTAATTAACGGTCAGAACCGCTGAAGATGCTTCAGGAAAAGAACTCAAACGCGTACGGAAAATAGGAACAACATATTCTATTGCATTGGCGCGAAAATTATTCATAAAAAATTGATCCTGCCGCAATTGGGTAAATGGCCCACAGTAACCAAATATTCCTGTCGTTCAAAAATAGTGATTTCTTGCGTTTTAAAATAGTAAATCATAAATAATAATTTAAAAACTAGTTTGGTACAGAACTTCAGCTGAGATAGTCCTGCAGGCAAACAAAACCGTTCCCGATTCAATTCACTGGGTAACATGCGTTAACGTCACCACCTGGTCACATGCGATAATGACGTCAGCGTTAACCAATGACTGAAATGGGTCAAACGTCAGTCTAAAATAGCTTTGTTCCATCAGAACATTAGGGGTATCTCAAGCAAACTTGATGAGTTGATAATATCTATAGAAGAAACCCAAAAATCATTGAATATTAACATAAATATTGTATGTCTGACAGAACATCATCTGAAGAATTCTGAAATATGTCTCCTCCCATTTGTTGGATATAGATTAGCTTCATGTTATTGCAGGTCAGAGATGAGAATGGGGGGTGCAGCAATATATGTAACAGAAAATACTGAAACAAAATCATTAGATGTAAGTAAATACTGTATAGAACAAGATTTTGAATGTTGTGCAACACAGTTAGAATTAGAAAACAAATATCTTATAGTGCTGACAGTTTATAGGGCTCCCACAGGAGACTTCAGTAAATTTTGTAATAAACTTGAAGCGGTTCTACTAAATTTATCACGAACTAAAAGGGAAATTATCCTCTGTGGAGACTTCAACATAAATTTTGCTGTAGAATGTAACCAGACAGATTATCTTCTAGGAATGCTTAGATCATTCAATCTCTATCAAACTGTAAATTTCCCAACTAGAATACAAAAAGATAGTAGTACCATTATTGATAACATTTTTGTAGAACACAATAAATTAGAAATAAATGGAACAATTCCAATGGAAAATGGTTTGTCAGACCATAATGCTCAAATAATTACTTTGGATATTGTGGGAAATGAAAATAACAAAAAGAAAGGATTTGTTAGAGTTAGGCCATTAAAGAACAATTCAATAAAAACATTAAATGATGAACTTCTCAATGAGGACTGGAGCACTGTTTATAAATTAAAAGGGGTAAATGATAAATTCAATTACTTTCACCAAAGGTTTTTGGAAATTTACGATAGGTGTCTCCCTACAAAACTAGCTCCAATTGGTCAAAAACGAGTAAACAAAAATTGGGTTACAGTTGGTATCAAAACATCTTGCAGACATAAAAGGAAATTGTATGTAAAAGTTAGGAATACTGATAATATGCTTTTCAGACAACATTACAAAGCTTACTGTAGAATTTTAACCGAAGTAGTAGAAGAAGCTAAACGTTTGGCCATAAACGATGAGATTAGTAGTTCAGATAATAAGATAAAAAGTGTTTGGAACATTATTAAAAGAGAAACAACTGTATCATCCCTTGAACATAAACCTATATCTATAAGCATTAATGATAAACTTGTAAATGACCCCTCGTATGTAGGAAGTGCTTTCAATAAATACTTCTTAACAGTTGCTGAAAAAATAAAAGGAAAATGTATTGGGAATATGGATGCTATAGCAATACTTAAATCGTTGTCACCAAAAGCAGCACCTATGTCTCTATTTCCCACCAGTAAAAATGAAATTGAAAAAATTATTAAATCCCTCAAAAATAAAAATTCATTTGGTTATGATGAGGTTTCAACCCATGTAATGAAACAATGTAACACCAGCATTAGTAGAGTTATTAGTCACATTTGTAATAGTTCTTTTGAAGAAAGTATCTTCCCTGACTCACTCAAGAAGTCAATAATCAAACCGCTTTATAAAAAGGGTGATACCTCAAAGATTGAGAATTACAGACCAATATCACTTCTACCAGCATTTTCAAAAATCTTTGAAAAAGCAATGTACAGAAGGGTGTATGCACATCTACAAAAGAATGACCTACTCAGTAAAGTACAGTTTGGTTTTAGACAAGGCGTTTCAACAGATTCAGCAATTTTTGCTTTTGTAAACAACATACTGGAATCAATGCATAAAAAAACTAAATTCCCTAGGTATATTCTGTGATCTTGCTAAGGCTTTTGACTGTGTTGATCATGATATTCTACTAGGTAAATTAGATCACTATGGAGTTAGTGGTAAGCCAGGACTTTGGTTTAAATCATACCTGGAAAATAGAAAGCAATGTGTATCACTGAAAGATGCTAATACAGGAGATGTTATAAACTCAGAATGGGGTATAGTTAAATGTGGTGTGCCTCAGGGTTCAATTCTTGGCCCTCTGCTGTTCTTAATCTATATAAATGATCTTCCACATATACTAGGTGATAATGAACACATAGTGCTCTTTGCAGATGATACTAGCATATCGTTGAAAGATCCATCAGCACAAAACCTCGAAAACATAGCAAATGATGTTATAAAGAAAATTAATAGGTGGTTTAATGCCAACAAACTAATACTTAATGTAGAAAAGACACAGTTACTTCAGTTTGTTACAAAAAATAAAACAAAGGACAGCTATAATGTGATATCAGAAGGGAAAACAATCAATGAAAGCAGTTTCACAAGATTCCTGGGTGTATATATAGATAACAAATTGAACTGGAAACAACATATTCAACAACTTCTTAAAAAACTGAATTCTGCAACATTCTCACTGAGGGTAATATCTAGAATAGCTAATATAGAAACCAGAAAGTTAGTATATTTTGCATATTTTCATTCCCTGCTCACTTATGGCATCTCATTTTGGGGAAACTCGTCACAAGCACAAAGGGTATTTAAATTACAAAAGCGTGCTATAAGAACTATTTGTGGAGCAAACCCATGGACGTCGTGCAGAAATCTGTTTAAAAGCCTGGGTGTTCTAACCATGCCAGCACAGTTTGTATACTCTGTATTATCATTTGTAGTGGAAAATCCTGAACACTTCAATCTTAATGCTGACATACATAGCCATAATACTAGGAATAAATATAATATTCACAAGGATTACAAATCACTGTCAATTGTACAGAGAGGGTTAACATTTACTGGAGCTTCCTTATTCAATGTATTACCAACAGAAATTAAATGTTATCTACAAAAACCCATCTACTTTAAGTCCAAACTGAAAGAGTTTCTGCTTCAGAACCCATTTTACTCTGTGAAAGAATTTTCTTCTTGGAATTTGGTAACTAAGAATGACTGATAAAATAGTATATATGGTGTATGGAAGGGGAAGGTGACAAAGTTGTCCTCAATTACTAAATGATATATGGTTTTTCTTTCTGTTGAAACTTTTGACAATTTAAGTAATTATTGTGTTTACAAAATTCCACTCATATATAGTAACTAACATGGGATAGCATGCATTCAAAAACTTCTGTGAAAAATTATCATACTAACAGGTTGTTAAGTAATTTACTGCTTATGAGTTGTTGGTATTATAATTGATATTGTTAATAAGTGTGTGTACTGTTCCACATAAATAGCAACTAACATGATATAATATGTAGTCGCAAAGTACAGTGAAACTTATCATGGTTACTGTTTGTAAGAAAATAGCTGATTATTAGATGCTGGTAATAAGTGTATACACTGTTCCACATAATAAGTATTAATTAACTCGGGATTGTATTTGTAGATAACAGGAGATATTGGTTATACTAATGGGTTGTAGCTAACTTGTTGTCAATATATAATAACATTATCAATTATATAGTAATATTGACATTACAAATAAGTGTATGTACTGTTCCACATCCCCGAGATCATTCTCACATGGGATCAAAGTGAACATATCTATCTATCTATCTATCTATCTAGAAACCCGATACTCTGCCGGAAGACGTCGGAGACGAGCTTTGAAGAGCTCCATCCGTGGAAGTCTTTAAAACGTTTTTACGCAGTTATACACTGGAAAATCCTACCGTTCATACGATAATTCTTTTTTGTGTATCACTAAAGTGATTTTTTTTCCTTAAAAACTTATCTGATATGCAATGGCAGGAAAAATAAGGGTAATATAGTGAAATAGTGATGCCGGCACTAATTCTTTCTTCTCTTGTACAGCTAGATATTAGAATAGATATAGCACACAGGAATTTTTGTCCGAAATACCCTATGGAATTATCATTCTTTCTGAACTACAGAGCAAGGTTGTAGATGTGATGGAATGTGGAACTTTTAGGCATTAAAGTTTACTGGGTCCGTTTAACCAAACTCTGCCTCCCTTTCGTTGACAGGAACTATCATACAAGACGTTAGATGGCGACCGGTTATCAGGTTTTCTATTTAGGTATAATCAGCTGATTATTTAGCCCGGGAAATTGTCACCGGAGCGTGCGCTCCATTGCAATTTTAATTAAATATTACCCTGCCTCCTTTTGTTCTTCACCACTAACTATACGACGTCATTATAGTTAACAGCCCTGTTGCCAATCTATCAACAAGCAGTCACCTTTCAGAAACTCGAATGTTACTGATGAAATGCGAATTTTATAATTTTACTTAAGGCCGGCATTACACTGTAAAAGATCTTTGATAAAATTTATTTTATAAAATATTTTACAGTGTAATGGGCAAAATTTCTTTTATAAAATGTAATACGTTGGCATTACATTTTATAAAAGGTTTCAACACTCTGCGAACGTAAACAAAGTAAATGGCGCAAGGGAAGTTACCGAAGTTGGTTAGGACTGCCAAATCCACGAAAATCTTGATTTCTGAGTATCAACAGAAGGAAATGTTGTAAAGTCAGAAACTTGTAGACTATAAGATTAGGTATAAAAAGGTGAACACTTGCGTAAAGTTAATTGGTGCTATGATAGAAGGCTGTACTGTCGAAGACGTAAAAAAAAAAAAATTAATAGTTTAAGAAACTAGTATTTGACAGGTTTCTGGAATAATAGGAGACGGAATGTGCTGAGCAATATGTGTGCTATACTGCAGAATGGTGTAGATCCGCCAACATCAATCGAATACAACCCACTGCACATACATCGTAAATATATATATTGGGAAATAATTCTGATATAGAAATTTATGAAAATATTGTGGTAAGAATTTATTGGACATATACTTCAGCATCAACCATAATTTTTATAATTTGCCATGTCCTCACATTGCAGCTCTTTGACTAAACTTTGATGACCTCCTTTCATTTCGAGTCTCGTAATCCACGGTCTAACCTAAATATGTTTACTTCTCTTCTTTATCTTCAATAAAACACATATTGTGACAGCTGCACTAACTGCGTCTGCAAAAGCTTACAAGTTTACTTCATTCATTTCAGAGAACTATGACGAAAAATTTTTATATAGTGTAATGGGACTGAAAAAATATCATATAATATCTTTGATAAAATAAATATGATAAATTTTTTTATATGATCTTGGACAAAGATCTTTTACAGTGTAATGGCGTTCCGTAATGAAATAGCACAAAAGTATTTAAGACTATAATTTATCCCAAAAGGTTCTTGTACTTCGTCAAGGAATTAATTAGAGAATCGTATTTTATCTTTGATGTATTGAAAGATCCATTTCCTAAGTTATTCAGGGCAGTAACCGATATATTATTTGTTACTGGAAAACGCTTTTCTCCATCTTTTAAGCTTGGTTTTTTTTTTTTTTTTTTTTTTTTTTTACATAAGCTCTTTATGCCCACACTGCTTTAAAAATGCATTGCTTCTGTTCATAGAGGAGTTTGAGGACAACATAAAGTTCAGGTAGGACGCTGCGGGAGTTATGAGCAAAGCACCGACATTGAGTCGTAAAACCAGCCACACGTAGCCGTAAAGCTTCAACACGATCACCCACCTGCACGTTATCCTGCCGCCTCAAAAAGCAGTGCTCTAATCGCGAAATCGGCTCCTCACGACACCAGAGACTCTGCACAGAGCAGTGCGTGAATATGTGACGTCACACCCAAAATCTCCTACTGGTCACAGCAGTTGGAAGCAGCTCTATCATAACCGTGGCGCCATGATGACACTCGATGAGACAAATAGAAAGTGAAGAATATTAAAAAAAAAAAAAAATCTCGCTTAGTTCTCGAGATTTCTACTGTGAAAATAATTAGTTATAACTATAGTTCCTTCTACCTTTGGTGATGTTTCTTTTGTGGTCCAGGTCGCATTTAAGACTAACCACAACCACTAGGAAGAAAACAAAACACCCGTTGTGCATGTAGAACGTGTAGTTTTCTTTGTGGCTTTCAAATCTAACCACCTCGATTTTGAGATAGTATAACTCGAGAACTAAGTGAGATATCGAAAAAGTTTATCCTTAATGTTTGATTTGTCTCGTCGTGTTACATTAAAATACATCACCAAATTTCAATTTGGTGAAATTTTCCTTCTGGATCAGGTTTTTAAGATACAATGTCTCGAGAATTTATTTTTATTTATTTATTTTAATTGCTCTTAGCCTTATCGATCAAACAGCCAGCCTTTTACAGAAGTTTTTACTCGTGTTTAAAACAGCACTTTCAACTAATTATTAACTTAATAATATTCATCATAATGGCACGAGTAAAACACTGATAGAATGAGAACTAAGCGGAATATATATATATATATATAAAGAAATATTGCTCATTTTCGATTTGTCTCGTCGAGTTACATTAGCATCCATCAACATCAACAAATTGCGGCGCCGCGGTTATCGTAGCCTCCCCCCCCCCCACCCTCTTGTTTACATAGTTCATATTCACACCACATCCTCTCTTGTTTTATATAGACAGGAATGCCCAGCCTAAGGAGTTTCTACTTATTTTAAAAAAAAAACTGAGTATTAATTGGAAGGAATGGAACTGTACGGATGATACAGATCAGTAAAGAAGGAAAAAACGTTCGGTTAACTGAAATTTGTAAACAACCACAGCCAGTAACCTAGATCAGAACCATATCTTGCAGTGGTAGACTCTCGTCCCACAACCACTAAAACATACAAACATTAAAAAATGAAGGTCTTCCATGCTATACCAAGTAGCTTGTTAGTTTTTTGAAGCCAAGGAAACTCTATAGAAAAGAAGTGGTTCCTGTTATGCTTCTTTCTTTATTTCCATAAAACCTTAAATCTGTAATCGAGCTCTTAATTACTTAATCAAATTCGCCGTGAACGAGTGAGGAAGCTCTTCTGTAGTATTGGTACGTTTCCCCAAATTAACAAACGAGTAATCTCTCTGTACGAGCTCCAGGGTTGGTATTCTCTTTGTTTCGGCCGAGGCTGCATTGGCCGTCCACCTTACCAGCTGGTCAGAAAATTACACCTCTTTCACACCTTCGCTGCCTCTCCACACAAATGAGTAGATCTGGCGATCACAAAATATATTCAATATGTAGCCAAAGAGAAACTTCAATTTATTAGTTCCCTTGAAACCTGTGTGATCATCTACTCAATCAGAGGCACTTACCTCCGCTATTAAACCTACCAGTATAGCAGTTCGGAGCTGAAAGTTGGTTTAGGATAAACATCGTGAAACTCGGTGTACTTCGGAAAATAAATCTCGAGTAGTTTCTGAGGTAAAAACTCACATACGTATTTCCATAGAGTAACAGATGCCTAATATTAATAACAATTTGTTCCTTTATCCGGGTGTTCAATTGCGTTGTTATTACGCGAGTGGAGATGAAATGAAATGAAGATTTAATTACGTTGCTATTATTTAATTAAGCCAACGTTTCGCCCGAAGACTCTGGGCATCTTGGGTAAATTACGGTTTATTCGCAAACAAATATTTTGGTTGTAAACGAAAACATTCCAGAGATATTACGCTATGAGGTAAAGACAGTACATGCAATTTTACGTTGATTGGGTTTTTAGCTTGGGATTTTGAATCGTTATGTAAAACTCGTTTCCATTCTTCACTCAGTCCATAGCCTCCGTTTCTGTTTACGTTCGATGGATGTTTAAACGTTTCCATCACTTTCTCGGACTATAGATGACAAATGTTTTTTTATTTATCTTATGGGTTAACACCTCATCGACGTAGGAGGCATTAATGGTGGGAAGGTACTGATAACAAGGGTTGGTAAGGAATTCGGCCATGGACTTTTGAAAGAAACATCCCGGTATATACCTGTAGCGATTTGGAGAAACCATGGAAAATCCGAATCTGGATGCCAGGACGGGGATTCGAACCGCCGTCCTTCCGAATGAGAGGCCAGAGCGTTAACCGCTCACCCACAACACACGGCGGCAAACATTCTTCTAGTTTAAATAATACCCATTTTTTATGTTTGACCTTGTATGGTATATCGTTGGTGTTCTTGAATTCTTCTTTAGAGCATCCGTTTTGTTTCCCTTATGCAAACCTTTCCACACTGGGACAGATTTAAAAAAAAAAAAAAAAAAAAAAAAATATGAAAA
Organism: Vandiemenella viatica; assembly: GCA_031002005.1. Classification (NCBI taxonomy): domain Eukaryota; kingdom Metazoa; phylum Arthropoda; class Insecta; order Orthoptera; family Morabidae; genus Vandiemenella; species Vandiemenella viatica. The sequence goes on from JARYHS010009186.1 coordinate 252,088,478, forward strand.
TACATATAGTAACGTCCGACATCCCTAGATTTGCTGTTTGCAAGTATTTCAATTCATCAACTTTCTTCGGTTTCTTTCTGAACTGTTGCTCGTTTTCACGCTACGTTTGTACCACTAATATTTCCTTAATTATTTTAATTTAATTACTATGGACCTTATACCTCGGTGGCTATTTTATTGTATATCAACTCACGCATTTTATGAATGTTTTTATCCCAAATGCTTTTACCGTAATTTCGCCGCCAATCTATTTTTGCCTATTTACTGTTCCACGTTAATTATTTATTATTTCACTTGGTAATTTATTTCAGTGGCTGATTCCTTTACCTTATGCCTGAAGTCAAGTAACAATACTCCTATTTTTTTTACCAATATCCTTCTGAACCTCACCACCAATATACAATTTATACACTCCTAGCATTTTCTTCACCCGCCTTCTGCCCCAGTGATTGCCAACCGAGCTCAACTATCATATCTGTTACTGATTACGTTCGACAAATACACCTAGCTGCCCTCTGTTGTTCCAAATTTATTAAATACAGGGTGTCCCTTATTTCAAAACGCAAAATCTCGGAAACAAAGATGAAAGCTGTACAGTGCCACCTGTTAACAGATTTTATAACTTTTTTCGAAAGTTCTGTACGAAATTCTTACATCTTTCACAATAAAAATACTGTTTGTTCCATTCTTCCGTCGATCTTTGTTTTAAAGATTTTGGATTTTGAAATCAGGGACTCCTTTTTTTACGGACAATCCTGTATTCTCATTGAATCTGAGGGCATGTTCAAAATATTTCAGCTGAAACAAAAACATGCTGAGCCTGCGACGAAAACGTCTGTTTGACGAACATTGTAACATGACGGGTACTCTCTTTGGCCGCTAGCAGTACCGAAGCTGCAGTTGGCTGTTCGCCTTTAGTCTAACGGAGATGGAAGTCCATCCACTGGGAATGCTGGTCGAACGTCACGGATAAACATGATCGGTACATCGTCACGTCCTATGGGATGTGTGAACATATCCCAGCTGGTTGTAAGCGGACGATATATTATGGTCAATTCCTGGCTTACATGTACTGATAAGTACAGTATTCTAATGGCGAAAATCCTTACTTTTTAAAAATCTTTGCAGTCTGTTATTCCTGGAAGAGAACTTTCAGTTCTTCCCGTGCGTGTCTGCCTGTTCCACCTAAATGAACCTTAAAAAAAATTTCTTTCCCTTTTGTAAACAGTCAACTATTTTTTAAACTGAAATTGATTTATAGATACTATTTTGAAGTCAATGTCGCAAAACAATTATTAACATTAATTTAAAATCATCTTTTATTGATTCTTTAAGGTTTTCAGATTTTTTTTAAAATGAATTTAATTTGCTGCACAATCTTTATATATAAAAAAATTGTAAACACAAAAAGTTTCTTTTTGTTGACAACGGACATTGTAGCAGCTATAGACTTTACTTCTACTAAAAGAACATCCCCTCGTAAGCAGCACATTTCTTAAAAGAAAGAAGTCTTTACCGCTGTAATAGCTGTTTAAAACGTAAGTGCGAAGCTTTTCATGGCGTTGTAAATACATAAGATGTTCTCGGCATTCCAGCTGCGTATAAATGTCACTTTCATTGGACGTTTCGAGGGAACCCTTCTCAGCCCTCATTTTCAACCAAATTTACAACGCACTGGCGCTTACGGTACACCGCTGTGTTTGTCGGATGTAAGCACGATCATGTTCACATGGTATTTAGTAAACGATAGGGTCTTATAATCCGAGATCGTCCTTAATGCTGCCAACCAAGATTTTAATTTTTGCGAGTAGTTCGAAAATTATTTTGAATCCGCGTGTGTGCCGCGCGTGGTGGGTGAGCGGTTAATGCTCTCGTCTCGCATTCGCGAGGACGCCCGTTCGAATCCGCGTCCGGGCATAAGGATTTGGGTTTTCCATTGTTTTCCCAACTCACTCCAGGCGAATGCCGAGATGCTTCCTTCAAAACAGGCCATGGCCGAATTCCTTCCCGTTCCTTGCCCCCAATCCCATACCGCCTCGTATGACCTCGACGATAAGAAAAAAAGTATCCATGTTTGGTCAATAATATGTTTAAAATGAAATAAAAAATTCACTGGTTTCCTGCCGGTTAATTGATTTATTTAATTTTTTTAACGACGTTTCAGCAACTGCCATCGTTGCCTTCATCAGGTTAACTCTTAAATACAGAGACAAGACTGTGACAGTCACAGTTCTGGCGCCACGTTAAATCACATCCCAGATGTGTTCGATCGAGTTCAGATCTGGTGAGTTGGGGGGCCAGCACATCAATTGCAACTCTCCACTGTGTTCCTCAAACCACTCCATCACACTCCTGGCCTTGTGTCATTGCGCATTATCTTGATGAAAAATGAAACTGCCTTTGGGAAACATAGTCGCCTTGAAGGGGTGTACATGGTCTGTAACCAGGGAACGATAAATATTGGCCGTCATGGTGCCTTGCACGAACTCCACTGGACCGATGGATGCTCACGTGAATGTTCCCCGGAGCATAATTGAGTCGCCGCCAGCTTATCTCCGTCCCGGAGTACAGGTGTCAAGAAGTTGTTCCCCTGGAAAACGACGGATTCGCAGTCTTCCATCGGAATGATGAAGAAGGTATCGGGATTCATCAGATCATGCAACGCTCTGCCACTGCGCCAACGTCCAGTGACGATGGTCACGTGCCCATTTCAGTCGTAGTTGCCGATGTCGTGGTGTTAACATTGGCACATGCATGGGTCGTCGGCTGCGGAGGCCCATCGTTAGGAGTGTTCGGTGCACTGTGTGTTCAGACACACTTGTACTCTGCCCAGCATTAAAGTCTGACGTTAGTTCCGCCACAGTTCGCCGCCTGTCCTGTTTTACCAGTCTGCCCAGACTATGACGTCTGACATCTGTAATGAGCGTCGGCCGCCCAACCTCTCGACGTTTGGACGTGGTTTCATCTTGGTTTCGCCACTTGTTGAAGCCACTTACCACAGCACTCCTCTAACAACCGTGCTGTTTCCGAAATGCTCGTGCCAAGCCTCCGGGTCATCACAATCTGTGATCAGTCAAATTAAAATAGATCACACGCCTTCCCCATTCTAAACACGGATAGCACGCTCACTGATACTATATGCACCGTGCTTGTGTCTGACTAGCAGTCATTCCTCGTCAGGTGATGCTGCTATCGCCTGGACCGGTTTATATCTATAGTAGGTAGGTGGTATCAGTGTATACGCGGCTCGAAGCACGAGGACATTTTATTTAACTGTTTCAAACGTTCTCGGGTCCCCCACCGGAAAAGAGCGTCTAAATGACTTGTTGGCTTGGAATTTAACTCACCTGTTTCCACCTGTCATACTTCTATGCTGAGTAACAGGTGTGAACTGGAATATAGTTGCTCAAGATTGATCAGCCTGGAAGGAACTAGAACCAAACTATGTAACCTAAATTGTAAAATATAGCTCATCTGGCTTAAAGACGCTGCATTCTGAAACAAGGATTGATAAGCTTGTAAAAAAAAAATCTTCTCTCATAAACCTCTCAGGATGATAACTACCCACGAGGCTTGTTGGAATATCTCTCTCGACCATTCTTCTATCAATCTATATGTGTAACAGACTATATTGGTCACTGTGTCATCGTGTCGCTGACACTGAAGTAGCGCACCCAACCTTCGTTACACGACAAATTGCAACCAGAGATGTTACTGCAAATTGAGGTTATGGGTATTATTTAACAACAATTCTATTTAGTTAAGCAACCGCTAAGAAACGAATTGCCAGAACACTGAAAAATGTATTTATTACGTTTAAAGTAACACATTAATTATTAATGTTGCTATTTATTGATTTATATCCAATCGATGTAGATATTTTCTTATACTCTCTGTCCAGAGACATTGCTGTTCAGTAAACTAAGAAATATGTACCACATTACATAATTTTTACGTTATGAGCGTTATTTATTGAGAATTGTATTTAGTAAAGCATCGGAGAGGAAATGAAATGCCGGAATACAGTGTTCAAACCATTATGCTTGACCGGCTTACAAGGTATTTACATCAGATGCAGATTTATCCGCTGTATTCTATGTCACTTTTACAGTAATACTTGCCAGAACTCTGCGTTCCGCCCAACACTTTTGGTGGGCCTGGAGGCTAGTAAAATAATAAAACGCTAGTTACTTACATAACATTGTTTATTTTGCTCTCTCTCGTAAGAAAAAGATGATTCAACGCCGAATACTAAGTTGGTACTAATCTTCTCTGATGCATAAATAAATGAAAACTTGGCTTAACTAGTGATGATCCGATACAAGTAAATACGAGTAAGTACTCGATACTTTGTTTCGATACCGAGTAATTTTTGTATTCGAATTAATTCATTCGATACTTATTCGGTATTGGAAGAAAAGTACTTGTATCGAATCGAAAGTTTCGAAACGCACCCAGTGTTAAATTCTAAATGCATCATCCCTGCTGCGCCACTCAGTCGCGTCTGCGAAATAAATTTCCCGCTGACGTCATGTTGGTAGCATTGAAAATCAAACAAAATCAGTTTTAGAATAAGCAATATAATCTCAAAAAGTTTGTTTTATGTCCCTATTTCATTGTAATAAAGTCGTATTTGGCGCGCATTTCGCTATGCCTGGCCAATGGTCGCTTCCGCGCGGTCGCACACAAAAATTAAAAGATATGGTTCATAAGCAACTAAGTAGCTCATGTGAATCGGAAGAAGATGCTTAAGCTAGCGTTTCACAGGAATATCACTTCTGGAAACATCACAAAGAAAAAGAAAATGCACGGTAATGACAAAGTCTCTCTCTACTTGTCAAACACTGTAATGTCTCTAAAAAGCAATCCATTTACAGAATTGGTAGAAATGAAACTTATATTTCCTTGTCTGTATAAATATGCACAACAGTATCTTATTGTTGTAGCAACGTCAGTATTGAGTGAATGTTTGTTTTCAAATGCGGGTGAAACAATGACAAACAAAAGAAACAAACTGTCCCTAAAATATTTGGAACAATTGGTTTTTTGGGAAACCTTCCAAATGCGTACTTTTTAAAAGTATTAAAACTATAATACATAAATATTTAAAGATAAGACAAAAACCTTCAATGTTTGATTACAATGAGCTTTATTACAATTCTAATTAATAAATAAAAATGTTTATTGGGTGTTATTTAATTTTATTACAGTAGGCAAATAAAATACGTAAATAATTTAGCAACATGTCACGTATATTTTTATATTTCGACATTAATTAAAAAAGTATCGATATGAGTAAGTATCGATACTTTTGCAGTACTCATATGAGTAAGTATCGTAAGTCAATTTGAGTACTACTCATTTTAGTAGGTATCGATACTTTGATGGTATCGGAACATCACTAGGCTTAACTGCCTCTGTTTAGTTTCTTCTGCCCTCGGTTCTTTCTGCCGTGCTGGTAAAAATTGTATGATATAAATGTGTACCACAATCTGGTCCGACACCACAACACGCGAGGCAGACCAGACGTCATCTGACGCTGACATATCGACAGCCAGCGATCGGATGACGTCAGCCACTTGGGCGGACCGATTGTGCACGCCGTGCACCCGACATATTCGCCGCCGCTGTCGAAGAGGTTAATAATTAAACGCGGAACAAAGACGGGCCCTCGGGGCGGGTAATGAAGCTGCATTCAGGCCGCGGGCTGTCGCGAGTCCTCGACCAGCCGCCGCATTCACCACCTGTTTGCGCACAGCAGACGAGGACCTGTCGAGTGTCTTCGGTCGGCGGGAGCGCGTGTAAACAAGGAAACTGCTCCACGCGCGCGCGCATAGGCTCTGTGTTTAAGATGGAGCGCTGCGGGTCAAATAAATCTTACAGCATATGCACTTAGCCTGATCAGCGAACAACCGAACTTTTGGCCTGAAAACGTCTTTTAAATCGATGCTGGGTGTGCGGAGTTAAGGGAACGTCCATTAACTACGTAGAACTATCTAGAAGGGGGGAGGGGTTGTGTAGAAAGCTACGCTGAGCTACGGGGGGGGGGGGTTGCAGGAGTTTACGTGGTCAAGCCACGTAGTATTCTATTCACATTATTTGTTACAGTTAAAATAAGGTACTAAGGTGTACCGTTTCTTGTCAAATGAAACTTTATACCTTTCAAGAATTCGTTTATCATTAAACAGGGATTTTTAATTGGGCGTCAGTGAAAAACATTTCGCAATGATTAAATTTAAATATAATTTTATCAAGATCGATATAAATTACCACTTTTGAACGACCAACTGGAGGAGCAATTATTGTCATAAAATTATTATTTTGCCTTCAATTTACCACTGAATAGCATCACAATTAATTTATTTTATATTGCCTGATTTGCAAACTACTATCCTTATGACATAAATCATTGTTTTTTTTTTTAACTGCTTAACGTTTCTTAGCAGCGAGGTCTTTAGAGACAGGAAAGGATGGGGGGCAAGGAATGGGAAGGAATTAGGCCATGACCTTTTGAGGGAAGCATCCCGGCATTTGCCTGGAGTGATTTGGGAAACCATGTAAATCATTGAAAGATGAATACATTAACATTAAAGGAATATAGAGAAGGCATACATTATTAATTTAATACAAATCGTTCAAACATTGATCCTAAGTCATCGTGCCTTTAAATAGTCTATTGGTCCACTTATCTCATGGCCGTTACTGGTTGACAGAATTTAAACTGTGGTACGTTGATGCTATTCAATACAGTTCATTCATTACCGTGACGAGGAGTGGTGGCGGCGCATTGTCGACATGGCAGTCAGATCAAGCGACTGTATGGTCTTGCGTTGCATCCTTTTATCAACGTCATGGAGCACGCGGCACTATGGCTAGGTGCCTGCGACACTTTCCACTCACACCTGTTCGCGTCGGCTGCCCGTACTCAAGTGTCTCGGGCCACACACTCTCCCGTCTATTGTCATACCCCCCGTTATCTCTCTGGAATGCGGGAGGGTGGCCAACTGCCGGCCTCTCCAGGTTGCATTCCAGACCACAGCAAGCTGATTCCAAACACATCCGTCTCCAAAATAACAAACGCACCGCCTCTGTCACTGTGTTTCATTACAGTACAGAACACACAACGGCATGTGAATATTAATTTTCGTCATTTAATCATCTCCGTATGTAATTTAAGCTAATCTGATAAGAAAAAACAGTACAAAATGTCTTCTGGAATCAATAGGGAAAAAACTACTTGCCACGAGGGGGGGGGGGGGAGGTATTGCGGCAAAAACCACTTCGGGCTACTCAGGAGGAGAGGGAGAGGAGTTGGGGGAGGCGGGAGGGGGGGAGGTAATCAGTGGAGGCCAGAATGGGCTATATAAATTATGGAGGCTCCCTCATCTTGCCGAGATCAACTACTGTTTCTGTAGAAGTAATTGCAGTCTTCAATAACGCGGCTGAAAATTGACATAGTGCTGCTGTTTTGGCCTCATTTTAAAGACTAAAATTGTGCCAATGCTGCTATAACGGGTAGTGGATTCAGTAGGGTTTGAAACAGGAAGTTTTAACATTTTAATCAGTCAATCGTATTGTAAGTCGATCGTAGCGAGGAAGCGACAGGTGCAGTCAGAATGCAGAGTCGCAAGCTCCTCTTATGGTCCAAGGTGGTGCAAACTGCGATGCACACACGCACGTTACGTACTCGTGAACAGTACGTTCACCCACATCGCGCAGAGTGTATATATAATCCGTCGCCATATTGAATCTGTCTACTGTAATGTGTCAGGTTTGACACATGACAATATTTTATAAAGGCATTATAAAATAAAGCGAATTTCGTCAGGGCAGAGCTGTGAGTTCGCGAGAGACAGTTTTTCTGCCTGATTTCTCAGAGAGGGGTGCCCTGTCAAGGGAAGTGTCATGTGTTGGACGAACGCCAGACACCGGGGGCGTGCATTGGGGTGGCTACAGACTAATGGTTGTTGTTTTTTCGTGGCTTACCACGAGGACCCCACGTCTGGGGACGTCTGAGGATCGACGGTGGTGTGGAAACTCGTGTGTGAGTCTTCAGAGCGAGAGGTTTCGCTTGTCCACTGGTGCGAGCCTCCCAAGTGAGAGGCTGTGTTTTGACCAGGACAGTCGGCGGCGTCTCACCTGCCCACCAGTTTCGCTGTCCGTCGCAGTACGGAGAGCCCGCTACTGACGGAGTACACTATTGGTTGTGTGCTGCTTCTCGTCGGAAGACGCAACAGCCCGAGGCGTTATCATCCACCCGGTAATACTTCGTTGAATTCTGTCACCTACAGCAAGATCTTGTAATTGGACTGAGTTGACCCAGAGCGCCCTGATTAGAATCTCATTGCTGGTGCTTGTTGACCTATTGAGGGAATTTGTTACCTTTTTAGATAATTCATTAAATAAATATTAATTTTCATTATTAATTAAATAAACTGTATTATTATTTTTTCAGTAATTAATTGAGGTTTTTCATTCTTTACCGTTTTCTTCCTATCCCGGTCCACTTCTATTAATAGTTTTATGCATAATTTATGTAGATGATTGATAATTTCAGTCTGCTGGCGCCAAAAATGAAGAGGTTGAAACTGTTAAATAATGTACCACAACCTGGAACGTTTCACTACTTACTGGAAAGTATGAGAAGGTGTAGGGGGTAACGGCTTGTGTCTGTCTGTGCCCTCGAGCACGAGGCAACTTACACTTGACTGTTGGCCTATGGGAATGTAACCTGCGTCAAGTACAAATAAAAAATGATGCTGAATTTGAACTATACTTTTGCAGCCCTGTTACTGCATTACGGCGTCAGCATTTGTGTTGCAAACACTCATTTCTGACAACCGTTCATTGTTCGAGTGGTATTTGGCAGTTTTGCACATAGTGACTGGCCGGCCAACACTTGCAGCCGATTCTCGAATATCGCCACACCTGCCGCCAACGATAATCAAACAATGCTCCACAGTCCACAGGGGAACCTCTGGTATCCCGGCCCAACACCGTCATATGCCCGGAAGAAGAGATGGAGGTGGACAACTGATAGACGGCGCTAGCAATAGGCCAACTAGCGCCACCGCATAGCAGGGTTTCCGCCGCGGCCAATCAGAAACGACTTGCCTAGTATAAATACAGCCGTGCGGTTCCACTTAAGACAGTGCTGTGTTCACTTCTACTCAGTTTCGCTTCGGTCTCTCTGTGCATCGGCTATTGGACTCTGACCAGCGCGCATCTCGGTTTACGGTCGGTTACTCCTTTGGACTCTGTGAATCACGTATTGGACTTGGATCAGTGCGCGTCTCGGTCTACATTTGGTTTCTTTCTTGGACTCATCACAGCTCATCTTGGACTTTGCTTCGGTTCTCGTGTGATCGTCTCTGGGCGACCGCGCGTCCGCCGTTTTGACATTTCTGCCACCGTGCTGACACAGCAGAAGCAACTTCTAAATACTTTTGATAAACAAACTACTTTTGTCAATGAAATCACTTACAGTAGAGCGTCATTAATCCAAACGTCACGATCCGAACAACGTTTAAAATTTATGTCTTACGAACTGAGCACTATTTCACGGAAGTGTCTATTTTGTTTCTACTTACAGCACACTTGGTGTGTTCGTAAATTCCACTAAGAAAGAATTAGGTACAGTGAGTTTTACACCTTGTCGCCGCAATACCCTCGTGACCAACCACACACTGGCTTTGTTTTGGAATGTTTGTTTAAACCACGACGCGACAACAATTCTTCCAGTGTGCCGGTAATTTTGAATTTCTTTTAAAAATCTGAGATCCACAACGTTCGTCCTGAACCTTTGTTACTGATTTGCTGTTTTGTTGTTCTGTTGACGTTGACTTAAAAACCAACAGGAGTAGCTTTCGATAAAGCTTTCCGGCCATCCTGATCTGGGTTTTCCATGGTTTTACCAGATCACTCCAGGCCAATGGTGGGATGGTTCCTCACAATAGCCCATGGGAGCCTCCTGACATATCCCGTATATCCCTTCCAAACTATTACCCTTTCGGATAGGTGCAATGCACCCTCCGCCACACACTTTTAGTGAATCGTGGAGTAGTAATAGTCTAATAATAAAAATAATAATATGCATAGCTTATTAAGATATGGTATAATTTTTTTTGGAAACTTAACCCAAGCATTACAGGCATTCATACTTCAAAAGAGGGCAATAAGAATAATGAAAGGTATCACATGTAGAGAATACTGCAGGGAAATTTTTAAAGAGCTAGGAATATTGTCTCTACCATCTATTTATTTATTTGAATTTATCTGCTTCCTGAAATCAGATAAAGGAATATGCAACACTAAACATGAAACAAGGAGTAGAGACGATCTTCATAGAGTGCTGCACAAAAATTATCTGCACCAACAAAGTGTACTCTACCAACCAAAAATTCTTTACAACTCTCCCCCTGAAAGCATAAAACGAATAAAATATCTAAATAATTTTAAATATAAGGTGAAAAATATGTTATTAGTTATTAGCTTCTATAGTATCAATGGATACATGAACCAAAAGAAATTTTATAAAAAAGACTAAATCATTTTGTTATGTAACGTATTAAATATCAATGTATTCATTTAATTTAGTTGAATAAATCTATTTTCTACTTCCTGTATGATTTTACTTTATAATAAAGATATGCAACCTTGAATTGTACTAAAAAAAAATATTGTAATTCTTATTTTATTTACTGTTGACTTGTCATATGTTATAAAATATATGACCTCAAGAATCAAATAAAATACAATACAAGACAATACAATAGAATTATCTACATGTATCAGAAACATTGTCTCACCCGCTGAAAACTATGAGCATATTTTTGCACCTGTTGAATTAAATAATTTTGTGTGTTGAGGCAGAAGGTGTCACTCAAATAAATTTATTTAGAAGCAATGTAGTCTTATTATTCTAGTAATCTTTACCATTATAAATCTTAAAGCAATCTGCGTCTGTATGAGGATTTGAGGAAACATCATGAAAAAACTACCACACTAACGTGAGTCGGGTTTTCACAGTTTGCATCTCAAATTCATTCATCTGTATGAGATATCCACCAAAGATCACGCTAAAGTACAGATAAACAATTCATAATTTGGATTCTGTTAGTATATATTCTTTAACTATGTAACTACGATGATTTATTTCTTCAATTTTCTGAAATATTTTAGTTTAAAATATACTAAAACGTTAACGTAACCACTATACCAAAAACTAAAACTTCAATAAGCCTAACAAAATTGTTAAATTTAAGTTAAAATAAAGTGCACCAAGGTACAACATTACAAAAAAAAAAAAAATGCTTTGCTTCCAACTAGAAATACAAAAACAAACGCTTTCCTAGGCACACACAAAAGTACGAGTGAGCGAAACAGCGGGATAATGTTAGTACCGCGTATTATGAATCTGTAATCGAGCGGCATCTGTCTCAAGGTTTGAGGAAACTATCACACAGATTGTATGAGTTTTCAACAGTTTGAAAGTTTATGGACTGCGGTATATCTTACGTGACCGGGGAATGGAGCAAGAAATAACAATTCATTTGTACAGTCAGTAGATACGCACCACAGATCATACTGCGTCTCAAATAAACACTCCTTCACGAGATACCAATCAAAGATCAAGGTAGAATACAGATAAACACTCCTTCACGAGATACTCATCAAAGATCACGCTAGAAATCGGATAAACACTCCTTCACGAGATACCCATCAAAGATCACGCTAGAATACAGATAAACACTCCAGCCTTTGGATTCTATTCTTTTTTTGAGTATGGAGTTTTTTTTATTTGTTTCTTCAGTTTTTTGAAATATGAAATAGTATACACTGAAAACTTTAAAGAAGACACGACATCAAAGATTAACTACCCAATGAGCATAACGAAATTGTGGAATTTAATTTAAAATTTTATGCTTTGCAATCGCACTACCACCCATTCGAAGGTCTGGGCGAGAGAAGAAGTGGTAGAATGCTGGTGCGTACCACCCTCCTACAGCAGACTACAGCGAGTAGTTGGCAGAGCCGTTGAGTGGTTCGAGTGGGCTGTTCGCGTCACACGCCTGTCTTCCGCCTGATCCAGCCCCTGACGCTGGCCACGCTGGTCAGCAGGCTGGCGAAGTGGCTGTCCCCGCACCGGTCGACGACCACTGACGAGATCCCCACCTGCACACCTGTCTTCTGGTCGGTGACGGGGCCTCCGCTGTCGCCGATGCAGAATCCCTTGTCCGGCTCGATGGCGCAGATTTGACGCTCCGTTACCTTCTCTCCACCCGCTTCCTCGTTCAGCCTCTTACACTTGTTCCAGTCCTGTATGCTCATTGTCACCTGCTGGAGCTGTTCTGCTTTGCGACCTTCGTTGTTGAGGATGCCCCAGCCAGTCGCCACTACTCTGGTTCCAGCTGGCGGGTTCTCCGTGGCCAGACCCCGTATCGGCTGTCCACATACAAACACATGTTATCAATAAAATCCGTGCACGTTATAGTGCGCGGCAGGAACGAAGGTGACCCTGTTTAGCGAGGCTATGCGCAAGTACGTCGTTGCTCTCCCAGTATGCAATCGCATTCAGTAACAATACAGAGCTGTACTGCGATGTTTTTGTGAAGTGGAATGAGTGAATGAGTGAATACGAGGTGTGTACAAAAAGAAACCGAACCAATTAAATAGCGCGCCAACGGCTGCAGATAAATTCTCTGACTTCCGTGCACACTAGTGACATCTCCAGCAAGAGATTCCCTCTTATCGCACTACGGTCGCTGCATTAATTTACGAGTGACAGCCTGTTGAGTGAGGTCGTGCGCAGAGTGCTCGTCGGATTTGTGAGAAAGCGAGAATGAAGGAATTGGAGGAGCAACGCGTCTGTGTGAAATTTTGTGTTAAACTTGGGAAAACTTTTACCGAGACACTTCAAATGCTTAAACAAGCATATGGGATGACTGCATGAGCCGAACACAGTGCTATGAATGGTTTAAGCGCTTTAAGGAGGGCAGAAGTTTGGTTACCGACGAACCAAAATCTGATCGACCCTCCACATCAACAGACGACCACCATGTTGAGAGGGTTCGCACTGTGATTCGTGAAAATCGCCGTTTGCTGTCCGTGAGGTTGCTGAAGAAGTTGGCATAAGTGTATGTTCTTGCAATCAAATCCTGAGAGAAAAACTTGGAATGCATCGTGTCAGTGCAAACCTGATGCCGCGCTTGTTGACGGACGAACAGAAGGAGAATCGAGCTAGGATCTCTAAGGAGTTGCTTGAAAAAGCAAATGAAGACGAAAACTTCCTCAAGAACATCATTACAGGTGATGAAACATGGGTTTATGGGTACGATGTGGAAACGAAGAGGTAATCTTCAGAATGGGTGGGGAAAGGATCTCCTCGACCAAAGAAAGCGCGGATGAGTCGGTCGACCATCAAGGTGATGATGGTCGTGTTTTTTGATTGCAAAGTAGTTGTGGACCATGCACTCCTGTTGTGCCTCAGCCACCCTATTCTCCAGACTTGGCTCCGGCAGACTTTTTTCTCTTCCCAAAACTGAAAAACACTTTGAAAGGACGTCGTTTCTTGACCATAGAAGAAATTCAAGACAATGCGATGAGAGAACTGCGCGCCATCGGAGAAATTGCATTCCAAGAGGCGTTAAAAAACATGAAAAAAACGATGGAAACGGTGTATTGATAGTGGAGGACAGTACTTTGAAGGGTACAGTGTGTAAAAGTTAGTATGATGAGCAATAAAGCAATTACAGCAGAAGTTCTGTTTCTTTTTGTCCACATCTCGTATTGTTATAATTCGTATACTAAATAATGGAAGACAATCAGCAATACGCATAAGGTTCTGCATAGACAAAGCAGAGAGCAAGTGTTTAAAGTATATAAATGTTTTAAGCGCGAGGCAGTCGCTGGGGTGCCGATTTACGATGTTGCCAATGCCCGGGAGAGAAATGCTGAAGGGCGTGATGTTAGCCATAGAACTGTACAACGATATTCAAGGAGAGTAAATCTTCATTAGAGGCAAGTGGGAGTGTGCTTTGGAAGTCACAAAGTAAACATCACAGACGCTGAAAGTGTGTGACAGGTGTAAATGATTTTAATAAAGACGTTCTCAGGCACGAGATACATAACATGTATGCTGTAGGAAAATTTCCTGCTGCGAAGAAACCGGTTGTAAAAATGCGTGAGTCTGAAGGGTTCTTGGGAAGTACGTCATCCATGTTACGTATTATAAAGGATATGGGTTTAAAATATGCGAAATGTAACGATGGGAGGAAATTTCCCATAGAATGTTCAGGTATAGCTGCTGCTAGAGCCATATTCCTGGCTACAACGCATGAGATTAGACAACCAGAAGGAAACACTCAAATTTATTGTTTAGGTCCAAATATAGCAGCAACAGTAACTATAATTGTGAAATGAATGCTGCAACATTTATTGAGTGGTTCAAAAATCAGTATCTACCGTATCTAACCTCAAATTCCATAATTGTAAGCGACAAAGCACCAAGTGCAAACAGTAAGGACTGACGGCTATCTAGCAATTTGATTCCTCACTCTGCTACTCAGACTAGTGCGGACCTATAACCACATCAGCATTCGAATATATCTTGTTTATCTCAATTAAAAATCACTACTTTCACTTGTTCCTTTTCTTAACATTAGCGTCAATCTAAATAATTACATACATACGATATCTTTGAAGTGCTTTGTATTCGTTTATTGAAGGTTGTTCACTGTTGTAATAGTTGTAACAAAATCGTTTGCTGCGGCTGAAACTATGTGACATTCCTGTCTCTCTTAATGGTATTGTCAGGTAAGGGCTGCTAAACGCATATTATTAATATTATCATTTTATAGCAGTAACTAGCTGATACTCGCGACTTCGTACGCGTGGATTAAGAATTTCATTGCCAGAATTGAACATAGAAAGCACTTAGTAACGTAGGTTTGATCCCAAACAACACCGAGTCGGCTTAATATGAAAGGAGAGCCATCACTATATCATTCTGTCTCGTACCTATGTCTTGAAGAGAATCAACTTCCAACATACTTAAAAAACAGAAAAACAAACGATTGTGCGGGGATATTGGGGGGGGGAGGGGCGTTAGCTAAGGGCAGCTATATTTCAGCTTTGTCTTTTCTTCTTTCTTCAGCATGAGCATCCGATACATGGGTTCTAGAACTTTAGCTGCTCGTCCTCTGTTAGAGCTATATCTTAGGCCTTAGGGCCGCAAGGCATATCAAAAACGAAGGCAAAATAAACTGGTTCCAAAAACATTTAAGTAGACACAAAGTAATAGTGCAGAGAATATCGACATCTATACTAAATAATACGTTTTTTCTCCAAACGAAATTTACTAACAAATCATACACTAACATAATGCGCGAGAATCACAGCTTGAACAACCGATATAACTTACAGATTAACACACACATCCGTCTCTCTGTCACCATTCGATAAGTTCTCAAAATTTCGTTAGTACGAATGTTATTCATACCAAAAAAAAAAATGTCCTATGCCCTCCCTCCAAACATCAATAAGTAAGCGCTTTAACCACTGAGGTACTAGACCGCTATGTGCACAGGTAGTATAGGGCCTTACACATCCTGTGTGTCTGTCTATTTATACAGAAAAAATGTCACATAGCATCTCTCGTCAAATTTCATCACGATCGGATTAGCCGTTTAGCCCAAGAAACGTAACAAACAAACAACAGACACACAGAGTTACTTTCACATTTATAATATTGGTATAAATACACAGCACACTTATAAAAATGATAATACATGAAAAATTCTAAAAACTAGGTTATTTCGTAAACATAAACACATATGGCGTGGAATAGACTGTAGTATAAAAAAACCGTAACATTACCCCATCTACTTGATGGTTAGCCAACCTAGATAACCAACTGTTGTGCCGATGAATTAACACATCGCCATCTGTGGAACTGTAATAATAATTTCGTTTAGTCGTAATGACCTGGGGACAGGGTTTCTATTGGTATTCGTTCCGCCCCTGTCGTAGCCTCCTTAATCTAGCCCGCCAAACCTGTCGGGTACAGGAGACCTATAGTTTACCGTGGAATCCGAACCATTGTACCGTCCTGGCGTACTTCGCACTACACATCGTTTTGCGCCAGAGGTGAAGGCCGGGTTAAGTACCTAAGAAAGTCCCCACCAAGACAGAGATTCGAACCGGGGACCCTTCGCTCTCCAGTCAGACGCCTTAACCATTAAGCCACCATACCGCTAGAACTTACGGAACTTACAAATAATTACAAACCATTGTCCTATGACAATGATTTGATAAACATTTAATTCGCAATATTAAATATTGAGGTCAATAATCGAGATGAAAACTATCCAATCTTTTAAGTTGTACCAACTTACACACAGTAAGCCAAATTTCATCAAAATCGGTTAAGTAGTTTCGGAGATTATCTCGGACAAACATCTTGACGCGAGATTTTTATATACGTAAGATATCAGTAGTAGTTGCGTAATTACAACACTTTCTTCCTCTCCCTACGTCGCTCGTGTCTTGCTGGATACGCGGCAACGTCGTATACCGTGTGACCTTCCTATTTCTGACTCACTCTGCGCTGGATTGAGGTGCGAACTCGCTGCAGCGACAGATCGATTGGAAACTGAAGATAGGCACGTTTACGAATCATGTGACAGACGTCTGCAGACACGCAATTGCGCAAGCTCAGCAGGTTCCTACATACTTGTTTATGTCAACGGCTGTCTCTAAGTTGGTGTTTTAAGGATCTATCTGTTTTGAAAGCAGACTATCGGAAAACACTGAGCAACAAGGATTTTGGTAACTATGTACGTTCTCGCGGCGGCAATGCTTTATAAAAACTTCTCGGGTTTCAAGCCGCATCAAAATTGAGCCTTCTGGCGACGTTTCGGAAGCTTCCGCTGCTTCCATTGTCAAGCCCCCGCTTAACATCAATTTTAACGCGGCTTGAAAGCGGAGAAGTTTTTATAAAGGGTTTTGGTGTTTAGGAAATAAACATGATTTCTATACGAAATTGGTCTCCTGATTCTAAAAACGATTTTCATTTTGACATGTGAGGTCTATTTTTTGAGCTATGTGACATCCCTCTGTTACATATTAGGAGTTAATCAAAGAGAATGATGTGAGAATTGAGTCTTTCCCGGCGTACAGATGACAAAAATTGCAGTAAAAAAGGGGAGGGGGGGGGGAAGACAGTTTTAGATTCCAGGGCGACTACTTCGAGTTTTATCTTGGATGCTTTGAAACGTTTCATCCATCTCCAAACATTGTCAGCTCTCCCGGACACAACGAATATGCACCCTGAAACCTTCGGCGACTTTCAGCAGAGGTTATTTACTTTTTATCCAAAAATTCAACAACAGCACGTTGACGAAACGAAGCATCACTGTCCGTCTATTCTGTCTACTGCTTTTGTTCACGTGGCAGAATCTAGTGACGTAACTCGCATTCCGGATGACGTGGGTTCGAAGCCCCATAAGGCCACTCAGATTTATATAAATTACTTCAGGAATTGGCTTGAATGACCTTTCAAAAGGCCATTGCCGAATTCCTTGGTCGTCTAATAACCTAGACAGTGGCTTGTTACGATACAGTAGTATCGCTGGTAATATCGATAGTGGCGAACGTATGTAGAAAATCGCGGGAAAAGATGGAGTCATTGGTGCATTGGCCGGCGAAGAGTATGGTCGCTTTATATGGCGGAGTCTGTTGCTGGCTGCCAAACGGTTAAGATGTGTACGCGCGCAGTTCTGAACAATGTCGTGAATACTGGACTAGTATGTGCAAACTCCGCTAATATTGCCTATCGAAAATCGAAGGTTCTATCACACGTGAATTAATTCATTAACTTTATCTCGGTATAAACTTGACCTAAAATCTTCACGACTACTTGAATATTTCTACTTCGTGATTCAAATACAAATTACTACGTTTAAACGACTAACACCGTTACATATGGCTGTAATACAAAGTCAGTGGAATAATTTACGTTATGCAGCGGAATATTGGTTTTGATCTTTGTCCGCATAGATCACGATCAGTGAGGAACTACTTTGCTCATGAAAGCAAATTATTTCTTAAAGAAACCTAAATTATGGCTATGCCGTCTGCTGTAACGTCAAATTCCAGTTGTCATTCTGATCCAGGTTAAATTTCCATCTAATTAAAACTCCCGCTAACATTGTTGCCAGAAAATTAAAGAATTTATCTTACATATCTATGGGTTAAGAACATATCGAAAATATTTGTTTGGGATGAAACTAAATAAACAAAAAGTCACTAATAATGTTAATTTAAATAAAATAAGTACTTTCCTTTCAGTATTTTCGCAATTCATTCTTTTTTTGATGCTCAAATGTCACTAAATAAGGCTCATAACCTCTATTGACGTGTTCTCTTGTCAGGGGATGAATGGCCAAGGTTAGTGGGCGTGTGTGTGGATAGGTGTGCTGACGAAATAACCTTAGGGAATTCCAGTTCTGCTCGAAGCGTCATTTCTGTTCTTCTGGCAGATCCACTAGAATCTTAGCATTGGACTGTTTGGGCTAATACTTGACACCAATGTGGATTGACGGCCACAGACCGAAGGTTAGAAATTGATATAAGTTCTTACTACATGAAGAATGCAAGACTTGCAACTGAATCAGTTTATTGGCCTCTGACACGGAGTAGTACAGTTAATAGCGTGCCACAAAGTGGATTCCAGCTATCACCAACTTATCTAAGCAGCGAACTGGAAGAGTTGATTGTTAGGCAGTTGGTCGCCCCGGATAGGAGATGCATGGGAGGGTGCCAGGCTCCTACCAGGTGGCTATCGAAGTATGCTCGACTACTCTCGCCGACTGCCCGACAGTAAAGACACTACTTGCTATCTAGTACTTCCCAAGCCACCTCGGCTGACCTACAATTACGAAGGGGACTGCACTCTAAGGTGCTGACTGCAAGCGTGCAGCTTCCTGGCTGGTCACTGCTCGAGCGCGCTCAGTATTGCAATGATCGCCGATTGCCAAAAGCTCGACGACTGAATATTCCTATAACTCCCCAACTAGTAATGGTCTTCATAATGACTCTTACACTTTGGTCGCTGTTAGTTGGGCAGTGGAGGCGGGAAGTGTGACGTCAGAGTGTAACAGAGTTCGCTACACTGTGACCAAGATGTAAAATTTAAGTTGTCTACTTGTACCTGTAATTGCTTAGTCCAGACGAAGGGATGCTTCACTTCGACGACGGCAATGTCGTAGTCGAAAAGTACGACAGCGTTGAACTTCTCGTGGGTGATCAGCTTGCTGACCTCGTGGGTCAGCCCACCTTTTCCCCTCAGGCTGGTGCTGGACCTCACCACTGGCTTCCAGGGAGGGCGTTTGCAGTGTCCGGCCGTGAGCACCCAGCGCTCAGACAACACGCTGCCGCCACAGTGGTGCCTGCCCTCGTACTCCAGCGACACTTGCCACGGGAACTGCTCGATGGTTGCTTTCTCGCCGCCCACAATTCTTCTCGCCACTTCAATGTCGCCGTAGACTCTGTACGCTGTCAGCAGCAGAACTACCTCAGGGAGAAGCAGTGACATCTGGTGTCCGCACACCATCACGTCAACCTGCAAGAGACGGATACTTTTATCAACAAATTCAAGTTATCTAACTGTTCGAGGTATACAATTTAAAAGATTGATGGTTTCTAAGATTTAACCTCCTATTACACCTTCACAGTATATATCTACTCTAACTATTACACCTACGCATAGTAGTTCGCGGCTGGGAGCGCTCAGTTTAGTTCGCAGCTCCCTCGCAAACTACGAGGATTGGAACTTAAATAGTGGCAAGACTGCTGTGGAGTCACTATGCAATGGAATCTACTATTGTCGCTGATAGCACACGTTGTTGACATACCTTACTTACCTCCGAACAAATGTACTCGCCCGTCCCACGTCACCGGCGTGCGCACAATCGAGGGAAACGCAGTCACTTGTGAGCGAGTGGTCTAATGTAACGGTGTCACTATGTTTTCGAAACAGGTACAACGGAGTTGGATCAATATTGAGTGTGCCAGAGGTCGTACAGCACGACAGTGTCATCAAGGTCTTCAAAAAGCGTGCGGGGAATCGGTATTGCCGTACAGAACCGTGGCACGTCAGGTAAAAGCCTTCAACGAAGGTCGGCAAACCGTGGCAGACATGCATCGGGCAGGTCATCCTAGCACCACCTGCGACCAGCTTTGCGAAAGAAGTGGCAACACTTTCTGCGCAGCCCACCCATCATTTTGCACAAAAATGCGCGGGCGCATACAGCGCAAGCTCTGTTCGGTCGATGGGGCTGAGAAGTACTGTACCATCCACCATACTCCCCGGGCTAAAGTCCTTGTGACTGTGATTTGATTCCGAAGATGTAGGAACCACTTCGTGGCATTCGCTTCAGAACTGTTCCAGAGATTCTACAGGCAGTAGACCGCTCCATTCGCACCATCAACAGAACAGGCTCTGCTAACGGTATACTACGTCTTCCACATCGCTGCCAACGGGTTCTACACAACGCTGGTGACTACTTTGGAGAACAATAACAGATGCAAACATGTAACGCTTTTGTATCGGTTGTGAATAAATAGTTGCCACTATTTAAGTTCCAACCCTCGTAGTTCGCTCTATTAGTTCGTTAGTTCCCGTCTCTAATTCAGCGAAACAGATTATACGCTCGCCTTGCTACCGCTACTGCACGAAATCTTTTGTTTATTATGGTAGTTGTGGTTATAGGTGGTTATCTTTTAATTGTTAATGGGGTCAAAGCGTGTTTTGTTTTCACATTCCTCGTTAAATTTCCGTTTGCAACTTCTGCAATAATTATTAGTGTTGAACAATCTTTTTTTTTATATCTGTGTCTTCAGTGAAATGTGTCCAGAGGGAAAAGTGTTTCCTTTTAGGTGACATAATAATAAATAACCTAAAACAAAAGTCAGTCTTCGGAAAAGGATCGAACGAACTAACGAAATAAGGAGCGAGATCTCTGGGAACTAGTTCACGTAGTTCGCCTGTGGGATCGCTCTTCCCAACTAGTTCGTTCACGAACTACACAAGACTACTATCATTTATGGCTAAAAACAGGGACAAGATATTGAAATCAGTTTAGACATCTATGTAAAATACTTACAATACCTCACAATACACATAATCCCAACTGCCATACACCTTACTCTCTGGCTGAGCGATCTAGTGGCTCGGTGGCTAAGGTGTTCGAATCCCCGTCCAGGCGCGATTTTTCATCCGCTCTTAACCAAAACTTTATCTCTGGGAGAGTTTGCTGTGTAATGAGAAGTACGCCAGAACGCTTCCGTGGTTTGTATTCCATGTTAAACTGTAGGTCCTCTGTACTCGGTAGAAAAACCGGGTTGGCTTAAGGTGGCTATGATATGGGCGGAATGGGCAGATAGTAAAAACCCTGTCACCAGGTCATTACGACCACACGAAATTATTGTAATACTAGCTGTTCCTAATAACTTCAAACAATTTATGTGAACGGAGATTTTTCTGGCGTATAAATGCAACATAGTCTTCACGGGTCCGCAGATTCTCGATAGCAAAAGATACGTTTACCTGATGATGACAACAGAGGGCGTTGTCGGAACGTCATCATCGTTTTACGAAAACATCCGGCTGCAAAACTGTGATGATCATGTTGAGATAGTACACTTCGTTTTTTATTTCAATAAGGGTCATGAGAGGAAGTCAGATATCCCACTGATGTTGTTCCTTATTTACAGTCAACGCGCAGCGAAGAATGTCGCAAATGCAGTGAGGAATCTAATCAGCTCACGACTCTGAGGAATGAGTTAAACGACAGATGAGGGTTTTCAGTCACAATAAAGAAAAATAGCACACTCGAGCATCTTGCATAAGCGTCGGTAGAAAACACTGGTAAATCAGCGTATTTGTAACAACAATCTTTATCTACACCTGTGCTGGCGGGGGTAAGACAGCTTTTTAGTATAACTGTAAGTTAATAATTATAATTTCTTGTGTCTTAATGACTTCCGTTGGTACGTATCTCGGTACGATTACTATTTCGAAAAAAAAATGGCTTTGAATGGACACTAATTTGGAGACTATTTTATCTCAATTTTTCAGCTCGATGATAACGCCACATTATACTTCTCGGACCATGGATTGTAAATAAACTTTTTTGTTTATTTCATAGTTTCCAAACTTTGCGTGAATATGAGACATACCACCATTTACTGCTCAAGCCCTGGACTGCCCAGTGCTCTAAACCCCGTTAAAATAAATACAGACGATTTTGCGTCAATCGCGGTTACAGAATATATATTTTTTTCTCGCAGTCAAGATGTTAACTATCTACTTTATAGTTTAAAATAACTTTTCGTTTTTGTTTTTTGTTAGAAAATTGTAATACATGCAGATCCTTACTAAATACATTTTCTCTTTGAAAATCATTAGTTATAGATGACTAATATAAAGTATGTTTTTAGTTATTACAGGTAAATGTGCAAAGTCACTAATGATCACCGGTGGACTGGTGATATATAAGTTTTCTTTCATTCTATATACAAATGTAGCGATTATCAGCTGTCTCTATAAATTG
Source organism: Vandiemenella viatica (assembly GCA_031002005.1). Taxonomy (NCBI): domain Eukaryota; kingdom Metazoa; phylum Arthropoda; class Insecta; order Orthoptera; family Morabidae; genus Vandiemenella; species Vandiemenella viatica. The sequence continues at coordinate 252,111,091 of JARYHS010009186.1, forward strand.
CACTATCAAAGAGAAAGCATTTAATTTTAAAATAATTTTGTGTAGCATTCAAAGAAATAAATTGTTTACGGATATTTGTTTCACTTTTTGTGCTGGTTTTACATTAGAATTGTCATCCACGAGTTTCTCTTCGCCTGCATTTGTATCACAGAGCTATTGGACTACCACCACATTCCAGATATCTCACAAAGTTCATAGTTTAAATTTTCCATTAGCTTATTTTTCTCCTATTACTTTTCATCTCCGTTCTATTGAAAAAAGGAACTTTCTCTTAGTCAAAAGCATTGGGTATTATTCTGAATTTGTACCTCTACCAAGCTAATTTTGAAAATGTACCGCTATATTCTCTTTGTGTAACACATATCTATATTAAACTTTCACAGAAGCTAATAGTTTATGTACATCAATACAATTATTACATTTATTTATTTCATATGGCAATTACAAACTTAGTAGCTGCAACTATTACCTGCCCCAAATTTTTTACTTTAGTGATTCAATACTGTGTATAATTAAAAATGTAATACAATTTATTTTCATTTGTATAAGTCAAACTGTGTATCTTTGTGTGTGTCTATGTAGGAGAAATGTTCCATAACATTCTCGAAACCCACCCAAACCAGAAGACGAGCGTGGTGGGTGAGCGGTCCATTCCCATTCGGGAGGACGTCGGTTCGAATCCCAATCCGGGCACCCAGATTTTGGTTTTCCATGGTTTCACCAAATCACCTCAGGCAAATGCCAGGATACTTCCTTCAAAAGGTCATGGCACTAGTCCTATCCCGCCTCTAATGACCTCGACGTCGACGAGTCGTAAAGCCATACGCAAAATTAAAAAAACATCGTCCAGAGGGGCATGGGCTGTGACTGATTTAATCCTGTAATTTCTTTAGTCGATAAATTAGAAACATGTACACCAAGCTTCAAAAAAATCGCCACAGCCATTTCTAGAGTGCAACAAAATGTTTTATTAACGTCAAGAGGCACCTGTAATAGCTTTGGGAATATTTTGAATCGTTAGTGCCTGATCATAGAAAATTTAATCGCAACAAATTTTTAGTTTAACAATTTGAAACATGTGAATAAAATTTCAGGTCGATTATTTTTTTTTTTCAAAATCTAACATTTTAGCCATTTTCCTCTGATGAAAGCCACAGTACGAGGGCTGAAAAATTACGTTTTAAAAATTCGAAATGGCTCTACCCGGAAAAGAAAGAAAACATTAACAACTACCACCACTGAAATCGAAATCTAGGCAATCTCTCTCTCTCTCTTACACACACATACACACTCCCACTCACTCATATATATATGTGTGTGTGTGTGTGTGTGTGTGTGTGTGTGTGTGTGTGTGTGTTTACCTGATGCAGATGCGGACCCACAGTCGAGGCAGAACTAAGAAGCAAAAGTGACTCAAACAATGGAGAACGTGAATATCATTTCAGATAACCTTCTTTAACTGCGGCTTTCATTTACAGCTATAATTTTTTTTATTACCATGGTGATAGCAACGCTTAAAGTGGCACTCAAGGACACAAACATGTGACGAATTCAATAAAAAAAAATTTATCAGTTTTTAAGGATTAAGGTCATTTACTGCCATCAAGCACTACTGATATTTTCTACAAAAAATGTAATTAATATACGAAGGAATACTACTATACCATTATTTTAAAATTTATTCTTTGCAATTGCCGACAATTTTGATAAATACGCAGGGTAATCATGTTTTTTCAAGTATATTCTTACCTTCCTGCAAAAACGTTAAGTGCAACCAATGTTTAATAATGTCTGGAGTAAATTGAATGTGTAGCATAACTAATTACGAAAAGAAGAAAGTTGATAACTTATGATCATGCATAAACTTCAATCCCATCCATTCAGCCTATTTTTGATGTTTTACTCCATTTTTATGACCAATGAAAATTATACGGTTTGCTAAAACTGAAATCAATATTTGTTGTTTTTTACACAGAATTTGCTGTACATGAGAGAATGTTTTATAGTTAGAATTTCTGTATCATCATCTGATTTTATACCGGCGACTAGGATTTGAAGAGAAGATTTAGAATATATTGTACTGTCCTATAGTGTATTTGATATTTCCATGTTCATTCCATTTGTTTTTGGTCTCTATTCATAAGGGCTTCAATGAGTCTCTTGTATAGTAAGGAAATCGCAACACTTTTTTTGCGTATTTTACATAATAGAGCCTATTTTTAACCAGTGAAATAGCTTCTTGAGAATACTGTACGACAGTTTTATAGTAATTGCTTTTGTAGAGCTGGCTTACATAATTAATTCCCATATTTTCAATGATAATGATAATGTTGGTGAAGAATCCTAAAAGTTAATGTCTAAGTTTCCTGAAATATTCGGCTGTGTGGAAAATATAATTATTCGTTTCAGCTAACATTTGTTATAAACCCGAATATCATCTTAGAAAGAGATATTTTGTTGTTAATTTAACCAGCAAATTAAATGTTCCATTAATTTATATCAGATTTAAGGTGTTATCGCTCGCCAGGATTAACGTAATAGTGAGACACATACCAGTAATGGGCATTAGAATTTCCCTTAAGGTCAGAATAAATATGTGTTAGGAATATCTCCTAAATGAATAATCATATTATTTTTGATATTTGAAATGTTTGTTTCTTGATTTCTTAAGCTTTTTTTTATATAAAGTTTTCATCCGGTCAGTCTGCAACGGTCGTCAGTTGTCTGGATTCTAAGGCGGGAAAAAAGATCTTACGTACGCTTTAGGCACCTTGACTTAGTCAAAACAATCAAACAACTACCACAGCTCTGTAGCGATTTGCACTGAAATGTAACAGATATTTTGGTTTGTGCATAAGGTTTACAACATTAATAATAATCACACCACTCTCAACTTTTCAAATTCAGACTACATTGCGGATCTCAGATGTTTTTATTTAGACTCTTTCACAGTAGTGGGAAGTTATTCATTAGCTTCTGATTTTAATCCCTCTCCATAAGTAGCAATAAACAATTGATAGTCTTATTTACTGCCGTGGGGTTGTCTTTGAAAACAACAATTTATTAATTTACAAAACAGTTCAAAATTAGTCACAAAAAATAACATAAAGATATACATTTTACTTTCTCTTAACTTGTAACGTGTAGGTGTACATGGAGATTACTAGAAATACAGCTATTAAAAACGTAAATTAAAAGTTTAATATTTAACTGCCAACCAGGTTTATTTGACATTAAGCTGAATATTTAAAAACAATTTACTACGTAGTTTTAAAACGTTTCTCAGCCGTTCACCGATTTCAACTAAGGCAAAAGGTAAATTATTCGTTGTAGTCTTATCTACAAAATTTCTTGAATTCGTTAAGAAGCTCATGCTCTAAAGCTTTCATTATTATATCATCATCGAATAGAATTACTTAAAGGATGACACCAAGTAAGAAACTCTACATTAATTTTACAAATTATTTCATTCGGCTTTTTTTATTATTATTATTTTCGCTACCTCAACGGTTTTGTGAACAGTCCCGCTACTGTTTGTAGCTTAATCTGTATGTTCAGTTGGATGGTTTGGATTAATTGATGTTACACTTTGGGGGATAACCAGGCTATGGTCGGTAGGACCTTAATAGGAACCCCTTCTTGTATTCTTATTTATATTTCATATATATTTCACATTCTCACTACACTTACTCAGGAATCCACAGGGTTCATAATAATACTTAATGGCACCTTGTATTTGTGCCAGGTCATAGGTACAACCGTGCCTATAGACTCTAGTCTTGGAACTTCGTGTCGGGCTTTCTCTACTCTGTTGAAGAATTTTTCGGTTTATTGGAAGATTTGTGTATGGATATTTGTGACGTCATGGAGGAGCGCTGTTGGAGTCAAGAAACTTGCCCGTGTGATCATTCGGAGAGTCTTATTCTGCAGTCTCTGAATATGCATTCTGTTGGAGTGGCTGGTCGTTCCCCAAGCTTGGCAACCATATAAGATGAGAGGAACAATGATTGATTTGTAAATGCGGATCTTGGTTGATAAATTTAGGTTGTTGCTCCTCAGGATCGGTGCAAGGTTCATCGTCACTGCTAGCCATTTTTTTCTCCGGTCTAGCACATGTTGACGAAAGAGAAGTTTGTTGTCAAGTATTATGCCCAGATATCGAGTCTCTGTCACCCATGGAAGCTTGTGGCCCATTGTTTCTAGCTGTTTTTGGAGTACTGGTCTTTTCCTTGAGAAATACATTGCAGAACATTTCGTAGGGTTGAGTTTGACTTTATTTACTCTGCACTATTTATCAAAAGCGTCCAAGCCTTTTTGAGCGTTTTGGATATTACGTGTGTGGTTTCCTCCGGTCGAGTAGATGACCGTAACGTCAGCGAATTGAGGCATAAGTACGTGAGGAGGTAAGGGTATGTCGTTAATGTAGATTTTGAAGAGAGTAGGCGCAATTACCGAGCCTTGCGGAATTCAGCAGTAATTGTGTGACTTGCAGATTTCTGGCCTTCAACTTGTACGAAGAATTTTCTATTTTTAGGTAGCTTGCAATAAGTGCGATGTAGCATTCCGGAATATCTGTTTGATGATATAGTTTATCAATTAATTTTGTGTGCCAGACTTTATCGTAGGCTTTTTCGATGCCAACGAAAACGGCAGCAATCCAGCTCCTTTATCATATCTTTTGCTGACTGGGTTCTACGATAATTTCCACAAACAAAACTAGCTGCTCTTCGTTGATACCCAAAATGTGGGTCCCAAACTACACCACTATATCCAACCAATGGTCTGACCATAGTTTTGTACCACAAATCTCTAACTTTTCTGGTTCATCCTCTTATCACCCTCTCCAGTGAATGAAGAATTATGTAACCTCTTCCTACCACCTACCAAATGTGCTCTGCGCAGTAGAGTTTGTTTTTTATCAAATGTTATGCCAAGATATTTACACATCAAGCCTTCAACAAACAATTCTTACCACCAACCTATAATAATAAAAAAAATTTATCTGTGTCTCTAATAAACTGACTTTTCTTTGCATTTAACTTCATTCCATGCTGACCAACCCATTTAAATATTCTATCCAGGACTCCCTGCAGCTGTTCACAGTCTTAACCTGTTTTGATCCTACTGTATACCATTATATAATCTGCAAAAAACCTAAATTCTGACTAATGAAAAGCAACGGTCCTCATATACTACCCTGTGGCACTCCAATATTTACTTCCACCTCTTTTGATAGTGTATTTCCAACTAAGTATCCCAATATGAAGAGTATTAAATGATTAAAAATTGAATGTTTTATATGTAATAGCATGAGAATTGTGGGACTATATACTCGTATTATGCAAAATTACATATTGAAAAGATTTATCCAAAGAATTAAATGGCTTTATTTTCTACCTATAGGCAGGCGGTGTCTTTATATTCACGACCGAGCATGGTGAGTGAGCGGTGGTAACCCTCTGGCCTCGCATTCGGTAGGACGTGTGTTCGAATCCCCGTCAGGCCCTGGGTTTTTCCATGGTTTTTCAAATCACTCCAGGTGAATATCACGATTTTTCCTTCAAAAAGCCATGGCCAAATTGCTTCCCGTTCGTTACCGCAATTCTTTTCTGCCTCTAATGACCTTTATTCAATAAGGCGCATAGCCAGAAGAAAAACACTTCCACATTCGTTACGTGAAGTAACTTGCACTTGCGACAATTTAGTAGATGATGTTGATAACGTCGTGATTACTTTGAATCTCTAAAAATCAACATAACACTTCTATTTCCCAATGGATGTAAAAATAATTAAATTTTCAGTGACTCCGTGTCTTTAAAGAGTGTGATATCTTTTAACTACAATCCTAATTTTCTAAAGTTTCAGATATTTTTAATTGTATTTGGCAACAACACGTTACCATGTAGGTATTTTTCCAGGACTTCGAGGTCATTGGAGCTGGGTAGGATGTGGGAGCTTTACCGTTCATCCACCAGACTCGGTCATTTTTTCCCTTTATAAATACACTTTGAAAGTGAGAATTATTATTTCTTAATCAAGTACAGATTTGAAGTTCGTATTGAATAAGGAGAATGAGAGACCTGTGGTCTGTTCTGTCTTATAGTACGACCACGCTCACCTTCTTCTCCCTACCCTCCCTTCTTAGCGTCCCTCGAGATTCTGCGCCGTTTTCTCGCCTGTTTATCGTCTTCCTGAACGGCCATCAATCAGTGCCGACTCGATCTCCTCTACGTCGACAACATCGCCGATCTGGGTCAAGATCGATACATACCGGGCACACCAGTACCACACGTCAACATACTGTCGTGCAAAGTACCGTCTGTTCACGCTCGAACTCGCTCGGTTATTGCTATGACTGGTCCTTTCTAACAGGGCGAGCTATGGCTACTAGAACTTCCCCAAGCTCTGCCGTCTAACGAAGGCTTTGCAACGCAGGAATAGTGCTCAGCGTCTTCCTCGCCAGAATCGTGTAACATGGATGATAGATACATCATAGAAAATTGTGCAAGGTTTTACAGCAGGGGATTCTCGAATCTACAGCATATCAGTGAGTACTATGTAACAGCCCTCAAACATGAAATTAAAGTTTGGTTGAATATGATCTGGTATGTTTGTTTTTCAATTTACTGTAAATCAGTGTAAATAGACTTATTTTATGAAAAGAAATTATTTAAAGACCATTTAAAATGTTTAAGAATAGAATTATGCAAGAGAATTGCTTAAATGTTTGTAATTCCAAGTATTAATGCAAGTTACTATGTCTAAAGAACAATTTACTACAGTTTAAAATGATTTCTGTGAATGATTTTGTGTTTAATTACCTTTAATTTCCATTTCTGACCATTTTCTATTGATTGTAAATGATTATGTATTAATTCTGATTGTTTTTAATATGTTTCAATTGTTTAAGTAATTGTTAATGTTTGAGAATTATCTGTCGGAATCTTTTGAAATGTTCTAGAAATTTTGATGTAGCTTATATAAAGCAAACATCCGACACAGAGAAAGTTTTCACCGACTCAATTTACGACGGCCAAGAACTGTATCATCTGTAGAGTGTTGTATACAATCGCCGGATTCTATGTATTCATGTAAACAGTATCGTTGACGTCGTGTTTTATGAAAATAAACGCAAGTTTAAACTGCACTATATCGTGGGCTAATTATTTACCATATTAATTAAACCACGAACAATCTAATAACTAGCAACATTTAGTGCAAGTTCTTTCAATTCAGTGTTCGTAGACATGAAGTGTATCGTGTGTGTGTTTGATAAACATATGTGACGGAAGTATTACAAACCGTGAGATCAGTGCAACGAAAACCGTAACATAAATAAGTTATCTACAGTTGCTGACATACATAAAGTATACCCTGAATCCACATATAGTGCATTATGATTTATACGGAAGCTTCAAATATATGTAGTGTCTTGTTCACTTATTAAGGCACAAAATTGAACTCACTTTAATGACATAACTCATATCACTCTCATAAGTGACTGGAAATAACCAAAAGATCATTTAGGGTCTACTGGAGATAGCGATTCCGCTACAACAACATATAGTAATATCGTTGGAATACTGATGTAGTCAGTCGAAAGACGTATTATTATCAAGTGGTAATTCCGTTGTAATACAACCGGTACCATTATACAAATTAGGTTGTAATACAGCCTGGACCACTATGAAACCGTTAAATGTACTTAGGGAAGAATTTATAGTGGAGTCTTGCGTTTGACCACTGCAGTATTATGATGACAACTCCTGGCGGAACCGCGATCTCCAGTAATCCCATCATTTACGTGTACAGAAGAAAGATTGTTTCACTTTCATGAAATTCCGGAACATCGCCATAGAAATGTCGAAATGTAGTGCAATCTGCCAATTTTTTTTATTAACATAGAGCTGTGTCCAGTCTTTAATTATCCTAAAGTAAACGTATACAATCGTATATAATGATACAACAGCACGTAGAATATAACAAGAAGAAGACATATACTCTTTAATTTTTCAGTTACTTCATCCTTCGATTTAGCGATTTTAAGACTGCGATGAACTTCGTGCCTTTCCCAATTGTACCAGCGTCGCCACGCAGCACGTGAATAACAGACCGAGCCTACTATCAGGCCTCTAACTACATCGACGAGGCGTCAAGACAAAAGAAAAAAAAAAGTTTCGTTTTAAAACATAAAGGTAAGCGAATAGGTAATTTGGATCATTGTGTGTGCTTGGTTGCAACTATATTAAAACTAATTAGTCTTTGACGATGTGGCGAATAATTACTCCATCTATGACAACTAGTGATCGCCCAGCGGTGGAAATTCAACCGTAATTCATTAAGTTGTTTAGTTTCTTTCATGAAAGAGTAATAATCTAGTAATTCTCTGCATTACCTATAAAATTAAAACGATTCACTCCACGCGTGACTGTATGCTAAATTTGAGCTTCTAATCTAACTATAGCAAATGATCAAATGTATTTATCGATGGTTCATTTGAATTCAAAATATTCATTTTGACTTAAAGCCGGAAAACTGCTTTAGCTTTATGAAACATGAAGTAAATGCAGTCCTTTCACCGGAAGTGACTTCTGAATCCAAATGTCTTTCATTGCGAAACCTACATTGTAAATTCGAAACTGTAAAAATTTCGTGGAATGACATTCAGTGTGTATTTAAATGTATCTATCAAAATAATTTCGTCATTTTGTGTGTTCACTATTTAAATTTTGTCTATTATCGTTTTGAATTTCACGCAAATAAGTATTCCATATTTCTTGTCTCTCTCTCTCTAATTAAATTACTGAAATTAACAACTCAAAAGATACTTAATCTAAGTTTAACATTTTAAATAATCAAATGACCATACAGTATATGGCAGAATCGCTACATTCCTTTTCGAAGTATTTCTTTTATAACTTAAAAGATTAATCTCTACTTTATCCGAGTCTTTTGTTTTACCAAAGACCACAGTGCGTCTCAATGCGGGGAGTTCACTTAAGAACGTTGGCTCCGATCCTATTTCACACGCACACACACACACACGTTCGCAAATTAATTTTTTATTTGAATAATCTATTTGTAACATGTATTAACTACAGTATGCTTATTATATTTTTTTCTTTACTGCTGACTAAGATCACAGACATCGGCAGATTCGCTTACCACTAAAAAAAATGTAAACAACGAATTTTTTATTTAATTTAATATATCTGTAACACATATTATCCACAGATTTTAGCTTTCTGGACTTCATCTCCGTATAAACATTTACTATGCCAAATCTTACACTATTCAGTGCGCGATGCATTTCTTTAAGTTTCTCCGTTTGTGCACGGCACTTATTCTTAAAAATGGATCCGAAACTTTCGCTTAGCACATTAATATATAGGTTTGTAAAATATACATAATTTTAGCTTTCTGTATTTCTTTAAGTTCCTCCGTTCGCCCAATATTCTGGCCGCTAGCTGCGCTATCTACCAGCCCTCGAAATGTTGCTTCTTGCATCTATATAAGTTCAGAGATTAATTTCGAGTGTTTTGTTTCACCAAAGACCACAAAATACGCCATCTATCAGCTAAAAGGCCGCTAGCTGCGACATCTACCAGCCATCATGTGAAGCAACGCCCAGAACTGGCGGCATCTGAGCGAACTACGTAGGCGAGCGAGTGTTTTATTTTACTTAATTTAATGTATTTGTAACGCATATTGATATAAAGATTTTAGCTTCCTTCACTTCTTCTCCATATAATCTTTAACTATGCCAAATCTCACTCTTCTCCGTGCGCGCAATATTCTTAAAAATGTATCATAAGTTTTACCCAAGATCAAGAAAATCTCTCGCAGTTGTTTCATGTCCTGATAGGAGATAAAACTATACATTTTGATACACTTATGGAGATAAAAAATAACCATAAATTGGTACAAACTTTACCTTTTATACATGATTTTTTATTTTAGTTCCTGGCAATTATTTCCTAATTGTAAAACTAATTCTTTTTCCTGCCTGCATCCATGACGTTATTTTAATTCGACACCCCACCAAGGTACTTAGTATCTTCTGCTTTTTTCCACATTTTTAACCATAGGTCTTGCATTCTCACGTCTACTGACGGGAAGGTATTTTGTTTCTTCAAAAAATATTTCCAGTCCTTCTTACTTGATATCTTTGAGTAACGCCCTTATCATGTCCGTTAGCTCTTCCTTGCTTTTGCCTATTAGCAGTATGTAATAAATGAATCGGTTTATGCTAGAAGGGGCTTTAGACCGTGCTTCGCTCATTTTTATTTAGAGGTGGAGTTTGAGTTTTGGCAGCTGCTTAAATTGATTCGTAAATGAAATGACCTTCTGTAGTCAACCTCTTATCCTCTAATCATTTAGAAGATGTTTACATCGATTTTTGCAAGAAATGAACTCATTCAGTCAATACTAGAGCACCTGCAAGGAATCGCATTTCGTCGTTGTGTACAAGAAGAGGCTTATACATACAGTTTTTTGGCTTTTTATTGAATGCTTCTAGATGGATTTAAGTCCCTTCTGGCATGAATCGATACAAATGCAAGTAATAGATTTTGCTAATTTCTTTGTGTTTATTCTCTATACCATAATTTACGTACATTTCAATCAAAATGATTCATAATATCTGCTGCATATCGACTGAAATACCATCAGCTATTAAAATAGAAATTAATTGAAAAAAGGTGTGTGATCGTTTTGCTTTGCATTGAAAATTCGGCCATTCTTTAAAAAAAAAAAAAAAAAAAAAAAGAGAGAGAGAGAGAGAGAGAGAGAGAGAAAGAGAGAGAGAATTGTAACCGGTAGCCGAATGATGGAAATATGTAGTATTTTTCTCCGTGGTTAAGGCATTCCTACCAACTTCATTTTTCTTTCTTTCATTAAACACTTTTTTTATGAAAGAGTAAGTATGTTACTTAGTTTTACTTAGGGCTTTACGCATCGTCGGAGGCCAAGGTCATTTGAGGCGGGATGGGACTGGGGACGGGGGATAAGGAACGGGAAAGAATTCGGCCATGGCCTTTTGAAGGAAGCATCCCGGCATTCGACTGGAGTGATTTGGGGAAACCATGGAAAACCCAAATTTGGATACCCGGACGGGGATTCGAACGCGCGTCGTCCCGAATGCGAGGCCAGAACGCTAACCATTCACCCACCACGCTCGGTCATATTAGTCCTATTAATTTTGTGTATTATTTATTAATTTGTGTTATGTAACAAAATAATTATGAAAATTATTCATATTGAGTTCAATAACTATAGAGATAAAGCTTATATGAGTCAACGAAATTATATTTTTATAAACGCGCCTGTAAACTACAACCTGAGCAAAGTTTGAGTTCCATTCGAAGTTTACTTCATGCCTGATCAAAAATTGAGTCTCTATGCAGATACAGCAGTTACATTTTTATGGGAGTAATTATAATACGAATAGTGGGAACTGCCAGAATATTTCACGATTTGCTATATGCGTTAGAACCAGTAATACAATGTAACTACCAAATTTAGTTTTAATTATGACTAACTACGTGGTATATTGCAATTACACAACGTGTTGTAGCTTGTAGTTTTTTGAAGGATTCTGTAATAATAAATATATAATAAGAAGTGACACGATGGTAATAAAAATATCAATAAACTTATGTTAGATTTTATTTTACTTTTGCTACTTGATATTAGATTGTTCGTGGTCTTAATTACGTATATTAAATAACTAGTCCACATCGATCCAGTTTAAATTTAGCTTATTTTATTGCTAGCGACATCGGACTTCAAAATACAGTTCACATATAAACACAACAATCCAACGACTACAGTCGACACTTCTTCCAAAAACGATACTACCAAAACTGTCTTTGACCGATGTAAACTGAGTCTGTAAAACTATGTTGAAAAACTGTCTCTTAGTCTCTGCTGATCGCATTATATAAGTTCTATCGAAAGTTCTAGAACACTACAAAGGCTTCCGACAGATATTTCTCGAACATCAACAATACTTAAACAATTGAAAACATATTAAAAACAATCAGAATTAATACATAATCATTTACAATCATTACAAAATGCTTAAAGATACTTAGACACAAAATTACCCACATAAATCATTTTTAACTTAGTAAATCATCCATTAAATATTGTAGATCCCCTTAATACTTACAATTACAAACATTTAAGTAATTCTCTTGCATAGTTCTGTTCTTAAACATATTAAATGGTGTTTACATAATTTCTTTTCACAAAACAAAATCCAGTTACACTGATTTACAATAAAATACAAGACAAATATACAAAACCATTTTCAATCACACTCTAGCTTTCTACAAATTTTTCATAAAACACAATTCCAGTTAAATTTTAGGTTTGAGGGCTGTTACACTGTTCTTTCAACGGATTCCGCTATTTTTTCCAAACATCGTACTTCACAGATTGGTCCTTGTACAGTGGTGAAGAAACAACATATGACAAGGAAATGTACACACTACTTCCAATAATAAGGTTAGGAAACAATAATTCAAGCAACCACTTGTTAAATGGTAGTACTCAAATGTGCAGAGAAGCTATAGATAGAAACAGGAGATAAAGGCGTTTTCTGTTGTCACGATGCTACTGAGTGGAGTTTTTCTAATTATTTTTCGGTGTGGTGTACATACCGTTTAAAGTGATTGACTGGTAGCCGCAGAGTCGATATCGGAGACCAGAGGTCGACATTCGACGTCGTAACTCACGGGGGTCGATGGACCACGCAGTGAGTGAGATATGGACCACAAATCTCGCCAACAAATGCCGACCACTGTCCGCACGCGACGACCATCGCTCTGCGCTGTTTAATGGCGCCTAAATAATCACTTTCTATTAGCATACACTCAGAGCCGATCGTTTCTCTGAAATAACTATTAGCGAATCTATTTAATGTTTGTTATTACTCCAAAAACAGATAGCACGTCAACAAATCATTAGAATTATGGGTACTGTTAATTCTAAATGTATTTATTCAAACAAATGTGGCAGTGACGCATCATATTTCCGCGTTAACTTTGGAAACGTCTGTCTCGTCGACGTTGTATATCGGTAAGAAAGCAGATGGTTAAGCTTTGAAATCGATTCATTGCTATTTTTAAAGATGTTACTGAATATCTATTCTATTTTCTCCTACCTTCTATGTATATTGTGAAGGAATCCTTTTCTTCTTCCTTAAGACTTTAAGCCTCGTCAACGTCATTAGAGGCGGTATATACAAGGGATGATCAAATGAAAAGGTACGAAACGATGTAAAAGTTAAATTCGCCATGGGAGAACGTAGCGAGACATCTCGGGATGCGATTGGAGTGTCTGACTGGGATCGGAGCATGTTCAAAGCCATGCCGTCAGCAGGCAAGGTGTTGCTCACCGTTTTTTTTTCGACGTTCAAGGTCCGCTACTTGTGGAATTCCTGGAGCACAGAAAAACCATTAACTCCGATGCGTACTGTGAGACACTCCGACGCCTACGCAGGTCCATCAAGAACAAAAGACCGGGGCTGCTCACGGAGGGTGTGGTTCTGCTCCATGATAACGCGCGTCCACACGTCTCCAGAGTCAAACACATGGAACTGGCCAAGTTCAAGTGGGAGACGCTGGACCATCCACCCTACAGTCCGGACATGTCGCCCTGCGATTTCCATGTGTTTGGTCCACTGAAGAAACACCTGAAAGGGAAGCGCTTCAACTCGGACGACGTACTCAAGAACGCTGTGAAGGACTGGGTCTCGTCACGGCCACAGGAATTCTGGGAACAAGGAATCCTGCGACTTGTTCATCAGTGGGATCGTTGTGCTCAGGCCTATGGTGTATATTTTGAATAAAGTCTACATTTGTACCCACCGTGTCGTTTCGTACCTTTTCATTTGATCACCCCTTGTATTAATATAAAAAAACCTAACTTAGTCCACAACCCGAAGGTTGGTTGGATCCTCCCGAAGGAGGCATACTAAGCCATTGTGTCAGAGGTAGGACGGCCAGTTCCTTTCCTCTGGGACCTACAGTTTAACGTGGGATCCGAACCACGGAATGACCTGACATAGCTCACATCATCAAACCAACTCTGAAAAATTCCTATGCCCACCGGGATTTAAACTCGGGACCGGAGCAGCGAACTTTTTAAAAAAAAACAGCAAGCGCCTTAACCACTGAGCTACCAGACCCCTCATATTGATATAAGACTCAGAAAGAACTTTTTGAAACATTATGTACAAAACACAGTCCTTCATGATAGCGAACTAAAGAATTTTTTTTTTAATTTTTTTTTATAACTGCTTAACAGCGAGGTCTTTAGAGACGGGAAAGGATGGAGGCAAGGAATGGGGAGGAATTCGGCCATGGCCTTTTGAAGAAGGCATCCCGGCATTTGCCTCGAGTGATTTGGGAAACCATGGAAAACCCAAATCTGGATGCCCGGACGGGGATTCGAACCACCGTCCTCCCGAATGCAAGGCCAAAGAATTTGGGAATACCAGAAAGAAAATTAAGGAATTGGAAATTTGGTATTTTAGAAGGATGCTGAAAATTGAGTGGACAGATAAAGTACGAAATGAAGTGTTTTGGAATGATGAGTATGAATAAAAGCTTGTGGAATTTTACAGAAAGAAGAGGCAGGATGGTGGGTTATGTTTTGAGACGTGCTGGATTGGTTAATTTGTTAGTGGAGGGAACAGTTGAATGTAAAAACTGTAGAGGTAGACAAAGATTGGAATATATGATGCAGATAACTGAAGATGTAGGTTGTAAGGGGTATGTTGAGATTAAGAGGTTAGCACAAGATGGGAAGGGATGGAGGAATGCATCAAACCAGTCGAAAGTCTGACGACAGCAAAAAAAAAAAAAAACAAAACGGATATTACAGTAGTTCAAATGTGGATGCATCTATGTTTTTTACACTATCTCTTTTGCATTTGCATTAAATTTATGGAGAAGAACATCTACCTTGTTGTTTTAAAGTAACTTTAACAAGTAGTCACTTTTCGACCTGCTTATTCCTTCAATATTTAGTTGTAAAATTTGGAGTGTGTGTCGAAGTTCTTTCGTTGTTGTAGTAATTTCTGGGCTTTGAGAAGAGGCATTTGAAGTTGATAACATTGTTCTATGACCTCTAATTGCTGGGATATCCTCAAGCTGAAGCTCTAGGTCCAGCAGCCTATTGAGATGTAGACTATTCATCCGCGGCTTTGCCACGTTGCCCAGGATGCACCACGAGGAGGCTAGTCTGCATTATACACAGTTAATCCTTCTTGTGGTTGCGGTAACTAGGAGAAAACCATACACCACATCGCCATGGAATACCCTCTTAGGAGATTCAGTGGTACAATGCATCATATTCATGAAGCAACCACAGAAGCAATTGAATGGCTGCAATCGTTGGGCATCAATCTGCAGTAATAGTTATACTTATTGTAATTTAATGTAGTTACAGTTTTTGTATTTCTTCTGCCATACGAAATAAAATGAATACATTAAAATTCTTCAAATTCGTCCTGTGAATCGCAGCCTAGAGTTAGCTCTAACAACTACCAGAGTGATGTGGTGGTCTCTTTTCATTTTGCCGTTACCGTTACGCCCAAATATTTCAGGAAATCAAACATGCCAATAACTAAACTAACACTTTGTACTCCTGAAAAAATGTATTCCTTTTGTTAGTTATGGTAACTGTCTTACACTGTTTTTCAATTTATTGTAAGTTGTCATTGATTGCGTCATCTGGGTGTTATTAAAAGTTTTCATTAAATCACTGTATGCAGTAGATACGATCATTTACCATCTGAATCATTCTGCATTACATTCCGTTATCGACCTCTTTCAACTAAACTGTCGCCGCAGAAGGCAAAACAAATCTGATAATTTGGCTCTACTGACCACGCTATTGACGCCCTCTGAAACCGGAAAGACCACCGAGAGAGGTCGGTGAGTGGCACTGGCATTCAGGAGGACACTGGTTCGAATACTGGGTGGCCATCCAGGTTTTGGATTTTCATGGAATCCCCAAATTATTCCAGTCGAATGCCGGGATGGTTCCAAGAGGCCATGGCCGAATTCCTCCCCATTCCTCGTCCTATCCCGCCTGTAATGACATCGACGTCGACGCGGCGTAAAGTCATAAGTAAAAATAGCCTCTGTCTTGTAGTGTTCACTACAGTGCATTCCACACAACACGAAGTTAGGCGGAAATATGACATTTCCATAGTTTCCACAATAAGCTCCCTAATAGGGTAGACTGGGTACCGTTGTGACAATTTTCATTTGATCGCTTATCCTTTTCTTAATATGCCAGCCACCTGGACGAAAGGTGATTTTTATAGTAAAATGTACATTTTCCTACTTATAAATACTATAGTTTTGTCCCTAAGTAAAATGGTTAAGTCACAGCAACAGATTAGAAAAAAATGTCACAACCGACCACACCCCAGAGGCGGTTGTAACAGTGCTTTGGGTCGGTATTGACAGGTTCAAAAATACAACAACAAAAAAAATGGTATAAACTCACTTTTATTTCAAATTATATGAAACATAATGTAACATAATATTCTTCTGGAAAAATTTAATTTTTACGCAACAGTAGAAATTAATCAGGGAACACCTTAATCGCTTATAACTAATAAGACATTGTAGCATCAATAGTTATTATAAAAGTCTTTGATAATACCTGGTATATCGTAGATTGTCATTGTGACTCCGCATTTATCCATCACAAGTAGTATTTACAGATTTTTTTTAAGGGTCCGAAGACAGGACTAGTCAAGGGCTGCAGGTTGTACGAGCAGTGTGGAGGAAACGAAATCAAACTGCTTAATTACGTAGTCTTTCTCGGCGTTGAGAATATAAATAAAGTTCTCTGGTAACTAGCCGAGTTGTAGGAGTGTTATAATTACACAATATTTCGGCGCTCTCAATCGTCGGCGAAATATTGTGTAATTATAACACTCCTATAACTCGGCTATTTACCCGAGAACTTTATTTAGATGAAATCAAACTGATTCCGTTTTCTTTACAAAAATCCAATGTATTAATGTGGATATACGAGGAATGGTTATCCATCACTAGCAAGACTCTATGCGTTGGAGAAGCATTAGAAACTTTCTTAAAATGTTCGAGAAGTCCTAGGAACAATGCACCTTGCATCCAGCCTGAAGGATTTGCCGTCCCAATCGATCCTACCGGCCCGTCGCTAACAAAATGAACGTGATAACTAACCCGTGCAAATATAAGTAAAGGAGGGATAGTATTTCCCAAAGCATTTGCTGCAAAAGTAACCATGACTAATGTGCCTCGTACAACTGTCGGTCTTCCTCAAGCGTTTTCTGGGCATAAAAAACAAAAAAATTACTTGTCACAGCCGTACCCAGAAAATATGTCACAACCGTACCCAACGCACTCCTTTGCAAAACAACAATCTCAATGACAATACAAAATAAACTACGTGAAAAGTAATCACTGCTATTTAACTACTAAAGTGTAACTTATAACGAGGAAAAATACTCATTACTCTATCTGTACACATACAACAACAATTATTAAAAGAAGTCTAATAAAAAATACTTAATTTTGACTGTTAAAAAGTAATGTAGACCTCTTTGATTGTTAATGTCACGCGATGGCTGACACGATACTGTGAAACACGTTCAAACAGGCACGCCGCTCCTCTCTACCCCCTCCCCATCCCAGTATTCCTTATAGTTTGGCTAATATGACGACTGGCACAACCGTACCCAGTCTACCCTAGTGTTTTCAGTTAATTGAAAATCCCTGCGATATGGATATCGCGAAAGCTAAAACTGTAAAATACATGAGATACACAAGAGTTATTTGTCTAAATCTAATAGTATTCACCTTATAGGGCAGACGTTTCCGGAATTCAAATTGTAGATTAAATGCAAACTTCGAGATCCCACGAGAAATGGTTACGAGCCGAGCAGCACGGTGTTGTTTATCGTCGGATGTTTCAGTGGAGGCGGGTTAACCCCACTGACCCGTACCCACAGCGCAGGCGTGGCCGTAAATTAAAAACAAACAAGGCTCAGTGTCGAGCCGTGAAAGTCGACAGGCCCGCAACACTCACGACTCACCTTGGTGCTCTACAAAGGAGGGGTATAGCCTCGACGTAACCGGGTGGTGGATCAAACACGCGTGAGAAGGAGGACGAAAAAATGAAACATGACACAGCTACTAGCTTGCTAAGGTTAACAAGGTTTCATACACTATTCTGTTTTTCTATTGATGATGTTGGGAACAAAAACATAAGGAAACTTATGGGAGGCATTAACGCTGAGTACCACTTTTCAGTATTTTTATGATTTCTCTTTAATGTTTGTTTATAAACTAATATAGGAAAGATATTTTATTCGTTCAAATATTGGTAGATTTCAATCCATATTCTATTTCTTGACCCGATTGTTTTACGTATGATGTCTGAGAGTAAAACTGAAACGGTCAAGCGTTTTTGTTGCGTTACTCGCAATATTTATCGAGGTTTCGGTTTTTTTGGTCTCCAAGTTATGTTATACTTCCTGTAAACTTTTAACCGCTGGAAATGCAAAGCTAGCATCTTAAAAGATAAAACTTGACTACTAAATTTTCTTCAATTAAATCAATAACGTCGTCAAAGTGCAAATCTAATACATCAAAATCCACTCAAAAAAAAACATTGCTCACAAAAAGACTATTTGCTATACATAACTGCGCGACCCCCATATGAACAAAACTCAAGTAACTTCTCACGCTGCATGTACAGCGAAACTTCTCGAAGACTACAACTAAGTCACCAGCTGTTTCAGAAAATAAACAAAGGCAGGAGGTACGCGCAAACAGTCGATTATTAAATCACCTTTAAGACGATATGTTGATTATTAATTCATTAATTGTTAATAAATAATGCCAATGCAACTAGGCCCATTTTCCAAAATATTGCAAGCTTGACAAATGACTCTAGACCGGACATGCTTTCGGGGAAAAGCAGAGTTCTGCAGTTACATGTTCCAATAATTTATCCATACTTTAACACAAGGCTCGTTCGCAATAGGGAACGACAGTACAACACTTTCTTTCAGTCCATCGTAGTTGTGTTTTCATACGTCCACCAATTACAACAAAATAAGTAAAGAATTTCACGTTAGTCAGGCATTGATTTCTGAGCCACCCCAAATTTTCAAGTCATATACTTGGTCGTGACTAGTTTTTATGTCAGTTAAATTTATCTATAGTCAGAACAATTCAAAATAATATAACTGGTAACATAATATCTCAAAAATAAAGTTCCGTTCAGTAACAACAAAAACTCATTGATTTCGCCAGAAAAATAATGAGAAGCTTATAGCTATGATTTCCATATTTCAGATTCCTCAATGTTTGTCTTTTTGGTGAAAAGTAACTGTAGAAAATCTTTTGAAAAGTTTGTACTTATTATGAGGAAGTAAAGAAACTTCAAACGGATTCTCAGAAATCTAATGCAGTTTTGACGCTATTACAAACCATTATGATCAGAGAATTTGCTAGTGTATAAAATCAAGAGTTGAGACCAGACTAATTGACGTAAGATAAATAAATATCACGCACATTACTACTAAATAATTTAAGTAATGCCACCTTTACAACAAAAATACTTTCTCTAGAACCAGATCCGGAGTTAAAAAAGCCAGTGTCTGCCTCTAATTATCATTCATTCATTTCGCATGGCACAAATTTGGGGGGGGGGGGGAAGCGGAATCTTCATACAGCATAAAAGTTTCCTTAGCAGAAAAAAAAATTAAGGATGTTGTGCAGTGGGCAACCAAGAAAAGACCAGTATTTTTGTAATGCCTTCGCAGTCACAAAATGTTTTAACTTGTTTACATTAAAGATACGTAATTTCACTACAAGAAACAAAAATGACTTGCGCAAATCAAAACAAAAAATTTCATTAGTAAAAAGATTAATTCTGTTTAGTAAACTCCCTAGAAGTGTAAAATATTTTCTGATAATAAATACATATTTGAAGAAAACTGAAAGACTTATCTTACTGGAAATTCCATCCAAGAATTGTACAACAGTAATAACAGTTTGTAAAACTACCAAATTCACTTGTACATATTTAGCTTTTGTGTTTGCTTATTTGTAACTTTTTCAGTATTTATTTATTTATCGTATGATATTATATCTGTAGATCTAGTGTTTTGATCTATCGATGCATGCTATATGCCCAATTTGTTATTATTGTTCCTTTGTAACCTCGCGTAGAACAGTCAGAAACAATGTGCTGAATTTACTGTAAGTATGAGGTTGCAATTGTTCACTGTGGTGAAATATCCCACATACCCGAGGTCCTTCCTCAGCAGAAATTCAGGGATCTATGGAACAAGGGTAATAAATAAAATTAAAATAAATAAATCCTTTTCTTCAGCTATCTTTGAGTTCACTATTCGCCATGTGTATTACATTTGATTATATTGAGTCAATTTCATCACTTGGGTCTGCCTATTCCTAAATTTGCAGTCCTGTTTGCAAAGTGTGCTGTTTTTTTACGCTAACTGAAGCCATCCTACACTAAATCTGACCAGCCGGCAATTAATTTCAGGACTGACCACAATTAGTTTTTCATTTAAATTCAATTATGTTCGCATAATGTACACAAAGAGCTTCGTATGTATTTCGGAAAAAGCACTCACAGTTCGTAATTGACAAAGGAATTTTTAATGTTATAATTTAATCGCTCCGCAGTTTTTATTTGAACAAGTCTCGAAAAATAAAATCTCTTCGTTCGATATGCGACTACATCGTGTTTGTACGAGCAGTTTCGCGGGTGTACAAACCTTGCTGTGGCTGAAAAATTAATTTCTCGCTTGTTCAAACAAGTTAACAACCGCACGTTCATTGCTGGTTTGTGATTTCATCACATTACTAGAAATTTTCTGCAGTAACGTGAAAAAAATATGGACACATAATTGAGAACATTTTAATACTTCGCATTATTGCAACGGTCGTTCAGCTTGTTTAATATAGTGCGGAATCAACAAAATTGAATAACTGCATATTCTTTTATGTTTTTTTTCACATCTGAAAGAAGTATGGTATAGTATATTAAAAGTACTTCTTTTCTGAAAGTGATCAGTTAGTATCCCTATTTCCCTGGTAAGCCGATAAAAATTCTTCTTACTGTCGAAGTGAGAGCTTCGTTCAAGAAGCAGAAAACTTTGGACTAGTGATAAAATCTGTTACATGGTTACAAAAACTTTTTTAACATGTTTCGAAGATGACTTGTAATAACGCAGCATGATTCGAATATGAGCTTTTGCTAATTCAGTGTAGCAGATAATTAACGCGATAATCCAGTATTTTTTGTTTTTGTGGTTTATTTTTTATTTTCCCCAACGAAATAATAATAGAGGTTTAAGCTCACTGTTCTTTGGGTGGTCCAGTGTTACAGAGTCAGGATAAAACCGTCTTGAGACATTTGCAGCGTGGACAGTAACAGCAAAGGTTTCGTCGAGTCTACGCTAATATCATAAATCAGAAAGTAACTATTTATCTCTGTTTGTTTGTTGCGTTTTCTTAACTAAACAGCAAAACCGATATTGATGAAATTTTACAAGGAAATACTGTGTATCGTTAGCAAGGACAAAGGATCCTATTTCGGGATAAATAACATATTTAGCAATAAAATTTTCAAAACTAACTGGATGGTGACAGGCAGTCGGATAGCATGTGTAAGTTTCTATAATGTTATATCGGTTGTAAAGGTTTTGTTTCTCCCGCAGTCAGTTCATGTTGTGTTGATTCCTCGAATCTCAATTTCCGACACACATAACATTCCAATTTAAAAGTATATAGTTCCCACTAAAAGTAGCTTGTGCAATGACTATCAATATATCCTAGAGATAGATAGTGAAATCAGCAGGGATCTGCTTAGAAAAGACATGTTTTTGCCCTGGGCAGTTGTTGTAGCTAGTTCACGGGTTCCCAACCCGCAAATTCAATATGTCTTCGCAAAGGTCAACAAAAATGAAATGTAAAAAATGTTATTGAAAGAGACGTGATTTTAAACCACAAACCAAAATCTGCTGGAGGAACTGTGGTAGGCAGTTTCCTCACAGTTAGCACCCCAAACCCGCCTTTATTTTGTTGTCAGTTGATGCCGGTTCAACGTTAGAATGGCGCGGTGATGGTTTCTGCGTCTTATTTTACCGACACCGTACTTCTTGATACACCTTTCACGCAGTTTACAGCTTTCCATATCCAATTCTAGCAATAAAGTCAGCGCGTACGAAGTCGTAGGTAACAGCTGTATATGCCAAAGTTTCTAATTATCTATTTATTTTTGCCTACACTTTATTTTACTGTTTTATACCTTTGATTGTGACGTTTGCCATCACAATTACTAAGTCCCAACGGCTGGCCCTGTACAAATAGGTATTTACCTACCTCAATATGCCTGTCAGCTGCGAACAATTGTACACCCGTGGCTATTCACAAAATACGGTAATGACTTTACTCCTGGTTTAATATGAGAACAAGGTCCCTGTCACATTCCACTTGTCCTGCAATTTTAATCAGCATCTTCATGTACCAAAATTCCAAATTCAATTTCTCCTTCCATTATTCACCACTGAATCGAATCTGCACGTCATAATAAAAAGTAGTTGGATGTAATTTATACTTTCGGTTCTACGAAGTTTCAACTGTGCACATTGAATGTATCCAGTTACGAGGATCGACTCTCAGGCTAGTGAGTATAATTGTGGAGCGTCACGTCCCGCCAGAGACGTGGTGCGACTCTGCGGGCCGCTTGCCGCGTGGCGTGTCGCTGATTGGTGCTTCTCGGTCGATAGCAGACGGACAGACAGACAGGCCGGCCGCAATTACCGCAGCCACTGTCACCACATGACGTCACTCAGCGGTGGCCGTCTCGAGCCGACTCATATCCTCCTGTAAACTCAGCAGCGCAGTGGCTACGAAACAGTCACCACACACTGCGCACGAGAGATTACGACAACCCCTCAAGGATCCATACTTGGTTCTCTGCTGTCGTAATTCATTTTTACACATATGGTGGTCATAAATAATGGCTTTATTTAATTATATTACGAATTATAAATGTTCAATATTAATACAATTTTATGAATATCTCTGAAAACAATGAATAACTGGTAGATTTAGTGAAAAAGGAGTAATTTTAAAGTCTAGAATTTGGAAGAATAGAGGAAAGCTTAGGTTGGCATTAGAACACGGTGAGCAGCTCAGTGGTTACTTAACAGTGATCACACATTGTGACAAAAGATCTGTTGCCAATTAAATTAATCAAATACGACTGCAAAAAATCCCTCAAGGATTCATATTCGGTTCTCTGCTATTGTTTCCTTCCTAATGGTAGTGGCTAGATTGAAATTGGGCCTGAACCAGAAGAAAAAATTTCGTCAAAGTGATACGTAAATATACTTCTGTTACATAAATCTTGAAATGCCATATTTATATACAACGAAAACGATCTTTTTTCCCTGTCGATGCAACAGAAATGTATGGCGAGATTTTGCTCTTAAGATGCAGTGTCAACTATTTTGTTATTTGTAAATTTCGCTTGAATTTTTGCAACGGAGAGAAGCCGAAACGCGTATAACACATTAGGAATCTCCAACATTTCAAGAGATTTATGTTAATTTTGCTGCGCCGATGGCATGTAAATTGCTGCGTGACCCTTTATAATTGGGCATTTTTATTTTAATTTGTGGCAACTTTTCAATAAAATATGAGTGGGTAAAAAGCAGCTAATATATATTTCAAGAAGTTAGTACAATCTTTTAATAAGTGGCAAATGTTTAATAGTCTCTGTAAAGACGTCTTCATAATTATACAGTACAATTAATGTGGAAACTGCAATTTGAAACATATCCTTTAACCTTCTGCTAAGCATGCAATCTTTACAGTTATAACTAAAGGAATTAACATACTTGACGTTACACTGTTGGTCATAGTCAAAAGTGAAGGAAAATATCTGATTTCCGAGGACTATTACTGTAATGTAACATTAATCAGGTCGTGACAAGTGCACAGTACGTGGATTGTGGAACCGCACTAAATTAGGGGGACGTGTTATTGACAAGTCTATAACTCACCAAGTCGTACGTACCCTGATATCAGTCAAACGCCCGGCTGAACAGGTCAGCGTGATAAATTTACTATTTGCCCTGTTCCATAGCTTCCGGAGGCGGCCCTTGTTGATGCAGTCTGTTATGGACAGACCGTCTGGGCTCCGATTTTGGGTTTCCAAACCCAAACGAACACTTACTGCTGACCCTCCGCTATCTGTTCATTCGTCAAGTCTTTTAAACTGATTTCAAAATCTCGCATACTGTTTGTATCGTTGACCCAAATCAAAATTTTGTGTAGCTACATTCTGAAGATTTCCGTAGCTTGGAAAAAATTCTATTTAGCGTGTGAAAAATAGATCTTTAGTAACTTTTTTAGTTTAATATAAACACACGAACAAACGTCAAATCTGCAGGTTTTAGATCATTTTTGTTACCAGATCTGTGAGAAAAAAAAGGTACTGCCTAGAAACTTAAGTCACCGACTGTATCCTGTATTTAAGTCCCATAAACTAAAAACATTTACATTCGTAATAGATTACAAGTTGCGAACCAAAAAACCAAAAGATTTCATTTTAAGGTTACTTTGCCATTTAGTAGTACTTTTTATTTAAAAAAATCATCAGTAATGAAATATTGATACTGGAAAGTACAGTCATACACGAATGGAATGACCGAGCGTGGTGGTGTAACGGATAGCGTTCTGGCCTCGCATTCGGGACGACGGCGGTTCTAATCCAGATTTGGGTTTTCCATGGTTTCCCAAATCACTCCAGGCAAATGCCGAGATGCTTCCTTCAAAAGGCCATGGCCGAATTCCTTCCCATTCCTTGCCCCCAATCTTTCCCGTCTCTAAAGACCTCGCTGTTGTAAAGCAATTTAAAAAAAATGAATGGAATGGTTTGAAACTTCAACTATAATCTATCGATTTTTTTTTTTTTTTCAGAGAAAAAGTTCAGTACATTGTGCAAATCTAACACTGTCGAAAATGTTTTATGATCACACGAAATTAAAAATGGAAATTAATTATCAATTTATTTAAAATTTTCTGTTTAATGAATCATTTTAAGTGATGCTGATTAGTTATTCTATACAGAAATGTCATAGAAACAATTTTTAATCTATAACGAAGTTTTTTTTATTTGCTTTACGTCTCTCAACAGCGAGGTCTTTAGAGACGTGAAAGGATGGGGGGCAAGGATGGGGGCAAGGAATGGGAAGGAATTCGGCCATGGCCTTTTGAAGGAAGCATCCCGGCATTTGCCTGGAGTGATTTGGGAAACAATGGAAAACCCAAATCTGGATGCCCGGACGGGGATTCGAACCGCCGTCCTCCCGAATGCGAGGCGAGAAGGCTAACCGTTACACCACCACGCTCGGTAACGAAGTTTCGCATCATAGTTTTATTACCCTTTGGGGATGAAAGCTGCTGTAGTAGAAATACTCGTTCTGTTCCGCAAACAGTGCGAGAAGGATTGTGTGTCTGTCGGATTAGAACCCTCCACTGATTGTAAAGAGACCACTCAACCGTTTGATTTGAGTCCCAATTAATCACAGCGCGAAAACAAAAGATTAAACTGGCTGAATAAGAAATGCTCCTCGACGCTTGAAATTTGAGAGGAAGGAAAAGAATGGTGGAATAACAAACGTACGAAATTAGACGCTTCAAGTTTCATTTCCAGATAAGCAAACAAAGCTTCGGATCCTACTGCCGCAATTAATGAGATCTAATTCCAGTCCTCAACTTATTTACATTAATCTTTTCAGAAATTTATAGAATAAAACTCACAGACACAGTTTAAAAGTAAAATTTATGGGTGAAATATCAAACCCTATCAAGATAAATACAGGTATGCAGCAAGGTGATGGTTTGTCAGCCATTTTGTTCAACTGTAAGAATATTGAGTAATAAATTGAAGGGGCACAACATATAACCAATAACTCTGGGAAGAAGGAACACAAGCGTTAAAATTAATCGTCTGGCATTTGCGGAAGATTTCGCTATACTTTCAGAGAGTATTACAAATCCGACAACACAAATCAATCTCTTGGAAGCAATAGCCAACTTCAACTTAACAGGTTTGAAAATTTCTGTAAAAAAAAAATATATATATATATATTTTTTAAAAAATAAAAATGCTCCAAATCTTTAAATACAGTTATTGGACGAATAGAGCAGGTAAAGAGTTTAAATATCTGGATGAAATAATTCAAGAAAATGGATTAAATAAATCCTATATTGAAGAAAGGATAAATACACAGGATGGAAAGAGCGTACGGTATCACTAAAAAAATTTATAGCAAAAAGTGCTTGTCAAGATATCTTAAAATAAGGCACTACAACTCGGTCCTGGAACCAGAATGGCTATATACTGGTGAAGGCCTAGAGTTGAATTATAGATTGGACAAATTGGAATTGCTAGAGAGAAGAATAATGAGAAAAATCTTGGGTCCAGTTAAAACAACAGAACTATGGAAATTAAGAAGTAATTAGGAAATATACCAGAATATATAAAATGTAAGGGAATCAATAAGAAAAAGGAGATTTCTGTTTTTTGCACACATCTATAGAATGGCTGAAAACAGATTAACAAAGAAAATAATCAGTTACCTTTGCGAAAAACATCAGCAACCAACTGCATTCCAGAGGTTAAGAAAAGAGAAGAAGAAATTATGGAAAGAGAGATACTTAGAAATAATATATTAAGTATGGAATGATCCCAAGTAATCCGATCCAAAGTGGAATGAAGATGATGACAGAATATTGGGTTGAACGGAAGTAAAAACAACAACAAAAAATGAAGAATTGAAATTGGCACGCAGTCCTAGAAGTTCTAATATGAAAGAAGAAATAGGCGTGATTACAATAGTACTCTTAACTGTTCGTAGAATTTATCAGCGATCTGTAAATCGACCGCAGTGGAGGCACATTGCTCTCCATAGCTTCATTGACCAATTAAAACATCAACTCATTATTTCTAGCGTAATCTCAGTTCTCCTTATTCTTTTCCTGCTCAACAGTTAGGTTAGTGGGAAACTGGGATATTTAATATGTGATTGCATTCCACTGTCTTCTCCAGAGATGGTAGTGTGTATAGGTGTTCATTGTGAGGTGTGTATGTTCGCTGTAGTGTTCTATGTTGCGGATGATTAAAAAATGGAAGAAGGGACGGAACCCGGCGCAGGCCCATTCAGGCCTACTCTTCCCAAAGGACACGAATATGTAACAAGGCTGAACATTCCCAACCGGCGGACGAATCTGCAGTATTGTATAATCTCATTTCATACGCAGTGGGATTTATCCCGGGACTTTGGTGCACAATCTGGTCAATAGGAATTGTGCATCTCCACCTCTCCTACCATATCTCCATATCTTTATATATCCTAAGAGATATCTATGCCGTCTTTATTGACTTGGAAAAAGCTTTTGATAGGGCGCAATGGAAAAAGCTGATGGATATCTTGAAGAGGAAAGGCGTAGATTGGAAGGAGAGAAGGTTGATACAGAACCAATATTTAAAACAGAAAGTACGAATAAAGATCGGAAACGAGATGTCAGAGAAAGCAGCATTGGAAGAGGCGCAAGGTAAGGTTGTTGCCTTTCCCCATTATTGTTCAATTTATACCTAGAAGAAATTATTGGAAAAGGCTTAAATGGAAAAAGAGGAGTGCGTACTGGTGGCAAAAGAATAGAGTGCATACGATTTGCTGATGATACGGTATTGTTGGCAGAAAGCAAACAAACTCTAAACAGAATGCTGAAAGATCTAGACGAAGCTTGCCAAGAGTTTGGAATGAAAATCAATACAGCAAAAACTAAAAGTATGGTAACTGGAAAAGGAAAGAAGAGCTGATATCAGGCAAGTAAGATCGTTGAAATATCTTGGGAGTACGATCACCGAAGATTTGAGATGCCACCAAGAGATAAAAACTAGCATTTCCGTAGCGAAGGAAACATTTAATAGGAAAAGGAGGATACTAACTGGAAAAATAGACAAAGCACTCAGGAAAAGACTCGGCAAGTGTTTTGCATGGAGTGTGGCTCTTTATGGAGTAGAGACGTGGACACTGAGACGAGAGGATGAAAAGTAGTTAGAAGCGTTTGAGATGTGAATGTGGAGGAGGACGGAGGAGATAATCTGGATGGATAAAATAAGTAATGTTGAAGTGCTGGACAGTATTAGTGAAAGGAGAAAACTACTCCAAGTAATAAAAGAGAGAAAGAAGAACTGGATGGGACACTTGTTGAGAGGGGAGTGCCTGATAAAAGACGTATTAAAAGGCCTAGTGTGTGGGGGGAGAATAAGAGGAAGAAGGATGTGCAAAATTATAGACAACATCAAGGAAGACGGCAACTACATGGACCTTAAGAGAAAGGCAGAAGAACATGGACAGCAGCCAACTGATGATGATGGTGATGA
Source organism: Vandiemenella viatica (assembly GCA_031002005.1). Classification (NCBI taxonomy): domain Eukaryota; kingdom Metazoa; phylum Arthropoda; class Insecta; order Orthoptera; family Morabidae; genus Vandiemenella; species Vandiemenella viatica. Next base: position 252,139,606 of record JARYHS010009186.1, read on the forward strand.
TGACCTCTCCTATCCTGGCGGCCAAGTCCACCACCAGGACTCTATGAGCTAAATCATATAAGTGCTGTAAACAAACGAGTCAATGCAGTGCGTAAATTTTATTGAGACTTTAATTACCTTCTACAGAAAACACACATACACACACATTCACCAACATCAGTATTCTCACCCCATGTTTTATAGAATGCTTTAACAATAAATTCATAGCCGTGCTGGTGCCGTTGGTTCTTGCAACAATAATTCAGTTTAGCCGCTGCGTGAAAGTTTTAATCCCGTCGAGACTTTCAGATACTGGAGGGTTGAATCAATTGTGCCCTTGGGAATATTCGGGAACTGCAAAATCTCTACTCGGCTTGTGTGGCTCTTGGCGGCTTATCGGTTGTTGGACGAGCCTTCTCTATTACACTCACAGAGTTTCAGGGAACAAAGTCGCAGAAGCTAACCATATAAAACCACAGTGACACTAATGGAATACTCAGCTTGATTTAAAAGAGGTGGCAACGACAGTATTAAAGATTTCTGCTCTTGTAGGTAGGATGCAGTCAACAAATAACTAAATTTAATACGATTTTATACTATCTGGGTGAAACTTTCGACTGTTGAACTTTGTTTTCTTTAGCATAATTTTTACTCGCATTAAATTTATGATGCTATAAAAATTTGATTTAAATTGGACCCGGAAAATATTGAATAAGTAGATTGTAAATAGTAAACCCAAAATTATTAACACAGTTTGTGATATAACAGGCTACTATAATAATTACTCTGTGAAATGGGTAACTAATGAAACGTTTATATAAACAGATGAAAAAGATCAAGACTAGACAAGCTTGGTGAAGGCCGTGTCGTGTTCGCTTTGAATTTTGAGTTACTGTGGAAAAGAACCTGTACATATTCAGATGATTAAGGATGTTATAGAATTATAATAAAAAAGGGAATTAATTCACATTAGATTATTATTTATTTGACGAAGGAAATTGTGTTTCTTATTTTCTCATAGCAAAGGAAATAAAACTTTAGAAGAAACTACAATAAAAAATTAAGTAGATATTTTCACTACGACGGCAAGGTAAAATAAATAAAAATACGAGAATTGTAAATAGAATTACTAGATGTTCTGAGAAGGAATTATAAAAAATACGAGAAGTTCTATACTTGGATTTCTGTTGCTTTGGGTACGCATAAATAATAACGACCTGATCTGAGTTGTTAATGCACATAGGGTGCTTTTCCCAGATGATAAAAACATATCTTTGAAATTCCATTCTAAAAAGAGATAAAAATGTAGCTGTCAAAGATAAGTCAGTTTTAGAGCTTCCATGGTTTCCCAAATCACTCCAGGCAAATGCCGGGATGCTTCCTTCAAAAAGGCCATGGCCGAATTCCTTCCCATTCCTTGTCCCACATCCTTTCCCGTCTGTAAATACCTCGCTTTTAAGAGACGTTAAGCAGTTAAAAAAAAGTTTTAGAGCAGAAAAAGAGGACTAAATGCATACTTGTAACGGTATAGATTAGACGCAGCTTAAGTATTGCGAACAGTTGATAACAATGAGAATGTAAACTTTACCTGGTGATAAACTTCAACTAAATTGATTCTAACCATGCATTTGAGCATGACAATTAAAACGAAGTCCCGAACGCCAGTTCCGTAAGTGAATCCAGTAAATAGTGTCAATTGAATGAAAAGTAAACTGAGAATTTATTACATAGACTAATTTGATCTCGCTGTTTTTTATGATATGTCCACAAGGCTTCGTGTGTAGGATTATTAATTTTTTAATTATATTTCCACAAAGCCATGTTCGAATACCTTCCCGTTCCTTGCACCCAGTCTTTTTCGCCTCTAATGACCTCGATGTCGACCAGGGCTAAAGCCGTAAACAAAACAAACACGGCAGTCATTAGGGACTGCCGAAAAAAGTAAAAACTTAAAACTATTAATATCATACACGCAACACTTCATACTTACAGCATCAGATATACTAAATAATGTTAAAAATAATTCCGTGTGGTGGTAATGAACTGGTGACAGGGTTTCTATTGGCTGCGCATTCTGCTCCTGTCTTAGCCTCCTTAACGTAACCCGGTAGTCCAACCAGGTGTAGAGGACCTACAGCTTAACAGGGAATCAGAACCACGGAAGAATTTTGGCGTGATTCACAGGAAGCTATGCCAGATATGAAGATCGGGTTAAGAGCCTATGAAAGCTATACTATTGTCACGTGTCCACATTGATTCACCGATGATTACTAAGAGGATATTACAGAGGAGTTGTTTTTTTTTTTCTTTTTCTTGTGTTCACCATATCTAAATGTTTCGTGTCAACTTGGCCGTAGAAGGCATTGTAATTTATTTCCAAGACGCGCCAAGACAAAGTGAAATTTAACTCAGTGAGGGCAATTTAATTGCGGATATTATTATGATTTCCTCACGGCTGACGCGCACAGAGAATACTAATATCGAGCGAGCTGCTCTCTTTTCTCTTCCTGTTTCCGACTTTCTCTACAGGACGAGGCTAAGAGAATAAATTTTGCAGAAACGAACCTCGAATATTAAATCCTACGTCACGAAAGGTAGCCGCTAACATTTCACCACTTTTCTCTGCCATTTCTTGTGGAGGACAAAATACAATTATGATTTTACACTTTGTAACACATTTTAAGCAGTTTTGGGCATCGTTAAGTGAAGCAGTTAACCATTACCAAACCATGTCCTCCAAATTAATAATTATTAAGTCCGTACGTTCTTCTTTACAATTCATTGACACTTTTTTTCTATACTTTTAAAGTGGATTATTTAAATCTTCAGAGTGGCAGAGAGGAGAGAATAATGGCTGGGACATTTATAATTATACTAGCCTCGTACCCGCGACTTTGTACGCGTGGATTAAGAATTTTTTTGCCAGAATTAAATAGAGAAAGTTGTAGGTAACGAAGGATTGGTCCCAAACAATATCGAGTCGGCATAATATGACAGGAAAGCTATCACTATATCATTCTACCGTCGAACCTGCCTCTTGAAGAGAATCAATTTCCAACATATTTCTGTCACTATTCGATAAGATCTCAAAATTTCGTGACTACAACTGTTAATCATTCTGGAAAAAATATCCTGTGCCCTTCATACAGCTTTCCTTAAAAAATTCCATCACAACGATATAGCCATTTAGTCGTCAAAACGTAACAAAAAGACAGAGACTTACTTCCGTATTTATATTAGTATTACTGTGGTTCTCACTCACACACTGACTGAGAACAACACCTGAGGGATCATTATAACGTAAAAAAGTGTACACCTACAAAATTGAAAGACTACCTACGATTTGCCTCGCATTGCACCCCTAACTTTCTAATATCTACAGTTTAACATTCAATCCGAATAACCTACGGCCCAGGCCTGACTCTTACGATGAAAAACAATTTTTAAAAATCTTAGCCTCCACGGAGATTTGAACCGGAGACCACGACGCTCGTAAGCAAGCTCTTTATCCACTGAGCTGCCAGTTCACTACACGGAAACACGGTCTGGAGACGTCCACATCCATCGCCGTATTTCGAAGTTATGAGACAACATGTGTTATTTATACAGATAATTTTTCAACCAAATGTAGACAGTATTTTTCCCCTTGTTTCAAAGGATAAGTGTGCAAAGTTTCATCGAGATCGGATGAAAACTGTGGATTTGTATGAAGAACAAACAAACAAACATACATTCATCTTTATATATAAAGATAAGTAAACATTCCTTATTCTCCACTAATACAACGAATAAGATATTACGCAATGGGATTTTTCACCGAAATCTAACTCAGCAGACTTGCAGGTCATTGAATGAAGCTGACCGCTTAATTTTGGGAAAAGGTAGTAAAAAAAGAAGATTTCAGTCCATGCATAATGGCCACTGGATTTAATTATTTTAACACATTAAAACGTTTCACCTTTGACATGGTTCACTGCATTCCAAAACTCGTCTCCACCCGTATTGTGGAACAATTTCTGGAGCAACATGTCAGAGTTTGGCAACAAACATTAATCCATTGATCAAGTTCCAAAATAGGTTAGTAACATTTTAATGGTTGTATTCCATGACACCTCTGAGGTTAATGTTTGATTAATCACTTAGTATGCTTCTATTACACGTAACGTTATACCACTCACAATAAATTACAATCAAAGTAACGCACTACATCAAAGAACATAACTCCTTGCAAAGTAGGAAATTGTGGAATTAGAAGTTTATACGAAATAATCTTTAATATGTTTTGATCTAAAGGATTGTTAGTTACAGAATTAGCTCTATTGCAGAACTGTTCACTTTGTCTTAGGCCCCACACCTCATTTATTAGCGGGACTACTGAGGCCACCATGTACACGAACGAATTTTGCAAACTATTTGTTGCAATAATTCGTTTTTTTTTCTTATAGTTCTACGCCTCGTCGACATCGAGGTCATTAGAGGCGTGAAACGACGGGGACTAAGGAACGGGGCCTTATGGAAATATAATTAAAAAATAAATAGTCCTATACACGAAGCCATGTGGCTATATCATTTAAAAAAATAGCGAGATCGAATTAGTCTATGTAATAAGTTCTCAGTGTACTTTCAATTCACACTTTTTACTGGACTGACTTATGGAATTGGCCATCGGGACTTGGTTTTTAAAGTTAAATAATACGGTCGACTCAGTTGCAATGTTAGAACCAATTCAATTGAAGTTTATCACCAGTTAAAGTTTACAATGTTGCCTAACCACCAACCGATATTTGTTCAATGATTAATTTCACGTTCTTAAAAACAAGCAAAAGAGATTTCCGAAGATAACAGGTTCTATAAAGTGAGATTTAACAAGACAAAATACTTTTACTCTTCTCACACCACCAGTTCAGTCACTTTCAGACTGTTACATATATTATTCTCTGTTCTTCTCCTAACACGACGATCTCTGTTTTCTTTAGCTCTGCGCGGATGCCGGATATGATAATACGGTCACGAGTTCGGCGAATTTGTGTCGACAAATTATTCACCTATAATTCCCGCACACCCCTACGAGAACAGTTTCCCGCAATAAGCTTGCGGTCCGCGATACGCTACAACAACGACTGTCGCGGCAGACTGCAATTGTCCTTATACTACTTGTTTCGATCTGTTAAGATCGATACAGCTATCACAGTTCATATCAAAGTTGCTTAAACTTCTGCGGTATTAATTTTACAATTAAAAAATACAGGAGGGCCTTTTGATGGAACCATCCCAGTATTCATCTGGAGTGATTTGGGTAAACCATGAGAAACCCTAATCTGGATGGCTGCAAGGGGATTCGGATCCGCGTCCTCCCGGATGAGAGGCCAGAGCGTTACCACTCACCCAACAAGCTCGGTAATAATTCAAATCATATACCGACATCGGCCGAACCATGGGTATCGCAACCTGTGTATTCCTACAATACTTACGGTAGGTCTTACTCTTATTGGTTGACAAGTGTTGTCTCAGTGAGAGACAAGAAAGAATAGGGCACTGAGTGCAGAATCTGGATTATTTAGGAGAACTTCTCGTTCCATGACAAGATGTCAGCGCGCAAGAAGCTCGCATGCATTAACCAAGGAGGACGCTGTGAGGCCATTTACTCTGAACGGTGCGAACTATTCCTGGGGATACTTCTAAACTGTGAGACATGAGCTTGTCTCGTACCATGGGGGGAAAGACCATAAGATAACAATGTTTCTGAATTTAATTGCGACTTAAATGAGAAATCGTAGGTTACGGGCAATGCTAACTGAATTGATCAATAATTAGTGACTTACGTAATCCATTGACATCTTGGTTAGTGTTATATTGAACTTTATGTACAATGAGCCGATAATTTTAGGTGATTGCGGCTATTTAGTAGACCCATATTATCTTAATTTCTTTGAAAGAGTAAAGCGATATCAACCATTTTTTGCCTTTCTTAAATTCAGAACGGGAGGACCAACGACACTTTACCAAACGTTTCGCTGTAACCCACCTAGAAGCAGCAATCAGGATTTGTACCGGTTGGGAATCTCGACTTGTGTGTGTGTTTTTTTTTTTTTTTTTTTTTTTTTTTTTTTTTTTTTTTTTTGTAAAATGTGTAAAACTTTGGCTCAAATTACATTTTTACCTTATGACCTACCATAATGACAATACAGATTAATAGATAACTACATCAAATATTCGTTACACCAAATACAACTTTACCCTTTTTCCAATTTTTGTGCACTGCATTGTGAGTGTTGTTGAAAATTAAGTAATGCTCGAAAGTAACAAAGAAACGAATTAGTCCTGGAGTAGCAACTAAGCTATTGATTACTACAAAGAATACAATGGATACATAATGCAGATGACCGTTACAGAAAAGTTAGATGTTGGATGAATACAGTTTTAAAGTCAGTAATGGTAGGAATAAATGTTGGAACGAAATGAAGAAATTACAGAAGCAGACTAAAAAATTGCTGTAGGACAGTATCAAAATTATATTAGTAGTGTTACGAAGACAGAAGAAATACTGCGAACCAGGAGAAGATTCCAGAATTTTTTCCGCATTTTTTTTTAAGTTATGGCTTTATGCCTTGTCAACGTCGATGTCATTAGAGACAGTATGGGTCTGGGGACAAGTAACTGGAAGGAATTCGACCATGGCCTTTTGAAAGAAGCATCCCGGCATTTAATTTAATTTAATTTAATTGCAATGGAGCACAGGCTCCGGTGGCAATTTCCCTACACACCCATCTTCCCCCTATCCTGCACCCACCTACATTTGCCCTCTACAAATTTTATCTTTAAATTCCTTCAAAGTTTTCGGTAAATTATTCATCATTTCTCTTGGTAACTCATTCCAATCCCTGACACCCTTACCTAAAAAAGAGAATCTTCCCACACCTTTGTGCCTGAAATCGAGTGCCAGCTTGTGGTCATGGTCATCTTTTCCCTTCCATGCACTACTTTTCATACCTATTGCAATATCTTTCCATGCCTCATCACCAGTATATGCCCTGTACACTCCCATGACCCTCCTCATCCTCCTCCTGTCTTGCAATGAATCCCATTCCAGCTCCTTTATCATATCCGTCACTGATTGCATTCTGCAATAATTTCCAGAAACAAATCTAGCAGCCCTTCTTTGCACCCTCTCCAACTCCTGTATTTGATACATAAATGAGGGTCCCATACTACACTACCATATTCGAGCAATGGTCTGACCAAAGTTTTGTAACCCAATTCCTTGACTTCTCTCGTACATCCCCTCATAACTCTCTCCAACAAGTGCAGAACTTTGAAACCTTTTCCTACCACCTGTCCTATGTGTCCTGCCCAGTTAAGTTTGTTATCAAAAGTAATTCCAAGATATTTGCATTTCAAGTCTTCAGCAAGCAATTCTTTCCCCACCTTATATTCATAATTAACCTTTTGTTTTTTATTTGTGTATCTAATAAGCTGACTCTTCTTTGCATTTATCTTCATTCCATGTTTACCAACCCAATTAGATATCCTGTCCAGATCACCCTGCAACTGTTTACAATCCTCTATCGTTTTGATTCTTTTATACAGCATTATGTCATCTGCAAACAATCTAATTTCAGATAGTAAACAGTCAACACAATTATTCATTAGAATAATGAATAGCAATGGTCCAAATACGCTACCCTGTGGCACACCCATTTTTACTTCCACTTCTTTTGATACTACATTTCCTACCCTAACTTTCTGTTTTCTACCTTTTAAAAATTCTTCTACCCAGCAAATGACTTTCTTATCCACTCCAATGGTTTTTACCTTATTTACTACCATTTTATGGGTTACTCTGTCAAACGCCTTAGACAGATCTAGTGCTACACTATCAATTTGGCCTCCCTTGTCCATTTCATCTGAAATATCTTGCATATATCCCACCAACTGAGATTCGCATGAATATCCTTGCCTGAAACCATGTTGCCTGCTTGAAAACCAATTACGTTCCTCACATATATTTCTGATGTGGTTGCATATCAATCTTTCCATTAATTTACCTACCACTGATGTCAAACTGATTGGCCTATTATTCTCAGCTCTATTTCTCACCCCTCCCTTATGTACCGGTACTACTATTGCACTTTTCCAGTCCTGTGGTAAGCAGCAAGTGTCTAGACTCAATTTAAATAATATTTCAAGATAAGGTACAATGTCACATCCGGCTAGCTTTAAGATATCTGTAGTAATATTATCTTCACCAGCCCCTTTATGTTTTTTCAGCTTTCTTATTTCCTTCATGATTTCTTCAGGATGGATATCAAATTTTTTACTATCGTCATTTCTAATTGTGTTGTTAAGCTCGTTCTCCGAATTAGACCCTCCTGTTTCTGATTCATTGTCCCTAATGCTTTCTCTGAACCAGTTACTTAAAATCTCTGCCTTTTTCAAGTCTTCAGTAACTTCTTCTCCATCATTATCTATAAGTGTCTCTACATCCTCCCTTCCCCTCAGTTTCCTGATATAGCCATAGAAATTTCTAGATGCATCAGTCAATGGTCCCCCTGCACTGACAATACTCTTCATAAACCCATCTTTAGCCATTTTCTTTGCTGTTATTAAGTCCTTGTTTAGTTGTTTTAAATATTCCCTACTACCCTGCTGTCTCTTAACTCTGTTATGTTCTTTTCTTACCAACCTCTTTAACCTCCTCACTTCCCTATTATAGTACATAGGATCTCTACTTCTCTTTATTTTTTGCTTTGGAATAAATTTTTCTTCCCCCTTTCTTATTATCTCCTTGAACTCTTCCCACTTTGACTCTACTGTACCTGAGCCTTCCTTCCATTTGCTGAATTGTTCTCTGAAATATCTCCTCAAATTTGAAACCTGTGCCTTTTTATAATTGTACCTATTTCCCCCTTCAATTTTGGCTGCCGCCTGGAGTGATTTGGGGAAACCATGGAAAACCCAAATCGGGATGCCCGGACGTGGATTCGATCCTCCCGAATGAGAGACCAGAGCGGTAACGGCTCACTACCACGGTCGGTCCCCTATTCTCTGACAATGCGAAATTTAATGATGTCACCAGACAGTAAACAGTTATGACGAGATTTAAGCACAGTTCTGAAAATGAGAGTTAACATGCTACAAGAAAAAAGTATTATTCTGTACATTCCTACTGAGTCCTGCGCGTCGTTGGTGGTGTTTGTTGTGCACCGGGGGTGTATTTTCGCTGTTACCGCTGGCTGTGTTGGTGTGACGTAGGGAGGAAGGGCGCAGCTGTTTCACCGGCAGCCGACAGCAAAGGCGGCAGCGTTGCGCGGGCTGCCTGCCGTGTCAGGCGCACAACACGTCACTGTTTGAGCGGCAAGCGGCCCCGCGCTCAGACAAAGCGACACTGCTGCCTGCCCTGAGCGGAAAAGCTCTCGCATCGAAAACACTCAACACAAAGGCCTTCATTTTTTATTCTCCTTTAACCAGAAATGTGGTTTTAGCAGATCGCAATGTTCAATGTTGGCTCGGTATTCATCATTCCACAATATTGTCTAACATTAAAAACCATCTGAACTGTATTCATAAACCTACTTAATATTATTGTTACTTGCTAAAAGAAATATAAAAAAATTAAAGAGAATACGCATACATTTTAATGTCCCAAAAACTAAACATAATTAGCTGTCTTCCATTGAGCTTAGTATCAGTAACAATCAAAAAACTTAATATTTCTCACACTCACTCAAATATATGTTTACCAGCAGAGAACACTGTCTTTAATCATTCTTTTCTGACAATATGTACCAGCATAAAACGAATTTATTTTAATTTTCGATTAAAATGATGAACCCTGGATTCATCGCCAGTTGCAAGAGGATTTTCATCTCATCAGAGAATTTTGCTTCATTGTAGCTCTATAGACAGATCTCTTTGCACCGTCAAGTCACGCAGAAACCGATACTCCAGATTGTTATGGACGACGCTTTGCACGTTTAATATGTGAGCAGTATTGAAGGTAGAAATTCGTGTATTTCATTGTATGGCTGATCTGAATAAGGTTCATCAACACTTCTGGTTTGGAATTGGTGAAATCTTTGTACCAGAGATATACTTTCACTCATATAACTTCCATGAAATATATAAAACATTGTTGCTTACGCCGAATCTTTGAATAAACGACAGGTACCTATTGAGTTAGCTTCACTGAATCACCACCTGATAAGTTTTATCAAACGTATGTGACCATGTATTAATGGTGGTATTTATCTAGAAATAACACCAGGAGCAGAAACAGAAAGCATAAAACATATATTGTTTTTGTTTATAAATGTATTAGAGAAGATCATATCAGTACTACAACGGTAGATGGCAGCATCGAGCCACAAAATATATGTCTATGAAGTATTTACGAATAGAAGCTTCTTTATTTTATGATATCTCCGAGGATAAGTAGGGAGGAATTTAGTTGCTCACAAGTCTTCTGTGAAGTTCTACGGTGTTTCTGGAGTTATGATTCAAGATTAACTCTCAGCTCGCATTGTTCCGTTTTAAATTTCCTTCTCGGTAGCTCTCGTTGGTAACTGGATTTCTGATACAAAATTCCTGAGTTAATGACACTTATGGGTTACTTTCTGCATGTTCTAGACTTTTCTAGCCTTTAACAAAATCTTCGCCCTTAGCACATAACGTGTAAATAAATATATTCCCAGATTTCATCAGGTAACTGTCTGGAATTATTTTGAAATCTCACGAACAAGGCTTTACGCGGTTCCAAAAATAGTGATTATAATATTATTAGAAGAGTTCCCAGAAACACTGTAGTTCTCAACAATGAATGCATCGATAAGAAAACGTATGTAAGAAGTAAGAACTCCAGCATACGAAGTTTGGCCTACATGAGATATTGTATGCACTGTACAATTTTATTATTTGACTGGCATGTTCCTGATAAACCTTCTACCTGTAAAAGTGTTAACTAGCGATTATTTAAATCAAAAATTAATAAAAAAACATTTTTAAAACGTTGCGTACATGTTAACTGTAATAAGAATTGCTTTTCTCTTGTACTATCTGTTAACGTAAGATCTCTCTTTATATTGGAGCAGTATTTTAAGGATATGCAGGCAATTTGCAATTACTTACTATAGTTAGTGATGGCATCATTCGCTGTCCGAACGAATTCTGGGTGATATAAATTTACGAAGTTCGTTACAGATAGTACTGAATGTAAACTGAACATAGATACAATTAATAATTCACAATACTGAGCTAATAATGTGTATGTTTTTCTATGTTTGTGTATGAAAGTACTAGTAGTATTTTATTTGTCCACTAAATCATATACATGTACTTTATACATAATGATATGAGACACGTCAATTATAAAATACGATTTACATTAAATTATTTACATTACATTATTTACATTAAATTAATTCATACAATTCAAATATTCTTCTACGGAGTAAAAGGAGTGGCATTGAAGGAATGGCATCAACAATTTCTCAAAAATTCCCCTTCCTGATGTTGCTTTTACATTATGCGGTGATTTATTGAAAAGCTTAATCCCAATATGAAATGTTCCATTCTGATACATTTTTGTTTTTGTATGTGTAATATGTAAATCTGATTGTTTCCTTGTGAAGTGATTGTGTACCTCATTATATATATATGTAAATAGTTATATGTGTGTAAGTGTGTCTATACGTGTGTGTATATTATTTCGAGAAACCACTGAAAACCGTAGTCTGGATGGCCTATAGCAGGACCGAACCCTATTTTCGAATGATAAGTCCAAGCGTTGTCGGCAAGATCCTGGAATCGATTATTTGGATGCGAGTGTTGCAATTTTATCATCTAAAACAGCAACGATTGCCATAAACTGAATTTTTTTATTTTATCCTTAATATAGATATCATTTAGAGCCAATACACGTTTATGTGGGTACGTACAAGTCTGTATGTATATGTAAATTGTATATATATACGTTTATAAGCGTTAATAATACTCATGTAATTCTTTCAATCTATTCTTACATCATGTACAAAATTCAGTCTATATCTCCAAGTAAAATTCTAATGATTTTTGTATATTTATTGCATATTGAAAATTAAACTTTTACTCAGATTTCAGAGTTGAGAATAGAATGGTGATTATTGGTGGGGATTTAATTTTACCAGATGTAAATGGGTATGAAATAAGATTAACAACACAAAGGAACAGAGAATTGCAAATACCTTAGTAAGGGAAGGAGGATTTACACAAGTCGTAGAGCAGAACACGACTAAACATGTTGGATATCTTCCTAATAAAGCTGGATGATAACCTTGTGGGGTGTCAAGTAACTGAAGGAATAAGTGATCAAAAAGCAGATCTGATGGATATTAGAGGATTCAGTAAACCAGTAGCCAAAATGGAAGGAGGAAATAGGTACGATTATAAAAGATACAGATTTTCAACTTGAAGAGATATTTCAGGGTTAATTTTATTAAATGGAAGAATGGCACAAGTACAGTGGAGGTGAATTGGAAATATTCCAAGAGATAATAAGAAAGGAGAAAGAAATATTTAATCCAAAACAGAAATAAAGAGAAGTACAAAAGCTATGTACTATAATATGGAGGTGAGGAGGTTAAAAAAGATTGGTAAGAGGAGAAGATAACAGAGTTTAGAGACAGCAGGGTAGTAGGTAATATTTGGAACAACTAAACAAGGAATTAATAATAGCAATGAAGGTGGCTAAAGATGGGTTTATGAAGAGTATTGTCAGTGTAGAGGGACCTTTGAATGATGCATCTAAAATTTTCTCTGGTTATGTTAGAAAACTGAGGGAAGGGAGGACTTGAGACAATTATAGATAAGGATGGAGAAGAAGTTGCTGAGGATTTGAAAAAAGGAGAGATTTTGAGTGATTGTTTTAGTGAGATCATTAGGGACAATGAATCAAAAATGGGAGGGTCCAAATCGGAGAACGAGCCTAACAACACAATTAGAAATGAGCAGACCAAAAAACTTGAAATTAGTCCTGAGGATGTCATGAAGGAACTAAGAAAGCTGAAAAAACATAAAGGGGCTGGAGTAGATAAAATTATTACAGATGTCTTAGAGAAAGCAAGATGTGAGATTGTACCTTAGCATCAAATATTATTTTAATTAAGTGGTGATGAGTCATGGATAGATATTGGTGTAACAATTAAAATTAGTGCATGGAAGGGAAAAGAAGACCATGACCACAAGCTGGCTCTCGATTTCAGGGACAAAGGTGTGGGAAGAATTTTTTTCGTTGGTTTGGAATACATTACCAAGAGAATTGATAAATAATTTACCAAAAACGGTGAAACAATTTAAAGTTAAATTTTGTACAGAGCAAAAGTTTGTTGAAACAAAATCCTCTCGGGTGTCCAGCTATATCGTGTCGAGGCGCTGACAGTCAGCTTGCGACAGCTACAAGATACCTGAAGAAGACAGCACAGTTAGCTGTCGAAACGTTGTGTTTTTACACCACCATCCGGCTGGACACCCGAGAAGATTTTTTTTCATCAATACACTGAGAAAGTCTCCACTCACACAAAAGTAGGTTGGTACAGGAAAGGGTAAAAGAGAGCGTGTAGATAAATTGCTACCGGCAAGTGCACTCCATCACAATTAAATTGAATATGGGACCAGAATATACACTAAGGTTGGCTATGCTCTAAAAAGACATAAGGAATAAATAAATAGTAAATGTAATAACCTAAACTCTTGGATGGTTGTATTTCTAACAGTGTGTGGACGTCAGGAAAGAGATATACAGCGAGGTATCGAAAACAGCAGCGCAGCGGATAAGCGAGTGCTGTACGGCCACATCGAGGAGATGAGTTCGTGAAACATTTAGGCCGCCCGCCATTCTTTGGCAAGAAGACATAGCGGAGGTCTCACAAGGAATAAGGGAGCGCACGGACGGAGCGGCTGGTAAATAAATTAAAGCGCGGCACGCAAGATGGAAGAAGGCTACGGCAGGAAAAAAATAAATGTTGTCGGTAATGTTACTTTAGTATCGATTCCGCGACCAACTCGCGAGATTTGTAAAAGTCCCAGCACGGTAAAAATACAACCGAGCGCGGTGGGATTCGAATTCCATTCTCGCCATCCAGATTTCGGTTTTCAATGGTTTCCCGAAATCACTCCAGGCGAATCTCGGAACGGTTGCTTCAACGTAATATGATCAAATTCCTTACCGTTCCTTGTCCCTGCTTCTTTCTCTCCTCTGATTGTCTCGACGTAGCTTAAAATCTGCATTATTTATTATGAGCCCAGGTGACCGGGAGCAGGAGTAAGAACATCAAAACATATCCACCAAAGATATATGATACAATCTCAAATGTAAGTAATACTATCCACCTAAGTTAACACTCTAGTAAGCTAAAAAATGCGTAACAATATTATCAAAGTGTTGTTTTTTGTGGTAATACACATTGTTTTCAACAAGACATCGCTGCTAAAGGAAGAACCATACGAATTCACTTATGTATTGTCCTCGGCTGCATCCATATTTCTGTTTTTGGTGCCATGATACGTACAGACTCTAATTTTTCATGCTATAATTGATACCACATTAATTTACAGAGTATATACTTTAACTTCAGCAACTATATATATGATGGTTATTTTTGTTAATTTTTCTTTTGATTTTGGAGCACCAAATTAATACATTATATTGTTGACGTTAAATGTTGTTAAATTAAAGATAATAATTAAAAGCATGCGGCCATGTGAAAATTATTTGGTCTCTTTCCTGATTCATTTATGTATATCCACTTATGTATGTCGACTAATTACACACTGAGTAAAAAAAAATGTTAGTAACTTAATAATCTCAGCAAAAAATTGATCAAACTAATCTTTTGATTTTCGTGATAACTGATTTTCGATTTTTCCTTGTGGATTCTACTAATATTTATGTTGATGTTTTGTTATTCATGTTGGTTTGGCTACTTTTCACATTGCTTTAAAAAATGTCACTATTTATTTCTGAAATTTCGTGAAACGTAGGTTTTTTTACTTATGGCTTTACGCCTCGTCGACGGCTAAGGTCATTAGAAGCGGGATGGGACTGGGGACAAGGAACGGGAAGGAATTCGGCCATGACCTTTTTGAAGGAAACATCCCGGCATTCACCTGGAGTGATTTGTGGAAACCATGGAAAACCCAAATCTGGATGCCCGGACGGGGATTCGAACCCGCGTCCTCCAAAATGCGAGGCCAGAACTTTAACCGTTCACCCAACACGCTCGGTAGCATGTTTTAAATTCCTTCCAAAACATAGTTACGAAAACTGATGTGAATTATTAATACCTAATTACGTCCTGAGTATTTTAATAACCAAATGAATAATAATATTACTGCAGGCTGGATTCTACACTATACTCCGACCTAAATATACAAAATAATAGAAACGAGACCTGACGACTGTCGTTGTTTACCTTACAACTCTTACGTTAACATAATTACCACTTACCGCGGTCCCTCGCACCAACTATCAGACCTTCAGAAAATGGTCACTCACTAAGATTATCCTTAAACGATCTTCGATGCTGACTGGAAACGTATTTAGTGAATAGGATATTGTAGGAACAATGCGGCCCTATCCTCACATCCTGGAAATTCGAGATTATTTCCAGGTCTTTGAAATATTCGTGGCTTTTAAATAGTTCTGCTTATATAAGACAGAAGTTTTTCACGGCGCTGTATATAAATAAACTCTTCTTTGGCCTTCAGCCGCATCAAAAACTGGAAGCCCGACAAGAGTTTAGTTCTGCTTATAGCTTACTAGCTACTACCCGTCACTTGGTACACGTCGACTTAGAATTTCATTTCCGAAATCGGATATATAAAGCTGTTAGTAACGTAAGATTTGTCCCAAACAACACTGAGTGGGCATAATATGACAGAATAGCCAACACTGTATCATTCCACCATCCAACCTCTATCATGAAGAGAATCAATTTCCAACATATTAAAAAAACATAAAGAAAAACAAACGTAGGAGCGGCGATATGGAGGAAAAAGGGAGGGGGGTGGGGTAACTAAGGGCAATTTTATTTTAGCTTGACCTTTTCTTCTTTCTTCAGCATGAGCACCAGATTCTTACGTTCAAATAACTTTAGGTTCCCGTGCTCTTCTAGAACTACGCCTTAGACCAGGTTTACGCCCGCACGGCATGTCAGAAAAGAAGACAAAATAAACTGGTGCCAAAATTTTTAGACAGACACAAAGTAATAGTACAGTGCAGAACAAATCGACATCTGTACTAAATAATAAGTTTTCTCTTCCTACAGATACAAAGTATTTCCTTGTCAATTCAATCAATGTCGGTATAGCCATTTACTCGACAAAACGTAACAAAAAGACAGAAACTTACTTTCGCATGTATAATATTATTACTGCAGATCACACACACACTGCGACTGCGAGAGAAACAACGGCTGTGTGATCAATATAGTGTAAAAAACTGCACACCTACAACATTGTTAGGCCGCGTAAGATTTATGAAGCATTGCACCCCCAAATTTGTGGTATCTACAGTTTAACATAGAATCTCAAAAACTGACAGTTCAGGCGTGGCCTATACGATCAAAAACAATTCTTAAAAATCTTAGCCTCCCTCGGGATTTGAACCGGAGACTACGGTCCAAACATCAGCAACCAAGCGCGTTAACCACCGTGCTACCAACGCGCTATACTGGAAGGTACTACAGAATATTACACATCATGAGCGTCTGTCTATCGTCGTTTCCAAAATTACATGACAATATGTACTGTCTTTACAGAAAAAGTATCCTGTGTTTATCCTAATGCCAAATCGCATCTTATCGTGTAATTTCATCACGATGGGATTAGCCATTTATCCCAAAAAAGGTAACATACATACAGACAGAGAGATAGACAGAGTTACTTTCGCATTTATAATATTAATATAGATACCCGTTTATAGCATTATACAGCACGAGTTCGGTATCTAAATTCATAATATTCTGCCTGCGAATCACAGGTTGAGAAACACTGGTTTATATGGTTAACTGGTTCGAGTTCTGGTGGCTGAAGAAATTTTCATACTCAAGATTTGGGTGTCACGGTGGAAGAGGTGGTGGTACCCAATTACCAGATTGTGTTCCAGAGTAATGAGTGAAGTCCAAAACTCCTCGGCAGAGCGCATAGAATGGAGGAATAAGGCAGTGTTGATGGTGATTCGTCCGTCGAATGGGAACGTTAAGCCTGGCGGGAAAACCAGTGCCTTTCGGAAAAGTAGGTCTGAACAGGCAACACCGGATATTCCCCCTCCCTTCTTCATCTCTCATTTTATACAACAGAAACAACACTGAACACACACGCTATCACAGACATCTACACCTACAGTAACACACGCACAAACACTGGGGAAGGCGACGGGAAACCACCCTAATCCATCTTCCCAAAGGGGTACATCCTCCGCGCCAATCAACTACGCCCGCAATTGGGCAAGGCGTCGTACGAATAACGGTCGAACTTATTTGTCAATTGTTTTCTTTCTGTTCTACTACGCAGTCCACCAATGGTCGATATATTCCGGTGTCGACTACGGAAGACAGCTTTTCCTTCCAAACATACTTACATCCTGATACAGTGCATTTTGCTTTTAAAAATGACAGTATGTTACTTTACCAAATAATTAAGTACTTAAATAAGGTAAACTTCTTTTATGAATCAATATTCTGTTCATTGACACGTGTACATCGGAACTTCATACTACCAACAGCTGACTGTTAATAACAATTACTAGCACTGACTGACCTCTATCCCTTCCCATCTTGCGCTAAACCCTTCATGTCAACGTACCCACATCCTCAATTATTTGCTTCACGTATTCTAATCTCTGTCTTCCTTTACAGTTCTTATCCTCGACTGTTCCTTCAACTGACAAATTAACCATTCCCGCATGTCTCAAAATATGACCTACCAGCCTGTCTCTCTTTTTTCTGTAAGCTTCTTCCACAAACTTGTTTATTCACCCATTTACAAAACTCGTCCATTTCGTACTGTGGTATTTTATCCGTCCACTTAACTTTGCATCCTTATACAGCCTCAAATTTCAAATGCTTCAATTTTCCTTCTCTCTGGTATTCATTCTGGTAGTCCACTCTTCGCTACCATAAAGTGAAGTGCTGTGCTCCACACACAGAGTTTTAAAAAACTCTTTCCAATTCCTAGATCAATGTTTGAAACTAAAAGACATCTCTTTTTCATGAAGGCTCTTTTTGCTGGTGCTATTCTGCTTTTAACATCATTCCTGCTTGGGCCATCAGTTGTAATTTTACTGACCAAGTAGCAGAATTCACTTACTTCTTCTATCGCATCCGATTCTATTTTTATATTTAATCTACTATTATTGGTGTCTTATTAGAATAATTAGTAGATTAATTATTACAATACTTTAAATCCATTAAATCTATTTTTTTATAGTAAATTGTTTTATGAATAAAAACTGTAAAAACTATGGGTCTACTTTATGTAATAAGGTAGTCGGCTATGTAAAATTAGGAAATACATAAATAAATATTAATGGTGTCATTTCTGCTACATTTCATCACTTATGTTTTGCTTTGGTTTATATTTAGTTCAATATATTCCTTTTGTGATCTTACATAACAATCAATTACAACAAACATGAATTGAATACCCTTACACAAATAGTCAAAATAATGTTATATAACCGTGGTAATATTATGAAATCCTACGGAAATGTTGTTAAATGAATTTAAAGTGGTTTAATTCGACCGAAATGAATGAAATTATCGTTATCTTATCGTTATGTTATGACATTTGCAGTTCTGATAGTCTACTATTTAGTCGAATCCATTACGTGTACAAAAATTACTTCAGAAACCTTGCTGAATGTTGACGAGTTCATATTATTTCTCTGAGAAACGTGTTCTTATGCATTAATAATTGATGAGACCTTACTTTGCTTTCACGAGTCTCGTTAGTCTTTCGTATACATAATAACTTGAATTACAGCCCTTCATCGTTTTTATTTTACAAAAAGCACTTCGTCCACAAAAATGTTTACTAGCCATCTTTTGCATTCAATTCTTTTGCCTGCACGTAACAGCTGGTATGTGTAATTAGACATTCACAGTAAATAATGCAATCAGATAGTTCAAAATAACATTAATGTGGTATCTTCCATTGCAGCACCATACTTTGGGCATGCAGAGCCGATGTAATGACAGTTGTCTCCATTATACGACGTACCATAAGGAATTAAACCGCAAGCAGCGAGACTCGGATAAGGAAGAATCGACTGCCTCTTTATTCGCGTGATTACTGCACTCTTGTCTTTTCCTTATTGGATGCGAGGATGTAGCTATACCGGTCGAGCGAGTCCCATCCTTTGTTTTGTACATTCGGAACCGAATAGCGCTGCCGGTGGCTCCTTTGTTTTCCCCATCGATCGCCGCTGGATAAAGCCGTGATCTTGATTAGTGGACCAGAAAGCGACTGACGCACGTTCGCGGCCAGCAGATTGGACCCCCGAGTGCCACAAAGGAGAAAACACACACACACAATGGACATGTGGGCATGTGGACGGCCTACGCCGTACAGGACCCCACACAACTAACATAGTCAAGGCCGCTGGCAAAGTAACACGCGGTCGGTCTTTCAGCTCTTGCAATAGTCTTCTTAGACAAGGTCACATAGAACTGAGAAATCAACACCACCCCGAATCCAGTGCCTTCTGAGTAACAGCCTAACCATATCTACAGGAATGATTCGAGTCATTCATCGTGCTATGCGTAACGTAAATCACTCCTACAACAAATGCTGTCAGTGATAATGTATTGCTGCTTAACATGAAGACGCTCAGAAGGTGCCTGCTACTGAAGATGAGAGAGTGATGAGGGGGTGTACGACGGAAGTAAGGGAATTGGGTTAGAAAACTTTGGTCAGACCATTGCTTGAATATGGTAGTGTAGTATGGGACCCACATTTTGCGTATCAAATACGGGAGTTGGAGAGGGTGCAAAGGAGGGCTGCTAGATTTGTTTCTGGAAATTACGGCACAATACAATCAGTTACAGATATGATAAAAGAGCTGGAATGGGATTCATTGCAAGACTTAAGACTGAAGGCTGAAGAGGGTCATGGGAGTGTACAAGTCGTATATTGGTAGTGAGGCATGGAAAGATATTGCTGTAAGAATTAATAGTAATATATGGAAGGGTAAAGATGACCATGACCCTAAGTGGCACTCGATTTCAAGCACAAGGTGTAGCATAACTAATCGCAAAGAAAAATAAATTAGACTGTACGTTATTCTGAGAAGAGTTCGTTGTCATGGAAACAACAGAGTAAACAAAAAAAAAAAAAAAAAAAAAAACGGAGCGAGCGAGGTATAAAGTTAGTGTGCGTATGAGTCGAAGCTAATCAGACAGTTACTGCTAACAAAGGACCTTATATCTTCGGATACCTGGCTTTTGATTGCAGCTTGAATAAATGACAATGAATGTTACAGAAGTTTGTTATTATTCAACTATAAAAGATTAAGTTGAAAAATTTGGAGATTCAAGTTGTAAACGAATTAAAACTAGACTTGTATCCCTGGTGGCACAAAACATAAAGCTATAAAGAAATAAGAAATCAGATAGTAATTAAATACAACAAAGTGTGTAACAAGATTCTCTTTTTTAGGTAAAGGGATCAGGGATTGGAATAAGTTACCAAGAAAAATGATAATAATTTACCAGAAACGTTGAAAGAATTTAAAGTTGAAATTTGAAGAGGGTTTGTAGGTGGGTGCAGGAAAGGGGGAAGATGTGTGTGTAGGGAAATTGGCACCGGAGCGTGCACTCCATTAAAATTAAATTAAACCAAAGAGCGGGCTCAACACAAACAATATACATTTAATTGTTTCTACCACACCTGACAATTGTCATCGAAATATGCAACCAGGAAATTGCTAACCGAGGAATCTTTCATTCAATCAGACACCAGGACAAATAGATACAAGGAACAACGCGATTTAGCGATGAATTAAAATGAGAGTATTTACATTTATAATATTTCTCTGCGCTGTAGTGTTACAAAGGAAACTCAGTAATCAGAGAAATCTAATCGCGAGGTTTTACGCCGTGGGAGCACGTGACAAAACACACTAAGATGTGCCGTTAACCAGTTCGCCGTCGTGTTGTTCAGTATTAATGCCAGTCCCGTCCTCTAGGTGTCTCCAGACAGACGTAAATCCCCGTTTACAGCCAGCCGGGACGTCTGGAGGAATCTCGTCCAGATCCCGGCTCGCTCCCCGGGGAGCCTACGGGATAGCGTACAGGAGGTTGGAGGGTGGAGGGGGGAACCCATCGGTCTGTCTGCCTTCTCACCTGCAGGACGACGGCGCGGAAAAACCTGCTGGACGGCTCTAAACCGTCTCACAGGCAGAGAATAATAATACAAAAACCACCAGAGATATAATATCGTCTTATACGATGCGGTATAAGACGATAAAGCTATTTATTACTTTTTTTTTTTTTTTACAAAACTACCTTATCCCCTTCCTATTACTCTCCATTACATCTAATACATTTGTCCCACCGTTCTACTGTTCGAAACATTTTCTGTAGTCATCTTTAGAAATGGCTGACAGCTCCTCCCTCGTATTTTTCTTGACCTCTTCACTGTTGTCAAATCGTTGTGCGTGGGGCAGCGGAACCATGTCATTTTTTATCAGAAACTGCCTAACAGAGACAGCTGTGTGTGCAGGTGCATTGTCGTGGTGGAAGAACCAGTCTCCTGTCTGCCACAAATCTGGTCTTCTTTGACGAACACTGTTGCGTAATCTTCTTAAAACTTCCAAATAAAAGGTTTGCTTGAGAGTTTGATGTGGGGGAACAAACTCTGAATGAACTACGCCCTTGGCAACCAAAACGCAAAGGAGCATTGGTTTGATGCTTAATTTGACTTGACAAGATTTTTTTTGGACGGGGTGACAATGACGTCTTCCACTGGCTTGACTGTTGCTTTGTTTCTGGGTCGTAACCATAGCACCATGACTCATCACCAATACTGGCCTTTGATAGAAAATCTGGATCAATTTCAAGCTGTTGTTTCAAGGCACGACACGTTTCAACTCGACGTTCGTTTTGGTTGTCAGTCAGAGCCCGGGGAACAAACTTGTATGCAACCCTTTTCATTCCAAAATCATAGGTTAAAATTGGCTGAACCGAGCTCCTAGACAACCCACTAATCTCTGACAGTCTGTCGACGGTCTGAGAGCACAAGCTCGCGAATGTTTTCAACATTTTCGTCGATTTAGGCAGTTGATGGACGTCCAGAACGGGGTTTGTCATCAGTTGACATGACGCCATTTTTAAACCTAGCGAACCACTCATACACATGCGTTTTTCTCATAGCGTCATCTTTGTAAGCTGTTTTCAACATTAAAACAGTTTCAGCAGTATTTTTACTGAGTAGAAAACAGAATTTCACAACTGCACGTTGTTCACTTAAACTTTCCATCATCAAAATCGAAACAATAACAAAAAGCACTAGCAAAAACAATCACTGAAGATTAACAGAACAAGCCAGGTTGGCAAAAGAGGCGGCACTGAACTGACAATGAGTTGCGCTATATACGCCTAGCGGCAGAAACGCGTACTACACAAGCTCCACCCCCCACAATGCTATTCCGGTTATTTTTTGGTACCCTCTCGCACACTTACAGGCATAACGGAATTGGTTCGGGAAAACTTAGGATTCACGGAGAGAGAAGTTGAGTTTTTATGTCCTTGTGGCTTGGATCTTGTTGGTTGCCAGGGGCACCAACATGGTCACGCCAGTAACAATAATTGGTAACAACTCATCCGGAGTGACGCGTCGATTCTTCCGATGTGGCGCTGTGGTAGGAGTGATTCTGAATATGCGTTAGCAGTTATAAAACTCGATTACGCAAATTAGTGTAGCATTCCCGCAGGCAAATTTTTATTTTATTTTCACCAAAAATTAGACTTTTATCCTTCTTTTTGCTTTTCTGTTTTTTTTTGTTTTTTGTTTTTTTTTTGTTTTTTGTTTTGTTTTTTGTTTACAAAATAATAGTAATACTAAAATTGTCAAGTGCTCACAGATCACGTATTATACTGATTACACAAAAAATTATTTCATAATATTGTTTCCAAAATAAAATTCAACAGTGATTTTTTTTTTATACAGAGCTGTGATCCGTTTTTCACAATTACAAATAAACCAGTAGAGCTATATATTAATAAAACCATACAAAATATTTCAGTTTAAGGAAATTGTAGTGAATATTACTTATTAAAAAATCAGAAAATTTTTTAAATAATATTTTTGTAACGTATTTACTAATCGATTCTCGAATTTTATTTTTGATGATACATACGACGTTTTGAGAAAAAAAATATTGCTGAATTATTAAATTTGTTAAAACTAGTCATTAAGTTATTTTGTGGAAATCATTAATTCTAGTAGGATTACTATATTTTTACTACAAATATTAGGAAGCTGTTTTGAAGGAATTTTCTAAAATAAGAGAAATGATGGAATTTTTTATGGTATTTCACCTAAATTTGGCAATAATATGCAACAAAAAGAAAATGTAAACGTTTTCAAAATCGATGGGTTGCCACGAAGATGTTCTCAAAATGGGCCTCCCATGACGAGGCGTGACGCTGTGAGGGTAGAAAAATACATAAAACTTAGTAATTACATAAATGTTTGCGAAAATGGACAAATAATTAAATTTCTGTATTTGCTCAATAACATGTTCGCTGAATCCGTATAAAACAGATTTTAAGTATTTTTTAACCGAAATTACAAGGTTCCTTTTGTATTTCAACATAATATAATGGGATGGGGAAGAGTAATCTCAAACAATTGCCCTAATTAATTCCATATCCACTCCCTTTAAGTTATGATTTTAAAAAAAAAAAAAAATGTGTTGTAATTGTCTGTAGAATAGTACCAGGGGCGGACCCAGGGGAAGGGGGTGGGGAAGCTCTAAGGGGCTCAAGAACTCCCCGCCCTAAGCATCTAGGTCACCCCCGACCATATTGACATAAAACTTTCTGTCATCGAGCCTTCCCCTCATCCTATGAAGCCTCCACCCCCCCACCCCCCCCAAACCAAAATCCTAGCACTCCCAAAACCAAAATCCTGGATCCGCCACTACGTAGTACAGTAATATCTTTGATATCATATAGAGTATTACCACAGCGGAACTGGAAAGTTATTAAGCTAATGCACAGCCGACTGTGTATGCTGGCCACAATCCTTGGCTCATTCTCCTCAGAAGCCACGTATGAGCAGTGAGTTTGCATCCGCCCCGTCGTATATTTGTGCGCGTGTGTGTGTGTGTTTGTGTGTGTGTGCGCATACCTGCCTTCTGCTTTTGTTCCCCCGCGAAGGATCAGCGTAGAGCCCGCCACGAGAAAATGCGGGCCAGAGGTATTGCAGTCGCAAAGCCATCCGGACGGCAAATAAGAAATCTGAATGCACCGCGCAGTCTGCGTCGCCACTTCATCATGCTCTGAGAACGAGCTCGGGACGGAGAAGCCACGAACCCTCTGCGGTGGCTCTGAAACCGTCTTCACATTACCGCACAACCACAAGAAGTCTCGGTTTACTTCAGAAATAGGCAAACGGGTCAACGAACCTTAAGAAACTTGACATTACAGTTTGTAACAGCCCTCATATCTGAATTTTGAATGGTATTGTACTGTATGAAGTATTTGTAGTGAGTTAAAGTTTGCTTGAATATGATCTGGTATGTTTGTTTTGTAATTTCTTGTAAATCAGTGTATATAGACTTTTTTTATGAAAGAAAATTATTTAAAGTCCATTTAATATGTTTAAGAATGGTGCAAGAGAATTTCTTAAATGTTTGTAATTCCATGTATTTTGCAAGTTATGATGTCTACAGGACAATTTTCTACAGTTTGAGATGATTTCTGCAAATAATTTTGTATTTAAGAATCTCTAATTACCATTTCTGATCATTTTGTAATGTTGTTAAGTAATTTTGTATTAATTCCGATTGTTTTTAATATGTTTGATTGTTTGAGTGATTGTTAATGATCGAGAAATATCGGATGTCTTTGAAGAATTCTCGTAATTTCGATACAGAGTATATAAACAGATCTGCTGGACAGACCAGTTAGTTGAATTCAGTCAGTATTCATTTTTACAGAGAGTTTCATACAGTTAGTTTCACAGAGATTTTATTTGCTACGGCTCAGAAGTGCATCTCTGTATTGTATCTATGCTTGTGAATATCGCTGACTTCGTTTTGAACAAATAAACAAAATATCAACATAACCTTTTGGTGGACTTTTTAATTAATCAATATATATAAATTAAACCACCGAAGAACCTAATATGGCGAACGTTGACAGGACGAGAAGTAATTAAATCATCCAAGGAATTTAATAAGTTCTTCAGCAGCAACAGAAGCCGGTTTTGTTGTTAATTGCTTTACTTCTTTAAACAGTTGATACACATACACAATAATTGAACGCTACATACACAACCTTAAATGACATTAAGGGGACCACCCCGTGGTCTAGGTCGAAAAAAAATCGATTTTTGGTTTTCATCATATTTCGATAGATTAAGGTATTCTTTAAGTATCCTGAAAAGAATTTCACTAAAAAAAATCGGCAATTTAAATAACATTTTCCTACCATGTGTGCATCGGTGCCACGCTCACATTACTGCATACATTTTAGAACTTTCTGTCCCCTATATTGCACATTAGAGATTTTTTTTCTGACTCTTGAGTGTGTTAGCTATCCTTGGAGGGCAACAGTTGGTATCCTCTTGTTTCTGCTATTTGTAAACAACACACTTTGTTTGAGTGCGTTCTGGGGTAGTTGTTTTCTTTAAAGTCAATTCCCGCAAACTAAAATTTTCAGTACATGTGCCCCATTATATCAGAAACTATCAAAGATAATTGAATGAAATTTTCAGAGACTCTGCATAACAAAGCAAGCCACATCTGGTACTACAAGCATTAATATTCCCCTATTAGTATGTTCACAAAAAAACATTTTCTGCAGAAAAAAACTTAATATTTTTATTAATAAATTTAAATAAGTATTTCTTTTTAAAAAATACAATGTATAAAGTAGATATTAGTACAGTTGACTTTAATAGCATCATATAACATTTATTAACAATATTAAGGTCCTGCATCAAATATTTTTTCCACAAATGGGTCAAATACTTGCTTAAATTGACATGGCTTAGATAGGCAGGGGGTGGTCCCCTTTTAAACTTGGTACGTCTGAATTGTTCAATAGAAAAGGAAATGGGGCAAGGAACAGTAAGAAATTCGGGAATGGTCTTTCTGAAAGAACCATCGCGTCCTTTTCCTGTAACGATATCGCGAAAATGTGTAGAATAGAAATCTGGATATCCGGTCGGGGATTCGAACCCACGTCCTCCCGAATGCGAAACCAGAGCATACTGCCCACCGACCAGACTCGCTCTCGTCGAGGGAGCTGTGGTCACTATTTTATCTAGAAATTTCTTTCCGTACTAGACGGTAGCAGATACTTTTTGTGGTCCTGTATTTCTGTCATGAAACCGAGCGTGGCGGATGTGAGATAACAACCATAGAGCTGGTGAATTGTAAAATGATTTTTGTAAACAATACTAAAATAACATGGTGAGACGGTTTTGAGCAGAATATTAAAAAAAGTAAATGAATAAATTTAGGTGGGCTAACCTGCGATAAATATCGCAGTAAAAAGATTATCGCTGAGTTTAGAAAATAAATGTTATTTTTGGTTGTTATGGAAAAATATTGATAATTCGAGTTTCAGAACTGAAGATTTCTTTCTAAATCAATTAAAAAAAGTATCATTGTAAATGATTAACTGAAGTGAAGTTAATAATTTTTTTAGAAATTGAAAAATGCGAGAGCTGATTAGTATGATGCAGATAAATTATTAACAGCAAAGAAACTACCGTAAGACATTTTTTGTGTTGTGTCCAAATGCAATACGAGTATAGGAAATAAAAGTATCACCTTGCACTGGTGAGCGGTAACGCTCTGGTCTCACAATTGGGAGGACACGTGTTTGAATCCATCCCCGCCCGGACGTCCAGGTTTCGGTTTCCACAAATCACTCCAGGTGACTGCCGGATTGATTCCTAGGGAGAAAAAAAAAACCCACACATGATGGAATTTACCCCCTCCTTCTCCCCAGTCCTTTCATGTTTCTTATTACTTCTACGGCGGGTTTCAAAGTTAAAATACTAGCAAATCAAGATTACTGTCAACTTGGAATGTTCGTGTTTTGATGTAAATACTATGCTATACCTATAGCTGCTTAACTAGAAGCAGAGGTTGTTCCCTCATTGTGTAGAGGGCAAGTGACTACACAATTTACGTTAAACGAAAGCTCCGTTCACAGCCTACACGTCTTGTCAAAGATAACTCTGCTAGTCTTTGTGCGTCACACACACACAGCTGACTTAATTCATCCAGGATCCATCTTTCCCGGAGTGTGGGGAAATTCTTACAGCGGTACTGTATCTCCTTCCATTTCAAACTGGTTGTCATAATAGGTGTGGCTTTGGTGGATTGTCATTTCCGGTTTCTCATTATCGTGCTAGGTGGACGGGCCAC
Source organism: Vandiemenella viatica (assembly GCA_031002005.1). NCBI lineage: Eukaryota > Metazoa > Arthropoda > Insecta > Orthoptera > Morabidae > Vandiemenella > Vandiemenella viatica. The sequence continues at coordinate 252,167,225 of JARYHS010009186.1, forward strand.
CTGATGTTGTCATTAAGTCTTGCAGTGCTGCCAAGTTGCTCAGTCAGCGGGTTAGCTGATTGGGAGCAATTTTTGTAGAATTGCCTAGCTAATTTGGCAAATCTTATTTTTAGTGGCTCGAGACCGCTGATTTCGTGAAGAGCGGCGGACGGCGTGTCCCTTGGTAGCTTGAATGCAAAACGAATTGCTCTGTTTTGTATAGTCTGGATTCGGTCAATGTGATTGGAGGCGGCATTGCCCCAAACCACTGCTGCATAATCTAGAACTGGTCGCACTAGAGCAGTGTACAGCCTGATGGCCTGATTAGGCTTGAGTGTTGACGATGGGTTTAGGACAGAATATAGAGATTTCATCCTGCCCTCCGCTTTTGCTCTCAATTTGTTTACATGTTGCTTCCATGTTAGTCTTCTGTCGAGTGTGACTCCAAGATAAGTGGCAGTTTGCGTCCATGGAATGGGCTCATCAAAGAGTGTGATTGGCGGTAGTTGAGGGACCTTCCGTCTAGTGATAAAAACCGCTTGACTCTTTCCTGCGTTAAATGCCAGTCGCCATCTTTTGGCCCAGTTTTCGATGTTTTTGCAAGTTCTTTGTAGCGATGCTAAAGCTATATTGCGTCTCATGCTCCTGGTGAACTGGTCCGTGTCATCCGCGTAGAGCGCAGTATGGACTCGGTCAGTTCTTGGCAAGTCAGACGTGTACAAGTTGTAGAGTACCGGGCCAATTACTGACCCTTGTGGGACTCCGCCCTCTATTGCTCTTGCAGAAGAAAGGGCGTCTTCGAGGAGTACCATAAAGGTCCTGTTTGAGAGGTAGCTCTTCAGCAGTCTCACATGCGTCAGGGGGAAACCTAAAACTAATAGCTTGTATAGAAACCCCTGATGCCAAACAGAGTCAAAGGCTCTACTAACGTCTAAAAGTACGGCCCCGAAGAATTCTTTCTTCTCAATTGCACTGAATGCATGTTCCACTAGACGTAGTAATTGCTGTGAAGTTGCATGCTGTTTTCTGAAGCCGAATTGTTCTTTCGGTAACAGATGGTCCTGGTCTATGTGCCGGCTGAGTCTTTTTAAGTATCGTGTCAGTTTGTTGTTTGTATACCTCAGGGACAGACGTTTTAGTAGCTTATGAATATTAAACATTGTGAATTTAGCCTAAGTTAGAATTTTGTATATTTTTTAAGTACTGTAGAGTGAAGAGTGTAAAAGTTGTAAAAGTTTGGATTACTTCTTTGTGAAAATGCATGGGTCTTAGAAGAGGAAACTCGCAAAATTATGTGCAAATGAGTTCCAGAATAGATCAATACCTCTAACAAGTACAGATAATGTCCGATTCTACAACGTAAGACAGAAATTGGCCAAAAACATTTACCTGGAGAAAATTTACGAATAAAATTTGACTACCAGCCAACTACGTCACGTGTAACTCGAATGTCAAGGAAATAAAAAAATAAAAATTAAAAACATAGCACGACGAATGTGAACGAGTGTGAACTTGCACCAGGGTATACCAAATGTGAAAACCAATGGTCACTAAAATAATACTTGAAGTACTGAGAGTTTTTCAAGAACCGAAGATTCGAGTACATAAATATTGCACATAAAATACACGGCCATAAATTAAAAATAACTTTCGTCATTTTACTTATTAAATTTAATACATATCACTCTCACACAACCATAGTTACTTGCTTATTTAAGTTATCATTACACCTACGTTACTGTACTCCACAGTTAAAAGGTAATTCTTTTTTTTTTTTGGTACTAATTTCATCCTCCCAGCTGATGCCTGGAAGGCGAGTTGCTGGGGGACATTTTTCAGCGTAGCTAACCTACGAGGATGGAATACGGAAGAAGTTGGCCGTGACAAGGTTTGATTTTATGGAATTGAATTTATGAAAGTATCGATATATCGATACACCGATATTTTTTCCTGATACATCGACAGCCGATATCGATACTTTTTAAAATATCGATATATCGAAAATCCGATATTTTAAAAATATTAACAGCCCTAGTTCGCAGTGTAATTAAATTATATTCACTCCAAAATGATGTCTATAGTGGGTCTAAATCTAATATAGGGATATATAATTTTATATGCAGCCCGCGGAGTTATCACGCATTTCCAATGTGACCCGCAAGATAATTTGGGTTGGCCACCCGTATATTAAATGATGGGGAGAAAAGCGAATTTACGTTTTGATTAATCAGAACTTTCTCCTAAACAGTTATTTTGTGTAATAATAACTCAGAACCTTCTCCTAAACAGTTATCTAGTGTAATAATTACTTGAACTGTGAGCTCAACATAACGGCTGCGAGAATGAAAAGAAAAGCCACATAGCAGAATTACTCGTATTCAGGTAATACGGTGGAAATGCGCTAAATGGCGGAAGGGGTGTCGCAGACGGAAAATTACGGTAGCCACATTTCACGAGCAACGGAAAGCTCGCGCATCTGCGCGTTGCCTCCCAGCAGGACTTTCCACTACGAAGGTTACGAATACAACGAAAGCCTCGGCTAATTTAAACAAGACAGTTTTAATCTATTGAGCTACAAATCCCGTGAACACTGTTTCTAAGTAATACGCCGGCTCTTGTTTAATAATTTAGTAGCTACGCAATAAAGACACCTGTTCCCTTTGCATAAATTCCGCAGTCTACAGAGTGCGCAGACCGGAATTAAACGTCGTTACTCCAACTTTAAGCCGCTGTGTGTAACTCCATTACTTACGTTCCTTAGCTTCAAATAGTGGCTCAAAGCCAAGTGCTAAAGCGGACAATGCGAACAGCCCTTCACAGGTATGACGCAGGTTTTTACATTCTGCAAATAAAATGTCACAGAGAAAATTTAAAAGGCTAGCAAAAGTTTCTGCATTTCACGTTTTAACGCATCACATATTACGTTGACTAGTATAAACGCTCCTCAAAATGAGAGTTATTACTAGAGAGAGTTATTACTATATGCAACACAAAAGCTAGAAATATGCTAGAAAAATGATTAAACTATGCATGAAAAGTGTTAAAAGGTGTCAAAATATACAACATTATATAAGTATAACAGTAAATTTTAGAATTTTATTTCAAAATCAGCATGGAATTAGTAAATAGTTAAATAACAAATTTGTAAAATCGATAATTAACAGTTATTTAACTTTTTTTATTTTTGCCAACGTAAACAATCGGGTACTGTTCCAAATATTCAATAGTAAGTTTGTTTCTTCCATCTCTCAAAATATTTTTATAAGTGTATATGGACCGTTCCACATTCACTGATGTAACTGGGCAGTATTTGAAATTGATTGCTGTGTTAGCAGCCATTGTCTCTGGAAAAAGTTCACCCGTCCCATTACTAAAACTATCAATTCGACACAAAAGGTTCAAAACCTGAATTATTATTCGAAATATTTTCAAACTTTTTTAAGTTTACACAGGAATACCTCTGGCATTGCGGATTTTATTCATTCACTGTACAGATTCATTCAACGTCAAACCTTGAGTTTCAATCTTTTTAATACTCGAAGGTATGTGGGAAAAATTAGTGCTAATCACAGCTATGGTTTTAATACTAGAATTTTTAAATGCTTCCTTATACTAAAAACTGTGACAGCCTCTGTACTATCAACGTCGTTTACTACACCTTTAATGGCCTCGAAATGTTCACTGTAAAATAGTACAGCATGAACCCACGCCACCCATGAAGTTACCACTCGTTCTGGAAGTAAGACACAGTTGGCTTTTTTTTTTCTTTTTTTTGGGGGGTTATTACAAGAACGTGCCTTAATAATCGCTTTGTTGACGAAAATATACATCATCACTAGGTTTTAGGTAAAATATGCAATAACTGGTGAAAATGGGCTTACTATGCAAATGCATATTTTTGAACATGCAAATGCATATAATCCGTTTTCTAGTTATTACCAACGGTGGTTTTTGAATTTGCTGAGAAATAATTTTTTAAAAAAAACGAATAACGACTATTTATTACGTTCTTATTGTTGTTTTTCGTGATGTGAGTAAAGTTTCTCTGATCACATTCCATTATTTAACTAGAATGTTCTTCTCTGTCACAACATAATAAACAATTTATTTAAAATTTTAATATTGTTAGTAAAAACAAAACCATCATACCAGAAGCATTAGCCAAGCAGTGCTGTTATGGCAGCCATTGTATTTAACACTTGCTTGTTTTGCTAACGGCATTACGCTTCGTCCACGTCGAGGTCATTAGAGACGGGAAAGGACAGGGAATAAAGAATAGGAACGTATTCGGCCATGGCCTTTTGAAGGTAACATCCCGGCATACGCCTGGAATGGATTGGAGAAACCATAGAAAACCCAAATTTCGATGCCCCGACGGGAATACGAACCCGCGTCCTCCCGAATGCGACGCCAGAGCGTTAACCGATCACCCACCACGCTCGGTCACATTGTGAGAAGCGGAGTCGTTGGTTATCCCAGCTGCGCTCTGGTGACGGCCGGTGTAACCTAAACTTCGGTCGTTATCGACTCACCGAATGTTGCCGAACTACAGAGGTAATGTCCAGTTGCGTTGCAGAACGCATTTTGTTAAAAGGGAATTATATCTAGGAACTGTTGTCGACGAATGCATTGTTAGATAGCTAACTATCCCATTCCAGATACTGTAGAATTTTTCTGCTGTGCTTCCCCATTTGCCACGGCCCCTTTGCTACGAGTCGGTGAATTAAATGACATCAGGTCATCGCGTTTTTTTTTTATGGCATTTGGCTTCCTTAGGCCATACAGCCAGCTCAAGTACGTGTTTATTTTCATCCAGTGTATATATATCTTTCAAGTAATTGTAGACACACCACAGGACGGTCACTACAAGCACACTAATGCACAACACTTAAACACCCATGCCCTCGGCCGAACTCGAACCGGCGACCTTCGGTACGTGGGGCCAATACTCTAGCCCCTACGCTACCGAGGCCGGCAGGTCATCGCGTTCACAATGTTTTGACAGGAATATCGTAGGCATGTGTATTCGTCCTTAAACAGTGGGGTGCCCTTCTTTTCCCACGGAACCTACCCGGCCGCAGGCACAACAAAGTAGTTGCAAAAATGGATGCTTTTGAAACTGCTCATAGCACCACAGTGGGTAAGTTATAGCTAAAACGAAAGACTGGTCAAGTCTTCAGCCTAGTCCTTGGGCGAATGTGAGAGAATCTTAATGTATCAAAGGTCGTCATTCTGAAACGGTAGCACTTCCCACAGTTCTGACAAGAACAAGTACAGATCTGGTACAGGAAGAGAATCACGTAGTGTCGCCAAGACTATCTTGTTAAGCAAGTATCGGTCCCGTGAACAATCGCCGCAAAGGATGTGCAAGGGGGTCTTGTTTATCTGTACTGATCCAAACCTAGCTTTCGTGAAGCAGTTTTTGACAGTACACTTCCTGTATACTATGCTCTCCGTGCGAATTTCATGGCTAGAAGTACGTTATTCTCAGGGCTCTTTTTTTTTCTTTTCTTCTTCTTCTCCTTCTTCAGGCGCGTATGAGTATGTTTAACGACTTCTCTGCGATGAAAGCGTTTAACTGTATGTATGATTAAAGCTTGGATAACGAAAATATTATTTAAAGACTGGTTGAAAAAAGTTTGCAAGTATTGGTAACTCAGTATGGGCAGCACAGTTATCAGTAAAAAGTACATTTTTTTTTTTTTTTTAGTTTTATCTGCATTTCTTTGTCAACTTTGAGCGAGAAATAGTTCCACGAAATTTAAAAACACGAAAACAGCAGTTAGTTCCACGAAATTTAAGAATGGGTCATAAATAGCATATGTTAAATACGCTCGTCGGTCGCTTACAGAGGTACCGACAAGTAGCAGTCTCAGTTACAGAGGTCCACGCGGGAAAAACGACATTCTCTCAGAGATTTCTGTTTCTCACTTATAGAGGTTTTGGAGGTTAAAATGACGGGACCTGGCAATTATCTCTCACTTGTAGAGTTTTCCCGTCTATCCAGTTCTCACTTGCCCAGGTTTGATTGTATATAGTACTAGCTGATACCCGCGACTTCGTACGCGTGGATTAAGAATTGCTTTGCCAGAATTGAAAATAAAAAGTTGTTCTTAACGAAGGATTGGTCTCAAACATCACCGAGTTGGCAAAATATGACAGGAAAGCCATCAATACATCATTCTACCGCCGAACCTGTCTCTCGAAGAGAATCAATTTCCAACATATTTAAAAACAGAAAAACAAACGAATATGATGTGGGCGACTGGGAAGGGGAGGGGGGTGTTAACTAAGGTCAGCGTTATTTCCGGTTGGTCTTTTCTTCTTTCTTCAGCATGAGCATCCGATACTTGGGTTCTAATAACTTTAGCTGCTCCTGCTCTGCTAGAGCTACAACTTAGGCCAGTTTACGCCCGAAAGGCATGTCAAAAAAGAAGCCAAAAGAAACTGGTGCCAGAAACATTTAAGCAGACTCAAACTAATAGGACAGGGCAACTCGACATCTGTACTAAATAATACGTTTTTTTCTAAACGAAATTTACTAACAAATTATACACTAACATAATGAGCGAGAAGCACAACATGAGCAACCGACGTAACATTACAGACTAACACACACATCCGTCTCTCTGTCACCAATCGATAATTCTCAAAATTTCATGACTACAATTGTTAATCATGCCGAAAAAAAAAAAATGTCCCGTGCCCTTCCTACAGATTTTCTTGTCAAATTCCGTCAATATCGGTAGAGACATTTAGTCGTTAAATCGTAACAAAATACAGAGACTTGCTTCCGAATTTGTAGTATTATTACTACATATCACACACACACACACACACACACACACACACACACTGACTGCAAATCACCCCTGAGAGTTCAAAATAAGGTAAAAAAGTGTGCACCTACAGCATTCCAAGAGTACCTGCGATTTGCCTCGCATTGCACCCCTTACTCAGCAAAAGGGATTAATGGAGGCATTAGAGATGGTACAAAGAAGAGCCGCCCGATTCGTGACAGGTATATACAGTTGGAGGGAAAGCGTAAGTGCGATGTTGAAGGAGTTAGGTTGGAAAGACCTGGAGCACCGAAGGCGTTGCTCTCGACAGAAGCTAATTGAAAAATTCACGACTGACTTATTTCGGAATGACAGCAAACAAATATTGCTACCAGCAACATTCATATCTCGGAGTGACCGCGAAAATAAAATAAGAGAAATCAGGGCCAGAACCGATTCATTTCTGTACTGATTTTTTCCCACGAGCGATTAGGGAATGGAATAGAAAGGATTTACCGGGCGAGTAGACTTAAAATCCGACAGGAGTAGCTCTCGATAAAGCACTCCGGCCATCCTGATCTGGGCTTTCCATGGTTTCCCCAGATCGGTCCATGCGAATGCTGGGATGGTTGCTCACAATAGCCCATGGGCGCCGTCTGCCATATCCCGTATATCCCTTCCAAACCATTATCTTCCCGGATAGGTGCAATGCACCCTCTGCCACACACTTTTAGTGAATCGCGGAGTAATAGTAATAGTAACTTTGTGATATCTACAGTTTACCATTCAATCCGAATAACGGACGGCCCAGGTGTGACTCTTACGATCAAAAACAATTTTTAAAAATATTAGCCTACACGGAGATTTGAACCGTAGACCACGACCCTAGCATAAGTAAGTAAGCGCTCTAACCACTCAGCTACCTGGCCGCTACACGGAAAAACAGTATACAGGCCTATACATTCAACACGTATGTCTATCACCATTCAATAACTTTTCGAAATTATAAGACAACATGTATTATTAATACAGATAATTTTTCAACCAAATGCAGACAGTATTTTTCTCCTTGTTTCAAAGTATAAGTGTGAAAAATTTCATCGAGATCGGATGAAAACTGTGGATTTGTATGAAGAACAAACAAACATACAAACATTCATCTTTATATATATAGATATGAATAAAAAAAAAAACAAGAAATTGGAAAAATGGCGTGTAGGGAAATTTCCACTGGTGAATATGATCCCTGGTAAGTGAATTATATTTCTTATGAGTTACTGCGCTCAGTCTGCCCCACTATCGTGGTGTGGTCGTTGCTGCTGAGAGAGGGTTACTAGTTTTACCGTCGGAGATGAACAGTTAAGACCACTACCAGATTGGGTCCAGGGCGGTAAAGTTTAACAGCCAGCAGCACAACTTAACGGGCAGGAGAACAGCGGATCTCTTAAACGCTTCATAAAGAAAGCAACCTATTGTTTAGCCGCAACAGATTCATCTCACGGTGGTGCCGGGTCTCACAAAGGTATTCTGGGAGTTGTGTATCAAAGTGATTTCCATTCTGTTTTCCCATCTGGCCAGAGCCCAATTATCTACATACCCGTGCCCACGTTGTGAATATACTTAGGCCTACATAGCTACAACTGTTTCCAGCTTGTAGAGAAGTACAAATAGGTAAATGACTACTTCGTCCAAGGTTCAAAATTTTTATTGCACGTAATCTAAAAAGAAAAAATAGAAAACGAAAAAGAGAAGGAGAGAAAAAAAGTTTTATAGTCACAGGTCTCGATCACGTGATCTGATCTGGCTGAAATGCGATCTTAACAGCTACTTGACCCCAAGGATTTTCTACACAAAATTTGAAGAATTTCTCTTCAGCTTGAACGGACTTCGGCGTGTCACAGAGGTACAGGAACGATTTCACTTTATAGTAGCTATGCGTCTAACATCACATTCTTGAAAATTACTTACCACATTAATATACAGCAGAATGGAAACTTTAGAAGAAGGGATAGTAGATGAAGATCAGTTTGGGTTTTCGGAAAAACCGCCGTACAAGAGAAGTGATTCTGGCATTAAGATTAGTACTAGAACGGCGGATCAAGAAAAACAAAGATACTTTTATGGCGTTTGTTGATATAGAAGAAGCTTTTGATAATGTTAAGTTAGACAAGGTCTTCAAAATTTTAAGAAGTCGGGTCTAAAATACCGAATTATAAGAATATTTTATAATCTTTATAAGAATCAAGTAGCTATAACAAAAGTAGAGGATCATGAGAGACACGCATCTGCTAAAAAGCACGTGAGACATGGTTATATTTTATCCCCATTAATATTTAACTTTCTTGTAGATGAAGCAATAAAAGAAGTAAAAGAAAGGTCTGGATGTGGCATAAGTATTCAAAGAGAAAAAAATCAGTATGGTACGATTTGCTAATGAGATTTTCTTGTTAGAAAAACAGGTTGAGGATATTGAGAAGTTACTGTATATCATGAACAAAATACTGAAGGAAAATTTTGGGCTAAATGCAAACCAAAGCAAGAGAAATGTGAGGAAATGTAGCAGAAATGATACTAATAATAGTAGATTAAATATAAACATCGGGTTGGATGCGATAGAAGCAATTAGTGAATTTTGTAACTTAGGAATAAAAATTACAAGCGACGGTTGAAGCAGGAAAGACTTTAAAGCAAAATATCACTAGCAAAAAGAGCCTTAATGAAAAAGAGAAATCTTTTAGGTTCAAATATTGATGTAGGACTCAGAAAGAACAATTTAAAATTCTATGTGTGGGGCACAGCACTTTATGTCATTGAAGCATGGACTTTAGGAATACCAAAAAGAAGAAAAATAAGTTATAATGGAATGTGGTGCTATAGAAGGATGCTGAAAATTAAGTGGACGGATAAAGTACGAAACGAACGAGTTTTGGAAATGATGGACGAGGAAAGAATTTTATGTAAGAGTCTCGCAGTAAGAAAAGACAGGATGGTGGGTCATATTTTGAGACACCCAGGATTGGTTAAATTGTTAGTGGAGGGAACAGTCGAAGGTGAGAACTGCAGAGGAAGACAGAGATTAGAATATATGTGTCAGATAATTGAGGATGTGGGCTGTAATGGGTATGTTGAGATGGAAAGGTCAGGCAAGGTAGGAAGATAAGCCGAGAGACAGATAACAGGAAAAAATAGTATAAAAGTTGATGGAGCATAAATCCGAACAGTGGTAGCCGTGATTTAGATCAGAAGTGTTGACTTTCTAGATTGCTGTTTAATATTGAGGAGGAGATTGTTAACCGTCCCAGCATTACCCTCGGTTTGTGACGGATGTACGAATCTTCCGAGTCGGCGCAAAAACTTGAGATTACCGCCCTTTCAAACATGTTTCTGCTGACCGTGGCAGTAGAGCTAAACAAAGGGTCATCGGCACACGTATTTGATCGTCCCATTCAAACATTATTTTGCCGTTCAGGGTAGTAGTAAATCTACTGAGGGATGAACCTGGGCCCGCAGTGTCACAACTTACTTTTATCATTCTGACAATGGTCTTAGGATATCCGCATTAGTATATATATATATATATATATATATACGTTTAGGCCAACTAGGACCATGTAAGCCTCCTTGCAATTGGCAGCGATTTTCATTTCCTTTTGGGCCCAAAATTCCATCATTCGTTTTGAGTGGGCTCGTTTACGGTTTTCTGTCTATAGGGTAAGGCGTTGTCTTTTGGAGTATTCGTCTCGGCTTGTTCTATTCGTCACTAACTTATTCTGATAAAGATCTGTTTCGAAAGCATTTTCGGGTTTTAATCCCAACGAATGAAGGTCTTCTTTAATATTTACAAACCAGGGCATTTGAATCAAATAAATTAAAGATTTTTTTAGTGAGTTTTCCTCTATTAGTTTGAGGTAACCATAAAATCGTGCCCATATTTTGCGGATTGTTTCGGTGATTTTCTCAATTTTGCTGTAGACTTCTTTGTTGCATCTCTTTTGATGGACGCCATCCTTGAAGTAAGAACACAGAATTCCTTTAATAATTTTTCGCTCCATTTTTCCAATTCTTCCAAAAGTCCGTTAGAACATTCAGGAACAAGGTTTCAGGTGCATACCAAATTATCGGTTCCAGAACTGATTCGTAATGACGAATCTTAGTGTTATGCGAAATAAATCTTTTGTTGTAGATCTCTAACGAAAATTGGTAGGCTATTTGCAATTTGTGAATCGTTTTCAAAATAGCTTCTTCGTCCAATCCATTTTTCATGATGATCCCACCCAGATAAATTTTTTCACTTGTTTAATGTCGCCGTATTTGCTTTGAAGTTTTGGCGGGACATCTTTGACGTTAGTCATTACTTACATTTTTTCCAGAGATACTTGTAAACCAGTTTCACCGGCAATTTCTTTTATCAAATCAATTTGGATCCTAGCCGTTCGTAAGTCATTTGATATGAAAGCAATGACGTCGGCAAAAACTAGAATATCTTTAGCGATCCCTTAAAGATTTAGTTTATATTCTCTGTGGACTGTAGCCAGGTCTGGATGATGTGTCAGAGAACGCAGTTAATAAGTTGTGGAGATAGATCGTCACCTTGCCTGACACCAGTCGTGATCTCGAAAGAGTACGACATACATCCTGAAAACTCAACTTTCAATTTGTGTTTGTCAGGGTGGATCTAGTTATAGCCAATTGTTTCAGGCCAACTCAAAATTCATTAAGGATGTTTAATAGCACTTCCAGGTCTCTCTTAGCATGTTTCATACGAAATAATATTATTTTGTCACACGACAAACGATCGCGAGTATGCTCACAGCGGCTACTGGCCGTGTACTTGTCGCTGTTTTGACAATCACGTCCTTTCCCAGCATCATGCTGATCCTAAAATTTCTTTATATATACAACCCGAAAAAGTTTACATGAAAACTGTATCGATCTTTCCGGAGTTCATGAATTTCGCAAAATAACTGAGTGATTTTTTGCGAATTTTATACTTCAGCAGATAATACTTCTATGCAAGAAATCATATGTGTCAATAGAAGGTGGATTTCAAGAATCGGATGGTGAATTTATAGTATAAAAAAATATCAAAATTGTTCCATGAGTAACAATAACTTATTTTCAACCGCACTTATATACATGTTTGATTTTTAAATATTATCTAAAAGACAATTTCACAAAATGTATAATGAATTATTCTTTCAGTGTTTCACGTAAACTGTCAACTATTTTCCTTGGTAATTTATTCCAATCCTTGACTCCATTACATTAAACAAATTTAAAAAATTATCCCTCCCTTACGTCTAAAACCAAGATTGCAGTCATAAATAAAGAAAAATTATAAATTAGTGAGCTGAACAAAAGTGTTTCTCCCTTTTTCTGAATGAAAAATTAAAAAACGCTACGCCACTAGTTTTTCAGAAGCGTAAATCAGTGTCAAATTCACAAATAATAATAATAATAATTTTGTGGGTTGTAAATTGCTTTGTAAATCATGACACTAAAATAAAAATCTTTGGGCAAAGTTCTCTTTAAACCAGTGACTAACAGGCGATGTGAAGTAGCACCTTGCTTCTTGACTAGTACCTCATAGTATTATAGAAACAAATATCTATTATTTTATATTATATTATAGAAATAAATAGCTAAACTTTACAATATTCCGAATAGGTAAAGGGGTAGCCACATTGGTGATATCTAGTTTTTATGTTTCAAAGGTATCAGAACTAAAAAGAATTCAAAGGAAATAGTTTCTCGAGCCGTTATTTCTGACATGAAATGAAGCATATGGAATCACTCTACCGTTACTCTCTTTGGATTCTGGGATGGAAATTCGAGAGACGAGAGGGCAAGCGGTTGGCTGCATAACGATGCCTGCCGATATCAATACATCAAACAAGGGTCTACTGAAAGGCGTTTGCCTCCCTCTACTTCACTGGAGCATATTTCACTGAAAGCGGGACCAGAAGTGGAGGCGGAATTCCCAAGCAACGTCGAAAGGCTTTCATCTGCATCAACTTCTCAGCAGACAGGAAAAATGTTTATTCACCATACCTTTTTAAAAATAAATTACTGAGAATATGAAACATAAAACATTTTTTACATTCAATGATAAATTTAGCAATAAATTTACAGTTTTTAATAATTTACTTATGGTACTCGTATTAAAATTTAAAACCTCCTGTGACCTAACTATGACCAGTTCTCGTTTAACACCATCTCTTCAGATAATTAAGGTTGTATAAAATAAAGGATATGGCTAATTTATTGTGATTACATGAGACTGACTTGTAAATGTATGGAATTTTGCTCCGTATCTTATATAAAACTGTTTCGACTGATTTTGACGGGCCTAGTGGAGCGTCCATAAACCACGTAGCTCCATTTTAGCCTCCTGTGAGTATTTCCTCCCCCCCCCCCTCCCCGTGTGCCTGACGTGGCTTTTGCCTCTACCATCTCCCACCCTCCCATGAATAGCACGTAACTTTTTTCCCTGTTATTTCCAGAGGACATTTTGTACTAATTTCTCTTGTCAGGCACTATAAATTACATATGGAGAAAATTAAACGACAAAAATAAATATTCACATGCTGTTGTGTGTTATGTACCTTATTTTAACCGTGACAAATAATATGATTGAAAAGCTACGTATCTTACCTCGGACCCCCCCCCCCCCCCCCCTCGTAGCCCAGCGTAGCTTTCTAACCAACCCCATCCCCTCTATAACGAGCCACGTAGTTTATGGTCGCTCCCTAGTAAGTGTAAATAATGAGGCATTCAGCAAAATCCAGTTGTTATTTAAAAACAGGGCCGTAGATAGGGTTGCAACAATATATCGGCCCAAAAATATCGAGATAAATATCGATATTTTGAAATTGTCGGTATGATAGTATCGATATATTGCAGTAAAATATCTAAAATTTCGAGCAAAAAAAAAAAAAAAAAAAAAAAAAAAACTGCAAATAAATGTATGGGTAAAAAGGACCATACTTGATTATGCTAAACTCTGATTTAGCTTGATAACGTCCTTTGATATTCTGTCGTTCCACTCCGTTTCATGCACATTATACTTTCCCCATTCATTTACGGTCACCGTTTCATTATTTAATATGTTGCCTTCCATTTGCTTTCGTTAGTTCTTGTTTCTCTCTGGGACGTATTACAATATTCTAATGAGGGTAAAAAATATAACCGCCTGACCGATAAAATTGCTTATTTTGTAATTGTTGATAATAGACCTTTTAATGCAGTTGAAGGCAACGGTTTTAAATTTTAATGAAACACTTAGCACCATTATACAAGTCCCTTTCCGTGGAACTATCAAAACAAAAGTTGATGAAAAATATGAACAAAAATCTGCTCAAAATTGGAACAAATCATTTACTATAAGTAGCCTTTGAGTACCTTCTGAAAGCCTTTTATCTCAGGCAGGAATCAATGTCACTCAAACCAGGAATGGACTTAATGGGAAAAGGCTAAGCAAAATACATTTTCAGGATCTTTTGACGCTTAATTTTTGCAGACCTAATTTTTTCAATAAACTAGTTCAAATTCATTACTTGATTTTTAATTTCTAAAATAATATCTACAAATGTATGAAAACATCGATATTATCGATATGATGTAGCCGATATTATCGATATCTGCCTGGCATCGATATAAATATCGATATATTTATCGATATTGATATTACCTTTCATTTCTAGCTCTGGAAGCTTGAGAATTCATAATTTTTTATTTCAGTTAATATAAACCTTTGATTAAAAAAAAACATATGATACAAAGTCACAAAACACAACGGAATTATAATACAAATACTACTAATATTAAATAGTAACATAAATTAATATTAATAATCATTATCATGTACATACTATAATTATGTAAATATCTGTCTGATAAAATAAATTTTATTTGTTCCCAAAAATATTATTTTACTGATGACTCTTGCGTCCTTTTGACTGTAAGCACAGTTATTAGATAATTTTGTCGATTCTCCCATATTCTGAACACAAAATACAGACTAAGGCGCGTTGCAATAGTCTATAATTTACATTCTAGCGTCTTTCATAACATAGCTAAGTGTGCCTAAGTTTTTAAATTTTTATTTGTTTACGAGAATAACTTAGAAGGAGAGGGCTTCGGTGCAGAAATCGGAATCGGCGAACGATTTACTTACGTGGATTTATACCATAACAGTCCTGGTATCTCACCCTAATACCATTAGTCCTGGTTGGCATTCGCTTACGAGAAAGAGTTAAATACTGTGACGTTTTAAATTGTGTCTATATACCTATAGAGATGGCGTATTTGCCGAGCCAGCCGAATAGTTGTGTGGTTTGATGAAGGTGTCAGTATGAAAAAGGTTGTGAGATCATTCCTCGCGTGGGGAAAATGTGTGTATTTCCCAATTGCATTTCTTTAGACTGTTATTTGCTATTAATAGGATTACAGATTCATTTTTAATAAAATTCACCTCAATAATAGTTTTTTTTTGAAGAATTAACTAGAAATATACTCATAAAAAAGTGTGTATGACCCAAAGAAGTTTCACTTCTTGCACCTGTGCACTCTGATACATGAACCAATTTTTTAAATTATTATTATTTTATTCAAAGGAATGTTAAAGGGTTGCAAATTCCCTATCCCATCCAACTCCTGTATTTGATACTCAAAATGTGGGTCCCCTACTAAACTACCACTTTCAGGCAATGGTTTAACCAAAGTATTGTAAGCCAGTTCCTTTACTACCGGTACTCTAAACATCCTCTTCTCACTCTTCCAACAAATGAAGGATTTTGAAACCCTTTCCTACTACCTGTTCAACGTGCCCTGCCCAGTAATCTAATATTATGCCAAGATATTTACATTTCTAGTATTTCTTTCCTTACCTTATAATCATTATCAGCATTTATTTTTTTTATCTGTGTAAAGTTGACTGTTGTTTGCATTTATCTTCATTCCATGTTTACCAGCTCAGCTAGATATCTTGTTCAGATCATCCTGCAGGTGTTTACAGTCCTCTATCATTTTTATATTTTTATATTGCATTATGACATTTGTAAACAACCTAACTTCTGATAGTAAACCACCAGGGCAATCATTTGTTAGAATAATGTATAGCAGTGGTCCCAATGTGCTCCCCTGTGGCATTCCCATTTTTACTTCTGCTTCTTTTGATACTGCACTTCGTACCATAACTTTTTGATTTCTACCATTTAAAAATGCTTCTATACGACAAATCAATTTCTCATCTACTTCAATGTTTTTACCTTAATTGCCACCATTTTATGGCTGACACTGTCAAACAACTTGGATGGTCTAGTGGTATACTATCAATTTGGCTTTCTTTGTCCATTTCATCCGAAATATCTTGCATATATCTCACCAACTGAGATTCGCAAGAATATCCTTGCCTAAATCCATGTTCCCTACTTGGAAAACTACTTATGCTCCTCACATATATTTCTGATGTGGTTGCATATTAATCTCTCCATTAATTTACCTACCACTGATGTCAAACTGTTTGGCCTGCCATTTTGAAATCTATTTTTCACTCCTCCTTTATGCGCCGGCACTACTATTGAAATTTTCCAGTCCTCTGGTGAGCAGCAAGTAGCCAGACTCAATTTAAATCACATTTCAAGATAAGGTACAATGTCACATATTGCTATCTTTAATACACCTGTAGTAATATTATGTACACCAGTACCTTTATGTTTTTTCAGCTTCCATATTTCCTCCATGATATCCTCAGGATGGATTTCAATTTTTTTGGTATGAGCCTTTCTAATTGCACTGTTAAGCTCATTCTCCAATTTACATCCTCCCATTTCTGATTCATTGTCCCTAATGCTCTCACTAAACCAGTTACTTAAAATCTCTGCCTTTTTTTAAAAAATCTTCAGTAACTTCTTCTCCATCCTTATCTATGATTGACTTAATACCCTCCCTCCTCAGTTTTCTAACATAGTCATAAAAATTTCTATATTCATCTGTTAGTGGTTTCCTTGTGCTGATAATATTCTTCATAAGCCCATCTTTAGCCACCTTCTTTGCTATTAATAATTCCTCATTTAGTTGTTTCAGATATTCCTTACTACCCTGCTGTCTCTTAACTCTGTTATATTCTCTTCTTACCAACCTCTTTAACCTCCTCACTTCCCTATTATAGTACATAGGTTGTCAACTTCTGATTATGATCTTCAACAAGCAATTCCTCCCTCATCCTACAATAACAAAAAAAACTTTTTTATCTATGTACCTAATGAGGTAGTTTTTATCTTTATTGTGTGATCTAACCAACCCAGATATCAAGGTTACACACTTGTTACTGTTTACAGCCCTCTCCAGTTTTAATCCTATTATATAACATTTTATCAGCTGTACACAACATAACTTCTGACTATACACTATGAACACACACATTCATTAGAACACTACCCTGTGTTTTAATTCTGCATTTTATACCTTTGCACTCTGATTTCTACCTTTTGAGGATTCCTCAACACTAAAAGTAAAGACTAATTCTTTCTTAAAAACGGTACAAAACTACAGTTAATTTTTTATAAAGGTTAATAACACACCAATGCAATTGAATTTTCTTTGATTCTTTGTGTCATACACATTTCACTTTAATTCCAGAGCATCGTCAGCGACATATATGACTTTTTTTTATTTTGTTCTCATAGTAAGAAGTAGAGAAACTATGTACTAAAATACGGAGGTGAGGAGTTTATAGAGAATGGTAGGAAGAGAATGTAACAGAGTTAGGAGACAGCTGGGTAGTAAGGAATATTTGAAACAACTAAATAAGGAATTAATAACAGCAAAGAAGTTTGATAAAGATGAGTTTATGAAGAGAATCGTCATAGTCCGTGTAGGTTTTTGTGGAATTCATTGTGGAATCTTCCCAAGATATAAAGCACTAAACTGCACTGACCAGATTACATGGTATCACTATTATTGTCGGTGAAGTGTAGTGCTTTATATCTTGGAATGATTCCACAATGAATCCTACAAAAACCTACATGGAGAAGCTGACCCTGAGCTTGAGAACAAAATAAAAAAGTCACGTATGTTGCTGATGATGCTCTGGAAATAGAGTGAAATGCATACGACACAAAGAATAAAACAAAATGCAGTTGTATTGGTGTGTTATTAACCTACAGAAAAATTGAATAACTCGCAATTGAGGGTAAGGTCCACAATATCCAGTTGTAAAACTACATTGATTAGGAACTTTAAAATTCATAAAGAAAGCATATTTTATGAACTGCAACTGATATACTTATTTTCAGATCGCACAAACTCTAAAATGAATGAACTCTATAGAATCATCTGGACATGATGATCATTATTGTAAGTTATTTTAAGGAGTTGATGCTCCAGTTTAATGTCATACATACTAGTTAACAGTTTATACACATTTTTACTTTGAATTCCTTAAACCAACCATAATCCTGTATTTCTTACCCAGTTTTCTGCTGGCCTTGAATCCGTGAACCACATTCTTCATCATGGTTATGACTTTCTCGGATATTTTCCTAACTGAATCGCATACTTCCCCCAACTCTTCCCACAACACCCCACATCATTTTCAGCAGGCTACCTAACATAATATGTATATAGATTGTTATGCAACAAAGATGCTCTAAAGTTGAAACATTATACATTTGCATAGGAGAATAACCACCACTTACCAAAGATGAAGGTTGATGCAGCATCGAAACATGGAAAAATGCACACCATTGAAGCTTGAAATTTTTGTCCTCACCCTCCTCTTCAACAAAAGCCTAGTGGATGCTGACTCTTGGTTGGCAGTTAGTGGTGGGGGAAAAATCAACTTGGCGGGTGGCAATTTGAAGAGGTGAGCCTGAGAATTGTAAAACTGGAAACATATTGTGGGATCAAATCATGGACACATGGAAGTAGTTGCAAAACAATGCAACCAGTAAAATTTTTATATTTCATATGAATGCAAAATATATGATCTATATGTATACAATACCTCTGCTTGCATAGCAGTCCCCCTCCTTTCAGAAATTTCTGTGAAGTTGTCAGTGTGTGTGTGTGATTTGAGGCAACTGATATCTCTCTCCATGTGGCTGAAACAGTTCACTTATGTGGCCAAGAGATGGTGTCCTATATTTACCTTCCTGTCATAAATAATCGTATATTAGAGTGCAGCATTTTTAAATATTTATTTCTCTTTCACTACATTTATTTATATTTATTTGTTCTTGATTAGGAAGTAGTGACAAGTCACAGCGGCAATACGTCTGAAGTCATCCCTGGTGGCACGTGAAATGAGGAAGATATTGAGATGCAATCCCATCAGGAATGTCTGTGAGGGAATAAACTGTTTTGCAAATAGGTAAAATAATTTTAGGGTTGTATATTCTTTTCAATCTCAGTTATTGAACTATATACAAGATGTTTCAGATGAAATGGACAAGGGAAGCCAAGTTGATAGTGTAATAGTAGATCATTCAAGATGGAGTGAATAAAAAAGTGATTGGAATGGATGAGAAAGTGACTTGCTGGTTAGAAGAAGTCTTAAAAGGTAGAAAGCAGAGAGTTGAGCTTTGAAATGCAGTATCAAAAGAAGTGGAAGTAAAATGGGAGTGCCACAGGATAATCTATTGGGACTGTCCTAGTTATTATTTACACAAATGGTTGTGTTAATGGTTTTTTGGTCAGATGTTAGGTTCTATTTAATTGCGATGGAGCACATGCTCTGGTGGAAATTTTTCCACACACATGTTGTTCCCCTTTCTTGTATCTGCTTAATTTTACACTCTACAATTTTAATTTTTTTTCTTTCAGAATCTTCAGAAAATTTGCAAATGAAATAATAATATACAATAGAACAAAAATGGGAGAATCCCAGATTGATGCAGGTCAACATGGAATGAAGATAAATGTCAAGAAAAGTCAGCTTATTTTGTGAACAGGCAGAAATCTTTTTTCTTTTTAATGATAATAGTGGGGGGGGGGGGGGGGGGTTAAGAACTGCTTGTTAAATGACTGATGTATAAATATCTAGGCATAAAATCTGATAATAAACTCAAGACCTTAACAGAGAATTTTTAGAAGGCATTGTAAGACTCAATGCCAATGTAACATGCACAAACATACATTTTTCTCAGTGTAAACAGATTTCTTCATCCATTTCTACCTGTGCTCGTAATTTTAGTGCCTCTGTCATATAAAAACTCTTATTATGAAGCTAGAACAACAACAATGGTTACATGTTAACATGTTAACATGCTCATCTGCATGGTAATAGGGAGAAGACAAAAAGCAAAAGGCTGATTAGTGTGATTTTTCTATCATATGCTGGAGCTGTATTAGTGGAAATTGCAAGAATACTAGAATTCTATCTCATATCACTCCAAAAGTTGTTATATAAATGATGAAGGAAAGGGAAATTAACCCACTACTTACCGAAGTTGACGACTATAATGAGAGAAAACACTTAGGCGGACAAACAAATTCACAATATTTTGTCAACTGCCTTCTTCAGTTGCCGAAATATTGTGTATTTGACCACCTAAATGTTTTCTCTCACTGTCAACTTTGGTATGTGGTGGTTTAATTTCCCTTTCCTTCATTATTTATATTGCTTATAAGCTACTTCCATTTTCCTTAGCTCCATCAAAAGTTTGTCTATAGAATAATCTGTACCTAAAACAAAGTGATATGATAGATCTATGTTCTGTTAATCAAAGCTGTATATGTAGCCATGTCATCAGGTCAGCTGAATGTACATATATATGTATGGAGTGTAGGAAATTTCCCCATTTTACTTTGACCCTAAAAATGGACATTTAGTATTATATTCTTCAATACATCTTAGTTTTAACAATACTGATGCATGGAGTTGGATATGAGTGCAATGTATACTCATTAAAGGGCAATGAGTTGGATTTACTGCTGACTTTGTTATGGAGACCTTAAAGAGATTTTTTTTCTTTCTTTTTTCTGTGTAGCTTTTGTTATTTCTATTGGATGCCCTCAGGCTGCCTGATAGAGTATTTTCTATGAACCTGACTACCCTCTGTGTCATAGTCGGTATTCTAATCCTTTCATAATGGTGGAACATGTCACCATCTATTTGTGAACCAAGTCAACTTTGTTCTGTATAATAAATGCCATTGTGATTGTGTGAACTGTCTGATATTTGAAGTAGAACTTAGGGGACATTCCCAGAATTCACTTTGTTAATCATGAGAAACTGCTTAAAAATCATAATCTTAAGACCAGTACCCTGTGTCTGGTATAATGGTATCCCAAGGGCTGGTTCTAGGATTCTCAGGTCCTGGGTAGGCGTTCTTATGGACCCCTTTATCGTCAAAATTTTTTACCATAATCTTTGGGGTTTTTTTTGGATAAAATTGGAACATTCTAATTTTAAAAATCAAATAACAGCTTTTTCAGATATTTTTTTAAAAGTTTGATCTCTATTTAGTTAGTCACCCAGGAATGAGGACTATCTTGGGGATGCCAGGGCCTTTGGTACTTTTGCTCCAATTACCTCCCACCTCCCCTTATGCCAGCCCTTCCCAAGGGCACTGAACTGGTTTCCTAAGGAGCTGGGTGGGTTTAGTTTTAGTCTTATGCACATAGGCATTGATCAGATACTTTTTAATTTAATTTACTTTAATTGTAATGAAGTTCATGATGAAGTGGATATTTCCTTATATGCCTACTTTCTTGTTTCCTTTTTCTTTTTTTAATCTTAAAATTCATTCATGGCAACATCACACACCAACTGTTTTGGTTCTTTATTGATTATAATTGTTTCATTGTTTCTTGTAAACTGTTTACCATGTTCCTTGGTAATTTGTTCATATACCTGACACTCTTAGTTAGAAAAGAAAATTTTCCATACCCTTATGCTTGAAATGCTTGTGCTTGTAGTCATGATTATCTTTTCCCTTCCGTGTATTGCACCACACTCTTCTACCAATATCTAACCCTGCCTCAACACCAGTTTATGCTTCACATATTCCCAGCTTTCTTCTCAACTGTCACCTGTCTTTCAGTGAATCCCAGTACATTATGTACAGTGTTCACCCATTCACCCAGAGAGGACCAGAAACCTGCCCTGCATAACCAACAACATGAATGGCAGAATCATAGTGGAAATATATATCTATTGAAAGATAATGCTGAAATACAATCATTAGGTATTATTCCAACAAGACACCCTGACCAATTTGTTAGTGAGAAGCCCATGAACTCTTTATTTAACTACACTTAGAAAATCCTGTTACTCTATTTTAAGAAATTTCACTACTAAACACTGAAGTCTGTTTTCATGATTTATACTTTTTCCTCAGTTTTCATTCTGGAATGTTTCTACAGTTGCTGAACAACATGCCAGATGTCTTTTTATGTCCACAATTTTTTAATAACCCGATCCTCTATTTACCTTGTACACTTTCAGTGAAGATTTTATACTGCAAATGTTAATTTTATTGCTGTTGTTCATGCATACTCATTACACTGTTATTGATTGTGTAAGTATGAAATTATTATTTTATTTTTTCATTTATTTGATTGTAATGGATCGTATGCTCGAGTGACAATTTTCCTAAAAACCATTTTTTTCTCTTTCTTGAACCAGCCTACTTTCAATCTATATAAATTTTAAACTTTTTCAGCATTTTTTTAACATAAATTATGGATCGCATTCTTTAACAGTTTATTCCAATCCTTCACTCCATTAATTCAAAAGAAATTTGTCCCTCTCCTTTATGCCTGAAATCTAGTGCCAGCATGTAAGATACAATACATTCATTTCCCATGGATCCCAATATAAGAGACTAGCTCTGTGGGATGTGGAAATTTGTTAATTTACAGATAAACTATTACATAACAAAGCAGACAAATGTACACCAAAAAATGTACTTAATTATATCAACCACATTTACACAAACTACCTGCAATTATTTCTAGAAATGAAGTCTTCAATGGAGTGTAAGGAGTAATCAATTAAAAACATTCAATCTTTTTTTAATTTAATCTTATCACCAGCTGGACATTTAAGACGTGTTGGGAGCTTATTGGTGATATGTACCGTATCACTGAATACTGGGCCCATTCTTGAACAAATGATAATGATGTGTAATATTTGTAAAGATAATTTTTACTTTTAGTGTCATAATTGTGTATTTTACAGTTTGTACCATGTAGTAAGGATGAAGAGGAACTGGATGCCATGAAAATCCTCAAATATCATACTAAAGGCAGGAATTATGTAGGAAGACCACCAAGAAGATAGATTGTCACCATAACAGACCACCCAACCTAACACTGGATAGTAAGATGAAGAAGTCTATTTGTTTCAAATAATGTATAACTTGTGACTACAACGGACAGCTCTCTGCACAAAACTCTACTGCTAACTCCACAGATAATTCTTATTACTAGCTTTTGGGCTCTGAATACTTTGTCTCTATGAGTAAAATTTTCTCAGAATATTATTCCAGATGACATTAATAAGTTAAAATAAGCAAATTAAACTAGTTTCCCCATTCAGAAATTACATATTGATGAAATTATATGACTTGAAAATGTGGCTGCATCCAGTCACTTCAATAAGTTAGAGACATGAACCCTCCAATTTAAATTATGATCAATATACAAACCTAGAAATCTCACGCTCTCTACCTCTTGAATGCACTGGCTTGCAAATTTTATGTCAGTGTTTGGTGGTAATCTGTGTAATGTACTGAATTGCATATACTGAATTTTATTAAAATTTAAGCACAATGTATTAGCTGTAAACCTTTTATTAATAAGGTCAGAGATATAATTTGAAATATGTTAGGTAGAGAAATCTGGAGTATTTTTTAAAATTACAAAGCTTGTGTCATTGGCTAATTGGACACATTTTTTTCTTTATTTATGGCTTTACACCTCATCGAGGTCATTAGAGATAGGATGGGACTGGGGAGAAGGAACTGGAAGGAATTCAGCCATCGCCTTTTGAAGGAAGCATCCCGGCATTCACCTGGAGTGATTTGGGGAAACCGTGGAAAAACCAAATCTGGATGCCTGGATAAGGATTTGAACTGACGTCCTCCGGAATGTGAGGCCAAACATTTTTTTTAGTTTTTAGATGTAATACAGAGTAGATCATTTTTTATATATATTAAAAACAATAGTGGCCCCATTTTATAACCTTGAGGTAACTGATATCTGATAAATTTCCACTCAGAAAACAGTGAACTACATGATACAGCATTAAACATGTCCAGAAACACTTTTTAATTCCTATTCAGAAGACAAGTAATAAGTTATTTATCAGCAATTCCATCTATACCATAATACTTTAATTTTTGTATTAGAATTTTATGATCAGAACTGTCAGATACCTCAGACAAGTCGCACAAAATTCCTGCAGGCATTAATTTATCTTTTATTCCTTCTGAAATATTGGCAATGAATGTAAATATAGCTTGTACTGTTGAATGACCATTTTGAAAACAAAATTGTAATTTAGTTACATTATTTTTATTTTTTAGGTGTTGGTAAACTCCATTACACATTGCTTTTCAGAAAATTTTGAAGAAGGCTGTTAGTAATGAAACAGGGTGGTAATAACTGACTTCTCTTTTTTATAGAGTGATTTAACAGGAGCACACTTAAGCCTTTCTGGGAAGGTACCCTCAAGTAAAGAATATCAAACAGACAACTTAGTATATTACTTAATTCTGTGGAGCACTGTTTCATAAATCTGCTGGAAATCCAATCATAAACACTCAAGTATTTGCTCTTAAGAGATGTGATAACTTTTCTTATTTTTACAGGAGTAGATAAATTTATAGACATAGTGTCAAATTTTTCTTGGAAGCCCGTATTGACAAAACTTAATAGAGATACATGAACCTTTAGTAATATTTTATCCATGATGGATTGGTGGAACTTCCGCGACTGTGATGTCAAATATGGGTTGTAAAAAATACAGGTTGCTGTATTTTTTACAACCCATATTTCAACCTTTAGTGTTTATATGGGAAGAAGTACCAGTACATGAAGAAGTACTAGACAATGAGGTTTTTCCCGATGATAAAAGAGCATACTACAGAGATAGAGGAGAATTGGGTGGAGGGTAGGGTGTCCCTTATTTTGTAAAAGTCATAATTTTGTAGTGCATAGGTCCTAATTTTTTTCATTTTACCCTAAAACACAAATAAAATTTTACACCATTCTGAGAACTGTAACCCGTGCTGACTTGCACTGACTCATCTTCATATAAGTTACACAAGAGTGTTGGCATGCACCCACATTATTGTTTTATTTATTTATTTAAACGCCAATCGGCTTTGTACATATTGAAATAAAATTTATCATCAACATACAAGCTACATAATGAATAAGTGATTCACAAAAGTCTTTTAATGTTGGAGATCAGTCCAGTATAAGAACCTCCAAAGAAGTTGATGTTGGTTGCATATAGGTTAACCAGGTTTACTATCCTATGGTACGGCCTAGAAGCAACATAATTTTTGTTGGGTTTTACAGCATCCAGCAGTCGTCTTGTTCGTAGGTCTACCCTAGAGCAATTAAATTGGAATTGTTCGAGTATATCTGGTGAAGGGAAGAGGATTTAAAATGTGAATTGGATAATGTTTATGGTATTGCAAACGCTTATGCCCTCAAAAGGATGTAAACAAAGGTGGGTAAAATCATTTTATAGCGACGGATAGAGCCACTGAGATAAGGTTGCTTGGTGTGTGTGGAAAACTAGCTGCAAAATAAGAAAAGGTGAAACACATGAAAAAAAAAGTTAAAAATACTTAAATAGACATTGTCCAGTGACTAATCAAGCTCTTCAGCATTCTATGATTTGTTGATGCTATCTGAACAACTCAGCAACACATTTTTTAGTTCTGGATAACATCTGGAATAGCATTTAAAAAACCAACTCAAAATAATACAATCAGGATCTGCCGCAAAGAAAAGAAGAAAAGCTGTATTGTATAAATGTCAGTTGAGTGGAAGAGATTCAGTTTACATTCTTCAAATTATTGTAAAGGCACTTAGACTTAGCATAGATGATTTTTCTTTATAAAAAAAGTCTTCCATTCAACGAATGAGGGCACAAATGAGGAAGGAATTAACAGAAGCTATAATAAGTGAATTTAAAATGACGTGTCCAAAGTAGTGACCATTCAGTGGGATGGCAAGTTGTTGCTTGGTCTGGCCGTAAGAAGTTCCAAAGAAGAATGACCATCTATATATCTCATAATTACATTTTGTAATATGGAACAACTTCTTGTGATAAAGACTAAGGTGAAGTTGTTCTGAAGGCTCTGAATAAGTGATAATGTGCAGATAATGAACTGCGACAAAGATGCATCTAACATAGGTCATCTCAATGGTGCCTGGGCACTTCTGGAGCAAATGTTAGAAAGTTGTTACTTTTTGCATCACAGTGAAAAAAAAAAAAAAAAAGATATTTCAATGACATTCAAATTGAGTAGTTGTTTTATTTCTGTTTGGCTGGATTAAAAATCCTTCTTGAGAGATGACTACAGAGAACTAATTGAACTATGAGTTATATTTCAGATGGAAGTGGTAAAGAACTGAAAATAGGCATTCTCTTGCAGTGAGGGAGCCCATTTCCAGTGATGATGGGGTCAGGACTGTGCTTTTTTAGGTTAGGGGCAGCTGGTGAAGGAATGGAAATAGATGATCAAAGTGATACTGATTGTAGATCCACGACGAGAATGATCATAGATGTTAAAGAAATAAATGAAGTTGCTGAAACAATAACTGGCTGGTGTAAATCTGGGAAAGAGGAGATAAATGCTGAAAATATAAAGCCGGTAATAGGGGTGTTAATGGTAAACTGTAGAAGTATAATGAACAAAGTAATCGAATTTGTAAACTTAATAGAGATACACGAACCATAAATAATAATTGGGGTAGAGAGTGGGTTAAAAGAAGACGTACTAGACAGTGAGGTTTTTCCTGATGGTTACAGAGTGTACCGCAGAGATAGAGGAGCAATTGGTGGAGGAGTCTTCATACTAGTTAGCAAAAACTACCACAGTTCACTGGCATTCATAGATCAAGACCATGAGTTACTTGGGGTAGATTTCTGGGGTAATAAAAAAGAAAAAATCAGGGTGTTGGCTGCTTACTGCAGTGGTAGAATGACAGATGAAGATGAGGCTCTTGGGGAGAAATTAAATTCTTACTCAGATTTCAGAGGTGAGAATAGAATGGTCATTATTGGTGGGGATTTAAATTTATCAGGTGTAAACTGGGAAGGAAATAAGATTAATAACACATGGGAACAAAGATTTGCAAATACCTTAATAAGGGAAAGAGGCTTTACACAAGTAGTAGAGCAAAACACTAGGGGGCAAAATATTTTGGATATATTCCTAATAAAGCCCAATGATAACCTCGTGGGGTGTCAAGTAACGGAAGGAATAAGTGATCATGATGCAGTTCTGATGGATATTAGAGGTTTCAGTGAACCAGCAGCCAAAATTGAAGGGGGAAATAGGTACAATTATAAAAAGGCACAGATTTCAAATTTGAAGAGATATTTCAGACAATGTTTCAGCAAATGGAAGGAAGGCACAAGTACAGTAGAGTCAAGGTGGGAAGAGTTCAAGGAGATAACAAGAAAGGGGGAAGAAAAATTCATTCCAAAGCAGAATATAAAGAGAAGTAGAGAACCTACGTACTATAATAGGGAAGTGAGGAGGTTAAAGAGGTTGGTACAAAGAGAACATAACAGAGTTAAGAGACAGCAGGGTAGTAGGGAATATTTGAAACAACTAAACAAGGACTTAATAACAGCAAAGAAAGTGGCTAAAGATGGGTTTATGAAGAGTATTGTCAGTGCAGGAGGACCACTGACTGATGAATCTCGAAATTTCTATGGCTATATCAGGAAACTGAGGGGAAGGGAGGGTGTAGAGATGCTCATAGATAAGGATGGAGAAGTAGTTACTGAGGATTTGAAAAAGGCAGAGATTTTAAGTAACTGGTTCAGTGAAAGCATTAGGGAACATGAATCAGAAGTGGGAAGGTCTAATTCGGAGAATGAGCTTAACAATACGATTAGAAATGAAGATACTAAAAAATGTGAAATTCATCCTGAAGAAATCATGAAGGAAATAAGCAAGCTGAAAAAACATAAGGGGGCTGGTGCAGATAATATTACTACAGATATCTTAAAGATAGTCGGATGTGACATTGTACCATATCTTGAAATATTATTTAAATTGAGTCTGGATACTTGCTGCTTACCACAAGACTGGAAAAGTGCAATAGTAGTACCGTTACATAAAGGAGGGGTGAGAAACAGAGTCGAATCAGTTTGACTTCAGTGGTAGGTAAATTAATGGAAAGATTGATATGAAACCACATCAGAAATGTATGTGAGGAACGTAAGTGGTTCAACATGGGTTCAGGCAAGGATATTCATGCGAATCTCAGTTGGTGGGATATATGCAAGATATTTCTGATGAAATGGACAAGGGAGGCCAAATTGATAGTGTAGCACTAGATCTTTCGAAGGCTTTTGACAGAGTAAGCCAAAAAATGGTAGTAAATAAGGTAAAAACTATTGGAGTGGACGAGAAAGTGATTTGCTGGGTAGAAGAATTTTTAAAAGGTAGAAAACAGAAAGTTAGGGTGGGAAATGCGGTATCAAAGGAAGTGGAGGTAAAAATGGGAGTGCCGCAGGGTAGCGTATTGGGACCATTGCTATTCATTATTCTAATGAATAATTGTGTTGATTGTTTACTATCTGAAATTAGATTGTTTGCAGATGACATAATGCTGTATAAAAGGATCAAAACGATAGAGGACTGTAATAAGTTGCAGTGTGATCTAGACAGGATATCTAGTTGGGTTGTTAAACATGGGATGAAGATAAATGCAAAGAAGAGTCAGCTAATTAGATACACAATTAAAAAACAAAAGGTTAATAATGAATATAAGGTGGGGAAAGAATTACTTGCTGAAGACTTGAAATGTAAATATCTTGGCATTACATTTGATAACAAGCTTAACTGGGCAGGACACATTGGACAGGTGGTAGGAAAAGGTTTCAAAATTCTGCACTTGTTGGAGAGAGTGATGAGGGGATGCACGAGAGAAGTAAAGGAATTGGGTTTTAAAACTTTGGTAAGACCATTGCTCGAATATGGTAGTGTAGTATGGGACCCACATTTTGAGTATCAAATACAGGAGTTGGAGAAGGTGCAAAGAAGGGCAGTTAGATTTGTTTCTGGAAATTATTGCAGAATGCAATCAGTGACAGATATGATAAAGGAGCTGGAATGGGATTCATTGCAAACAGGAGGAGGATGAGGAGGGTAATGGGAGTGTACAGGGCGTATACTGGCGATGAGGCATGGAAAGATATTGCAGTAGGTATGAAAAGTAGTACATGGAAGGGAAAAGATGACCATGACCACAAGCTGGCACTCGATTTCAGGCACAAGGGTGTGGGAAGATTTTCTTTTTTAGGTAAGGGTGTCAGGGATTGGAATGAGTTACCAAGGGGAATGATGAATAACCTACCGAAAACGTTAAAAGAATTTAAAGTTAAAAATTTGTAGAGGGCAAACGTAGGTTAGTGTATGATAGGGAGAAGTTGGTTGTGTAGGGAAATTGCCACCGGAGCCTGTGCTCCATTGCAATTAAATTAAATTAAATCAAACTTTATGTATGGCAAGAGCCATTTATTCACTCAAGATATATTTCCTAAGTTTTCAACTTCAATTGAGCAAGGAACATAATTTTCAAAGGCTGAGTACATCTGACTTTGTAGAAGATACACTGCTTTGATGGCAAAAATATCAAGCTCTATTTTGTATGGTATGTAAAATGGCTGTCTTATATGTACAGTATACATTATTTTATATCTTTTGCAACTTGATTAATGCTTACCTATATTTTGTTTTAGGAAAAACCACAATGAGTTTGTATCCATGAAGAGCAAGCATTTGTTTTCTCAGTTGAAATTTAAATCAATGTTCTTCAGGAAATCGTTTCTTCATTGGAAGTAACAGCGGTTTTTAGACAGGCTAGAAGGAATGTATTATATCTGAATGACACAGCTAAAAGACCTGTAAAATTATTGGAGGACTTTCATGGATTAATTACAGCCAATGATGAATGGAAACAATTTTCATGCAAAAACACAGAAAATTGTACTTGCACTGTAAAAAAAAAAAAAAAAGATCCTGGAAAGAAAACACACCTCATAAGTTTAATACTCTTGTCTTACTAAAAAATTAAATATCAGTCTGCATTTCATTATTAACCCAGAATTATACAAAATTTTAATGATTTAGTCACGTATCAAGTGATAATCAAAATAAGCATTTTTCTTAAACTTTTGCGTCTACTCAGCATGGGTTAACATCATCGTAGGATGATAAAATTTCTTATGTAGGTTATGTTTCCAGCTTGCGGTATTAAGGCAATTACTAAAATAAATAATTGTTTCATCATTTATTACTTGTTGAACCTTAATGGCACTACTCCTGTAGCTAGTTCATATTAAAGTGTGGATTGTTAATAATAAGGAATCATGCTCCATTAATAGATGGCTTGTTGTATAGCTGGATTTTGAGGTATCTAGAAAACATTATCTATTGCTGAATAACTATAATTCATTGTATTAGTGTGAAAATTAACTACATGATTTTGATTATATGAACTGACTAATCTGTATTAAAATAACCACACAAGACTAAGTTAAATATTTTTCTGCTTAAAAATGTTAATGAGAGTTCTAGTTGGTTCAGAAAATGAGTGTTATCAGTGGGTGCTCTATATACAGTAGGCTAACTATTACAACATTTTCTTCATTGAAATTCAACCACGTATCACAAGCTTCATAATATTGATCAAGACAGGGGCGGATCCAGGATTTTGGTTTGGGGGGGGGGGGCTTGGCTTGAATGAAATTTGGTTCAGAGGGCTTGCCTTCTGGTTTTGGGGGGGGGGGCCTTGAGTTGGCCCTTAGGGTAGTCTTTATAGCCTTCTCGGGCCCAAATCCATAGAGCTAAAAAAAAAAAAGACAATGTATGCTAACATTTAGGCCATCAAAACTCTGTTTCTGTTACAAGTGTTTCTCCAAGTTGGTTCTACAGTAATGAGAAACTAAATTAAAGTCTATTATATTTGAAATTCTTATTCATTTAGTTATATGATGTTCAGACAAGCATAAAACATCAATTCTATTGAAATCATTCAATTTGTTTATGCAAACTAGTAATTAATTCACCTTGTTTGATAACCCTCTGACATTTTAATGTAATATAATAATTAATTATTCAAATTTTGTTTCTGAGAACTCTTTACTGCTTAAACGAATTTCTGTTAATATTCTGCACAAAATTTGACTCTAATCTAAAAAAAAAAAAAGAGCTGCAATAAAAAGTTTACATTTTTCAGTCAGCAGTTTTGTTTGGGGAAAGGCTGGGGGAGAGACAGACAATGATCATTCTTACATGGACAAAAATAGAATACAATTATTTTGTATTTTATTTATATATTTATTTATCAATTTTGTTCAGTAGACCCCTACTGAGGACGGACCTCTCGGATGTGAAACATGTCATGGTTATTTTTTTAAATTTAATTGAAATTTCAATGGAGCACACTCTCCAGTGAAAATTTCCCTACACACCCATCTTCCCCCTTTCCTTGTAAGGACTCAAGCCTGATACCGGGGTGGAGTATATGCTTATCACCTTAGTTGAAAGTTCACTTGAAATAAAAGTTCTGTTGAATTTGTCTAAATAATTTTAAATTGACCATGTGCCTGCCTGGATACTCAACTAAAATGCTTAATGGCCGCCACTAAATTTGTTTAAACCACAAAATTAGAAAAGGTTTCCAGTCTACTACGAAATCACAAAAAATTGATGTTTATTTTAAAAGTCACATTTTTTAAATTTGCATTATACAGTTGAGTAGGCAATCGAACAAACATTTCCAGAAAATTGCAGATTGTGGAGAGAACAAGATATTTATAAGTTCTTAATAGTTGTTGACATCACGCTGGTAAAGAAGAAATTCATCATGGCCGACACACGTTCCCAGGCTAGCTCAACTAATTTCCGACTTCAAACCACAGCAACTTGTGCAGATTTACCTTACATAACGTTCCCGGGATACAGACAACCCCCCTCCCCGGGCTCCGGAATATATACCTTCTCCGCTCACTACATTTGTCTGTGTGTTTATCAAAAATAGTGAAGAATGATTGTGATTATAGAAATATTCAAACTTGTCCTCAAGGTACATAAAAAGTGTTTAGTTAGAATTATCGAATGATTAGTTTGTTTAAAAATGAATTTAGTTTTTTAACTGCTTATTGATACAGTCCCAAAGTCTAGTGGGGGTTTCCCTAATTTTATCTGAATTTATTCAAATTTTTATACAATCTTGCTGAATTTCAAATAATCTAAATAAAATTATTACCACAATGTTCTACAAAAATTCCTGATTCCAGTGATGTAAATTTTATCGTAATCTCTGGTGGAATAGCGAAGTTATGACTTTAACAAAATTTGGTAGTGCCGCTGTTTAGAAGTTACTTGATTTTTCGTTAATAATTCCATCGAAAAAGTGAGATTATTGGAATTTTCTTTGAATTTAGTTACGTGTTTTGAAAGTTATTTTATTTATGGAATTGGCTTAGTTTACTCGCAAATAAATTTAAAGTGAAACCACGTGTGTTTAATGATGAAATAATTTTTAAAATGTATATAAAATCTGTTCTACTGCATGGAATGTTATGAAATTTAAATATGTTAAACTAGATTTTTAGTTCTTTCAGGATATCTACTTTTTAGTTTGTGAAATTATCGAAAACATATGATAAAAATGTTAGAAGTGAACGTGTATTTATCTGAGTGTTTAAAAATTTATTTACGTTATTTACACAGTCAGAAACTACGAAATTTTAGTTAAATTAGCTTTCTTTTGAATTATTATTATTTAAAAAATACTTTACTGCTTTTAAAAGTATTGGGAATTGGTGGAATTATCACTTAGCCAAAATCTATTGTTTGAAAGTTGGATAATAATGGTTTACCATATTCTAGGTTATTTAAAAGTTTCTTTACTATTAAACAAAGTTTATTTAGTTCTTTTATTAAATATTATGTGTCTTTACTGCTTTTAAAATAGTTTATTTAATGAATTAGGTTGTGGTATCAGCTTCTATATGAAACGTTCCTCCCTAACTTGTACTTGCAATGAAAACTATATGTTTACTATGAAACTTACTTACTCCCTTACGCTTTAAGCTAAGCCAAATAGAATTTACCAAAATTCTAAGGTGCTTACACGCCACTGGAAGATTGAAGTTATTTTCTTGAAGAGAAAACTAACAGAACATCTTTAAAATAAAAAAAATAAAAACAAAGAGAATTTTTAAAAAATATAAAATCCCCAAATGAAATGAACTATCCTGCAAAAATTGAACTATCACATGTCGGTCGGTTTGTCACATTACGATAGTTTAACGCACCTATCAATTTTGATGCAAAGATCGATTAGCGAGTGTAAAGTCGATTATTGACTTCAACGATCTAGTAGGAGTATCAGTAGCAGAGTGTATGTGTTATAGCGCGCGCGAGTTGTAACAGAAAAAGTGTGTGCGGGAAGAAATGATCGTACCGATCTGAAAAGTGTCCGCCTGTTGAGGAAAAGCCTCCAGAAGAGCTACCGCGTCGGTAAAGTACCCAGTGACATTCATGTACATTTAAAGACAGTCGTATGTGTTATGGCGCACGAACTGTTACAGTAAATGAGTGCGCGGGAAGAAAAGATTGCGCCTAACAGAAAAGTGTTACCGCTTGTTGAAAAAGTCTACCGCGTCGGTTAAGTGACTAATGAACTTTATATACTCTTAAAGACTGTAGTTACGCAGGTCGTTCACTAATGTAGAAAAAGAAATATCTTGTGACTTCATTTGTGTTGATTGAAAGAAAGTTCTCACTCGCTAAGAACTTGCAACTTCGGCAATTATTATTCAGGGTGTTCCTTGTATACTGTTCAGTACAAGAAAATAATAAATATGGTTCGGTGGTCGGAATGTAACAACTTATAGCTGTGCAATAAAAAGTGTTCTTGTGTCGATATACTTGGAGTGTGTATTGTGCAGTAAGTAACTTTGATAAATCATTCCCTCCCCCACCAAACCAGGCGACCGACTCAAAAAAACTTATCCCTGAATAATTTCCTTTGTTTTATGAAGTTCCGATAGCTTTCAAACATGGTCAAAGCATAAAGAAAATAAGTGGTGATTGTGAACTGAGCTCTCGTCATCATAACTTAAATATTTCAAGAACATATCATTTTAAAAAGTTATTTTACATGTCGACCTGCGTGTCAGGACTTGTAATAGTGATAGGCGAATAAACAGAACGTTAAAGTCGTCTAAATTTACAAACAAGCGAGTGGGAAGTGAACGACAATTAAACAGTGTAGTAAACAATGAAGAGTGGTTCGAGCAAGAACGGCGCGTGAAAGATAATAGTGGAAGCGGAAGTCAGAGGTAGCTTAACGGTTACAAGGCGGTGGAGTTCCATGGAGGAAGGAATAATATGGAGACGACGCAAGAGACCTTTGCCACGCATGGAAGTGAAGCAGGCCGGCGGAGGAGTGGGGGGGCATGGCCGGAGTGGTGGGGACTTGACCGCTTCCCAACAAACACGGGGAGTATGGTTAAACACCTCAAGGGGACTCTAGGATAAACGTGACGCCGCAATCTGGTGATGGATTATTATGTAACTCGATGAGACAAATAAAAAATGAAGAATAAAATTTTTTGATATCCTGCTTAGTTTTCGAGATATTCTGTCTCAAATGTGAAATGGTTTTGGTTGAAATTCAGAAGAAAAAATTATTCAAAGTCAAATTTTATGATGAATTTTTATTTAAAAAGACGAGACAAATAAAAAATAAAGAGTAAAATTTTTCGATATATCACCTAGTTCTCGAGATATACTGTCTCAAAAGTGAGGTGTCTTGAGTTGAAATGCAGAAGAAAAATTTCGCAAAAGTCAAATTTAATGATGGATTCTTATGTAACACGACGAAAAAACTCGATAATAAGGAATAAATGTTTTCGATATCTTGCTTAGTTTGGGGGATATACAACAACCAAATTGAGGGGTTTAGGTTTGGATGCAGGCTGGACCAAAAATTAATTCTGTCAAAGCCACAATGATTACATGGTTGACATGCAGAATGGATATTTCAGTTTTATTACTACCACTTGTGGTTAGTCTGAAATGTGTCCTAGACCAGAAAAATGTAAGAGGACCCACTCTAGGGATGAGCAACCCAGACATTTTGTAGGCTGGTACCAGAAATAAAATGTTTCCGCATAATTTATAGTTAGTATAAAGTGTATCAACAAAAAGTAAAGAGTGATACTTTACTATAATGTATGGTTGGCATCATGCGGTGTTCTTTTAAGTAACTTCAAGCAAGTGTGCTCCAATCATAAATGCGATGATGAGTCACTGTCTGAACAAGCCTATACTTTTTTCAACAAAATAACTTATCACGCTAGAAGAACTCTACTTCAACTTCTGTTTAAAAGGGCAGAGGCTTTATTATTACCTTTAAAAATAAAAGAGCCGTTTCACAATTGTTGCTATTACAGGAATGTACAAGTAACTTTATGACACAGAATTTGATTCATTATTTTCCTTTACTTCACATTATTAATAATGAATTAACATGTGGTTAAAGGTAGGGACCGTGCACAAACTACACGGCCTGGTCCGGGGGGGGGGGGGGGTGCTGGAAGGCTACGTTGAGCTATGTAGGGAGAGGGGGGGGGGGATTCCAAGCCAGGCCACGTAGCTATCCTTTCATAAAATTTGTCACAGTTAAAATGAGGAATGGAATTCACAACAGCATGTGAATATTTATTGGTTTAATTCTAGATGGCGATACCGCTATAGCACCTTTCTGCCGCACGCAGCTATCAAAGAATTATCCGTACCACTTTTATGACATTTTTCTTCTGGTCCAGGCTGTATTTCAACCTAACCTCAACTGCTAGGAATAATTAAAAAAAAAAAGCTAGATCCCTGTACTGGTAGTAGGCCTAAAGTAGTTGTAGCAGTATCATGATCTAGAATTAAACCTATTTATTTCCCTCAGCTAATTATCTCCTTATGTAATTTATAATAGTCTGACAAGAGAAAACAGTGCAAAATGTCTTCTGGAATCAAAAGGGGAAAAAAAACCTACTTGCTAGGTGAGGGGGGGGGGGAAAGGGGGGTGGAGGCAAAAGCCAAGTTGGTCTACATGGGGAGGGATAGTGGTTCACAGGAGGCCAAATTGGAGCTATGTGGTTTATGCACGCTCTCTTATGTATGTATCTCAATTGATGCTATCTATAAACATTAGAAATTAAGGAAAAAAAGTCTGTTAAAAATTATTTTAATAGAATTTTATTTGCCAAAACATCTACAGCCACAAAAAAAGACTAAGGGTATTATTATTTTATTTAATTTCAATGGAGCACACGCTCCATAATATCCAAGTGTAATTAGGAAACAGTGATACAAGATTGATTGAAACAGAAAGTTATATATGTAATTTGAAAGTGTCACCATATGGCAAGATAATACTTGACAGCAGTAGGAGCACTGGATTCTTAGGTTTTCTGATTCATGTTTGAAGTATTTCTTTAATTCCTTAGTTATTGATCAAAAAATCTTAAAATATATATTAGCATATAAATTTAGTCAGGATCACTTTGAAATATTTTTACAATGTATCAGATCTTTGGGGGGTGGAGGGGGGGGGAGGAATTCAAACAATCCCACTGCCCATACACTTTAAAGCAGCTTATAAAAAAAAAAAAACTACTCTTGAAATGTGAAGTGAAATATGCAAACACTGGTAATTGTATACTCCTGGAAAAATTGTTAATCATGCTCCAGAACATATTATAAATTTTACATCAAGACATCATCGAATTATTGAAGAGGAAAAAGAATTACAGTTTCCTCCCAAGTCCGACCACGAATGTGACGAAAGAAATCGTAATAGTAAATTCACTGAATCACGAAGTAAAACACGCCCCTTTAAATCTCATTTTAAACACTCGTTAAAAAATAATGCTAGTCTATTATGTGCAAAATAGCAAGGTTTGCTGATTTTCTACACTACACCAAGAAAAATTTGAGAACAAAGTCATCCCATTGAGAGCTATGACTAAATATTTATAGACGTGCTGCAAAGTTTGCGGTGTCTACCGCTCACTTCAACAACGATAATTACAATTCAACTTACTTATGAAATGATATTCCAGGTTCATTCCTGTCTGGCCTATTTGTGCAACCGTACGCAACACAAGCTGGCATTTTTAAACACTTATACACAATACTAAATGAAATAATCACTGCCTCTACCACAATGTGAACACCTTAATTGTTGGGAAGCGCCATATGGTCGCTGCCGGTGCTGCCACCATGCGGGAGAGTTTAGTGCTTGCTTCACCGATTTAAGCTCACTTCTCCTCCATATAATTCCTTCCTCCATGTGGATGTAACGAGGTAGCTTCAGCGATACAAGGCGGTGGAGTTCCAGAGACGCAACGACGGAGTAACTCCATATATACGAGGCGGTGTATTTCCAGCGACGCAGCAACAAGTGAATGCAGTTTTTTACCAGAGGGATACTACAACGAACACACAATGACAACGTGACGGAGGCTGCGGAAAATCAACGCGGGAGCAGGAGAAGAAGAAAAGAAGACATCGAACAGGCAAATTAAATTAAAAATAATAATAAAAAAAAAAATAATAAAAAAAAAATAAATATAAGTGAACCGAAAAAAAAAAACTAATTAATTTTGACTAAAAATAAAAGCACGCGAAAACTAGTAAACTCAGTGTAGTAAATAAAATTTTTGGGATAACTGATTGACACTACCCGAGCTTCAATAGTAATACAATAAAAGTAATTTTCTCTCGGGAGTATTTTTTTTTTTTTTTCTAAGAATAAATTTGATTCCTTCTCTTAGTAGCCAGTCAGAATTTTTTTTTTTTATTTGAAAAGAATTCTTTTTAAAAAATCACTTATCACTACTTTCAACCGACAAATAAATTATACTAGTCGGAAATTTTTTTTGAAACAGAATATTTTCAATGCATGCTATTTACAGCTTGTCAGTCGATGGAGTTTCCCTGTAGCTGTAAACTCTGAGGCAGTGTACACCCGGAGCTGATAATTTTAAGCAGCTCAATTTATTGTTTTAAGTTGTATGT
Organism: Vandiemenella viatica; assembly: GCA_031002005.1. NCBI lineage: Eukaryota > Metazoa > Arthropoda > Insecta > Orthoptera > Morabidae > Vandiemenella > Vandiemenella viatica. The sequence continues at coordinate 252,205,284 of JARYHS010009186.1, forward strand.
ATTTTCAGCTATAACGGAGAGAAGCAGCTGGCAGCAGTAATTCTCACCGGCTTGTTCTGTCGATGCCATTTTGATGTTGAAGTTTTCCTTTGACAACAGCGTTGTACTGTGTTCTGTTTGTGGTTTGTTTTCTTGATATTACTGTCTTGGTTCGTAAGTCGAAGAGATTCTTTGTGGACTAGGTTGTGTGAATCTTAGTAGATTTTTTTTATTTGGTGTATGCGTGGGGTAGGCAAGTTAGTGGCCCTATTATAACCTTTTGTTATTAGAGCAGGGTATCATAGTATAATCTCTAATCATGAATACCGACGAGACTTTAGTTGAAGTGACTGGAGAGCAGGACAGGGAATTACCTGGTGGGGAGGTACTTAGGATGCTAGTCAGCCAAATTAGAGCCTTACAAGAAAGGAGTGAAGAAAGCTTCAGGAAGATGGAACAGAAGAATGAAGAAAATTTCAATCAAATAAAAGCCTCACTAGTAAAAAGTCAAGAAAGTATGAAGGTAGAAATTTCAGAAGAGATTAAAAGAGCACAGGAAACAATCAGAGCGGAGATAGATGAGAAGGGGAAAGCCCTCCACTGCAGCATCACCAAGGATTTAGAAGGAAGATTTTGTGCTATGAGAGAAGAGATGGAGCAGCTCCGACAACAATGTGTCTCACGTGGAAATGAAACAAATGAAAAACTCGAGCAACTACAGCAATACACATTGGCAGAGACTGGACAAACCCGTCAAAGAGTAAAGGCTTCTAGAAGACAGAGTGGATTACCAAGGCAACAAGTTAGAAGAGATGGAAGAAAGCCTCAAGTCATGTGAAGAACAAGTGAGAGGGGTGCAATATTGTGTAGATAAAATTGAATGCCTCTCTGAGGGAATAGAAAAGATCAAAATTGCTAACACTTTGGAGATAGAAAGTAAAGTGCCTGGTATGATTCAAAGAGAAGTGGAGGGAAGAGTGAAGAAGCAGATGCCAGTCGTAATCAAAGAAGAGATAAGCAAATTTCAAGGAGTTATCAATGGGTCCTGCTGTCAGGGATACCATACAGAAGAAAAACAAGAGCTTGAAAAGTTTGATGACTCAGGAAAGGTGCATCCGGTGGATTTCTTGGACAGTTTCGAGTCTTATCCGCCATTTCAAATTGCCTTGGACGAGAGAAAAATAAAGATGGTACATGAACACCTGAGAGGGAGGGCTCGTCTGTGGGGCGATCGCTTTTCAAAGGAATTTAATGCCTACCAAAAGTTCAAAGACGAATTTTTGAGACACTTTTGGTCCGTAGAAAGACAGGTCGCTGTCAAGTCAGAACTAATGCACGGTGAACCTTATTCTCCCGGGAAGGAGACTCAGCAGGATTTTTTCCTCAGATGTTTGGCTAAGTGTCGCTATCTTGATCGTCCGTACAGTGAGGCAGAATATGTGGAAATTATTATGGCCCGACTGCCTGAGCCAACACAATTAATCTTTGCGAGTCACCGCATCAACAATGTCAGTGAGGCTATTGAAATGCTTGGAAGGCTTGACTCGCAAGAAAAGAGAATGAGTAGGAAGAAACCAAGAGAAAGGGAAGACAACAATGGCTTTAGGGATAAAAAGAGAAGAACGGAGTACTATAATCAGAGGAATGACCAACAAGATGATCAGTACCATGGCGAGAGAGAACATAGAAGCCGAGAGCGCGGCAGAAGTAATTACAATTTCCGACGTGGTCAAGGACAATACAGAGGACGAAGTGGAGGAAGAGATCAACAAAACCATGACCATCGAAGTCAACAGGATACTAGTGATTCGGCACCTGGCAATCCCTCTAAGGGAAAGCCAAAGGCGGGAAACTGCTAGCTGCCACTGTTTTGGTCCAGCCAGGGGCAGAACAGTATATTGGACCACTCGGGAAACTGCCCAGGAGAGAGGAAATAGAGCCACAGCTCTTAAAGCGAGGAAAACGATTGATCACAAGAAAGGGAACGGAATTTAGCATACATTCTGAAGAAACCCTTAATGCACAGGGACAGGTAGTAACATGCCTATCAGGGTCAATGGTGACAAGAATAGATGGTGTCGAAACCTGCCGTTTTGCCGAGGTGGAAGAACTTTGGGAACTGTGTAAGAAGTCGGGTGATTCCCTCATACGAATTGAAGAAGATACAGTTGAAGAAAAGGAAGAAAATAATGGGTATAGACAAGTAATCAGTCTTAGAGATAAAGAAGATCTGTACCTGGAGGAAGGGGTGACGAGAGAAGACCTAGAGGAGGGGAAAAACTTAGAGGTTGAAGCGCACTATGACGAGAGATGTTTCACATTTGGAGACCGCGGATTGGTGAAAATAACAGATTATTGTGACATACCCAGCAAAAGTATCGAAGAACCAGGAAGTGTAGTACCTAGGGAAGTAGATACTTTCCCCATAAATATAATAAAAGGGCTGGAAGAAGTGAATAAGGAAGAAGTCGCCCATGAGGATAAGGAATGTAATTATAGCGAGAATGAGGAAGGAGAAGCCTCTACAGGAGAGTATGAGTGCATTTGTGAGGCAGCGGACGAGTCGGTCCATAGTATCCTCAGCTCATATTGTTCAAGTTTAGAGGACTATGAATCCGTTGAGGTTGAAGTGGAAGGGGTTATCACGACGAGACATAGCATTCCGACCGTGAAGAAAACCTGTATCAGGAAGCAAAGTGGGACAAGCCCAAATGGTGAAGAAAACACAAATGGGGTTGTCAACAAAGAAGGCGGTGGCAGTATCCGAATGCGGGAAGGAAGAATATGTAATGACAGCAGAGAATTACACATAAACTCTGTCTATTTAAATGATCCAAGGGAAGACCTTCTAGAGGAAGACAACCAATTAAAGCAGAGAATATTTAAAGTACCTACAGTAGAAATTGATGTCTTAGGAAGGAAGATAAAGGCCGTAGTTGATACGGGAGCAGAAGTTTCCTGCATATCCGAAGCTGTATACAAGGAACTGGCAGAAGAGAACCAATTTGAATATTGGCCCACCAATTCTATTACAATAGTGCCAGCTACAGGAAAAAAGAGCAAAAAGGCAACGATTCAAGTACTAATTGAAGGAAGAATGGAGAAATATGATGTAGCGATACACATGTATGTTGTACCATACCTAAACGTAGATTGCATCATAGGAGTCGACTGGATAGTGCCAGCGGACGCAACTTTACATTGTGGGAAGGGATACATGGAGTTTAGCAATGAAGCAAAGAAATGTAGAGTGGAGATAGGGAATGTCCTCAACCAGAATGGAAGGGAGTTTACAGGAATCCAGGTGGATTATGCCGAAATCGAAGACGTTCCAGAAGAAAGCGAATGCGCTGAAGATAACAAGGAAAGAGTAAATGAAGACAGAAATTGGGACACAATAGAAGGAGGAGGATTTGAAATATGTCCACCAGATATCCAAGAGGAGTTCCGGGATGTTTTCAATGACAGACCGGGCTTAGTAAATATATATCAATGTCATTTTCAAGTAAAGGAAGAGAAACCTTTTTCTATCAAGCCCTACCCCATCCCAGTGTCTAAACGGGACAAAGTGAAAGCGGAATTAGAGCGCATGGAGAGTTGGGGCATTATTGAAAGGTCACAGAGTGAATATGCCAGTCCATTAGTGGTGGTGACTAAGTCCGACCAATCCATTAGGCTAGTGTTGGATGCCAGAGCCCTGAACAAAATTTTGAAAACTGAGAGGGACCATCCTGAAAGAGTGGATGATATATTACAAAAATTCCATGGAGTGAAGTACCTGTCATCTCTTGACCTGACTTCATCGTACTGGCAGATACCAATCCATGAGGACTCAAGGAAATACACAGCCTTCCGGTTTGAAGGTAGATGTTACCAATTTAGGGTTCTTCCCTTCGGACTGAACAATTCGGTTGCCCATTTCATAAGAGCGTTAGATCGGGTTTTGGGCAGAAACTTAAGAGAAAGGGTGCAAGTGTATGTCGATGCATAATTGTTGCCACCAAGACTGTAGAAGAGCATTGGATGTTAATGAGAGAGGTCCTGACTGCTATTCAAAATGCGGGGATGACTTTGAAGAAAAAGAAGTGTGTCTTTCTCCGATCCCGCTTAAAATTTTTGGGTCATGTTGTTACCCCGGAGGGGATTTTAGTAGATGAATCGAGGTTAGAAGCCATCAAGAAATTCCCTCGACCCACGAATAAAACTCAGTTGAAAAGTTTTTTGGGATTATGTGGGTACTATCGGAAATTTATATCCGAACAGCGACTAAACAGTCCCCACTTAAGGATGTTAGAACGGAAGAACATCGTTTGGAACTGGACGAGCGGATGCGAACAAGACTTCATGAAGATCAAGGAGGAGTTAGCGCAGGAGCGGATCCTTGCGTATCCCAATTGGGAATTAGATCTGTGCTTGGCTACCGACAGTTCCCATTATGGTCTGGGTGCTGAAGTCTTTCAAGAAGTACAGGTGGACGGACAAGTAGAACACCACACGATAGCATTTGCCAGTAGAATGATGAATGATCATGAGATGAGGTATTGTGTGACAGAGAAGGAGGCCCTAGCCATAATCTGGAGCTTACAAAAGTTCAGGCATATTTTCCTAGGTAGGAAGATAATTATACATACGGACCACCGAGCTCTTTCGTTTTTGACGAATTGCCGGTTGACTCATGGCAGACTGACCCGGTGGGCGTTGTTATTGCAAGAATTTCAATTCGACATTAAGTATATTCCAGGAAAAGACAATGTAGTGGCAGACTGTCTATCAAGATTACCAGTGGGGATGCCAGAGGATGGCGGGACCGATCAGACAACTCAAGAAGCCGTCATCCATTATCTGGAAGGGGTTGCCCAGGAGGGTAAGGTGATAAAATGGATGAAAGAGATGGCTGATCAACAGAGAAAGGATGATGCATGGAAAGCAGTCATAGAAGCACTAGAGGGTACAGGTGACCGAATTTCCTTAGAAAAACACTACTGTATACATAAAGGAATTCTCTTCTACAGAAAGTTGGAAGATAACGAAGAATGGAAGGTATGTCTGCCGGATCATTGTGTAGACGAATGGATAAAATATCATCACCTCAGTTACGGCCACTACGGTGCCCATAAATGTGCATTGATACTGAAGGAACACTGTTACTTTGGAAATTTGGAAAGAAGGGTGGCTAAGGCCTTATCGACATGTGAAACCTGTCAGAAGGTAAAGGTTGACCATGTGCCGAGGATGGGGAGGATGAAGAGTGTTATACCGACCGAACCTCGGGAATTGATCTCAATAGATTTATATGGACCATTGCCGGCCTCCAGAGGTGGGGTCACTGTGATCCTTGTTGTTATAGACGTATTCACCAAATACGTCAAGCTTTACCCAGTCAAAAGGGCGACTACGACCGTACTGTTGGATAAACTGCTTACGCAATATTTCCCGACTTTGGGAAGACCGAGAAAAGTATTATCCGATAACGGACCTCAATTTGCAAACAGAAAATGGGCTGAATCACTAGAAGGAGAGGGGATTGAGGTGTTGAAGACGTCATTTTTCCATCCCCAAGGTAATGTGGTGGAGAGAGTGATGGCAGAAATTGGCAAATGGTTTAGGATATATTGCCAGCAAAGTCACAAAAGCTGGGCATATCATGTTGAGAAATTTGAAGATGTTATGAATACAATTCCACACAGTTCAACGGGAATGACCCCTTGGGAGCTCATGTTTCAAGAACCGACACCAAGGATTGTCAACAAGTATAGAGACTTCCCTGAAGAGAAAGTTATAATCTTTCAAGGAAAACAATTCAATGTCAAATCAGAATCGATGCACGATGAATCTTATTTCTCCGGGGAAGAGATTCAGCAAGATTTCTCCCCCAGATGTTTGGCGAAATTTTATTATCTTGATTGCCTACACAGGGCAGAATATGTGGAAATAAGAGGAGCAAGAGGAATAAAGGAAAAGTGGAAGAGACGCAGGAAGAAGAGGCGAATAATGTTGTTTGGCGAAGCGAGAAATACCCTTAAGATGAAAGAAGTAAGAAGATTAGAAATGTTGGAGTGCTTAGGGGCAAAGTTGTCCTGAACACCCAGCAAAGCCTTGTCATATGCTTTATATGTAGTTTTTTTTGTACATAGTCATTGTGAAGAGGTTGTCATTGTTGATTATTTTTTGTACTTAAGTAATGGTGACACTATAGGAAATTGTCACTTTCACTTTAGAAGGACCCAAGAGAGTAGTGACCTTACCACCACCGGGCTTCACCCAAATTTTGTAAGGGGCTCGGGTAATGTGTCAATCTGTTTAATACACTCAAACCAAGGTTGTAAAGAGTGAAGTGATTGTGAGCCAGTGTTTGTGCATAAAGAAGTGCTACGCAATATAAAGAAAGGTATCTTATGTGGTAATATACCAGGTCGCTTGCATAAAGGTAACATGATTTTTTCAGCATGACTATTAACATTATAACCTATGTCAATTATTGATTTGAACCTTATGATTGTAATGTGTTTACCAATTTTCTGTGTATATTTTTGTAAGTGTTAGATTAGCACCGACCACCAACCACTATGTGTAAAATGTGTTATGACTTAAGCTAGATGCTTACCAACCTCGCCCATTTTAAAGGTCGTTTGGTTGAAATGCTTACCTATGGCTTCACATTTTAACCATCGACCTGGAAGGGGTTGTCACATTACGATAGTTTAACGCACCTATCAATTTTGATGCAAAGATCGATTAGCGAGTGTAAAGTCGATTATTGACTTCAACGATCTAGTAGGAGTATCAGTAGCAGAGTGTATGTGTTATAGCGCGCGCGAGTTGTAACAGAAAAAGTGTGTGCGGGAAGAAATGATCGTACCGATCTGAAAAGTGTCCGCCTGTTGAGGAAAAGCCTCCAGAAGAGCTACCGCGTCGGTAAAGTACCCAGTGACATTCATGTACATTTAAAGACAGTCGTATGTGTTATGGCGCACGAACTGTTACAGTAAATGAGTGCGCGGGAAGAAAAGATTGCGCCTAACAGAAAAGTGTTACCGCTTGTTGAAAAAGTCTACCGCGTCGGTTAAGTGACTAATGAACTTTATATACTCTTAAAGACTGTAGTTACGCAGGTCGTTCACGAATGTAGAAAAAGAAATATCTTGTGACTTCATTTGTGTTGATTGAAAGAAAGTTCTCACTCGCTAAGAACTTGCAAATCTTCGGCAATTATTATTCAGGGTGATCCTTGTATACTGTTCAGTACAAGAAAATAATAAATATGGTTCGGTGGTCGGAATGTAACAACTTATAGCTGTGCAATAAAAAGTGTTCTTGTGTCGATATACTTGGAGTGTGTATTGTGCAGTAAGTAACTTTGATAAATCATTCCCTCCCCCACCAAACCAGGCGACCGACTCAAAAAAACTTATCCCTGAATAATTTCCTTTGTTTTATGAAGTTCCGATAGCTTTCAAACATGGTCAAAGCATAAAGAAAATAAGTGGTGATTGTGAACTGAGCTCTCGTCATCATAACTTATTTCAAGAACATATCATTTTAATAAGTTATTTTACAGGTTCTTTCTCTCCCTCATTCATTCCCAAAAAATATTATTAACAATATCAAAAACTTGACTTTTTCACTCAAAATTATTACAAAAATTTTCAAAATCACATTCACTCTCAAAATATCATATCAACATTAATGAGAAATTATAAATGCGAGACAAATTATTACCAAAAAAAAAATATGAAATATCAAGTTGTCACAAAATATTAACATGTATAGTACAAGTAATTACAAAATATAAAAAACATAAAACAAATTATCAAAACATAAAACATGTGTGATTACAAATACAGATTCCCAGAAAAAAATTGAAAGAAAGAACATAAAAAAATATCAAACTTGTTTTCAGAAAAACAATAAAGTGTAGAATCTCACAAATATAGAAATCAAAATTGTTTTGTTATAAAAAATATAAGCAAATTGTGTTATCAAATTCCTTGTATGGAAAGTCTTTCGTTTCATAAAACGTACTTCTTAAATATTATTTTATTTTTGTTTTAGCCTTAAATTATCACTTTTCCTTTACCACATATTACACATTTCCCTAAAAATGGGTAAAAACCCAAGTCCTGTTATTGGAGCAGACTGTAAGACTCGCAAAAGAATATAAAGCAACAGCCTTGTAGCTAGATCTGCCGAGTATTGTCCATTATCCCTGGTTCCTGACGCAGCAGGAGAGGCCTGGGGATCTCAGTCATCCAACTTGTCTGCGAACATATAAAACAGAGAAATAGTAGGCATTAGTAGTGGCCAAACTGTTCTTAGAAACTAACATATCTACAAAAGAAAAATTAAAGTAAAAATACAAAAGTGAATGTACAGTGTATAGCATAAATACGTGAATGTTCCCACAAGTTCTGGGGAAATGGAATATAGTATTAAATAATGATCTTCCTTAGCAAAGGAAGGTTGTCATAAACAGTAATAGGAATTTAAAAAAATATATTATTCATATGATTCACTAGGAATCCAAACAAACTTTTCTAAGCTTATAAAAGTGAAAGAATAGTCTTATGTTAAAAATAATAATAATAATAATAATATATATATTATTATTATTTTATATATATATATATATATATATATATATATATATATATATATATATATATATATATATATATATATATATCCAAGTAAAGAAACACAAAGTTGCACTTGGTTCTTGCCAAGTTAATGGATTACTTAAATCTAACAAAGTTGCTAAAATTATAATAAACATCAGGTATAATATTACAATACATTTCACAAAGAATCAAAAACTAAAAATCCTAAAGGTATGCAGGAGAAAAATGAGAAGGAAATACAGTTTTCTAACAGCAGTATACTGCTGTGTAAAGTGAGAGTACAAAATTAGAGTAGTGGCAACAGAGTTGCATGTAACCAGTATATTGGTTGAAGGTCAAAATAGTGTAATATATCATCATTAGGTGGTCCCCAGTGGCTGTAAGTTTTCTCAATAAATACAAAGTGTATTGCGTAGTTAGGTATGGTGTAGGAGTTGTATCTACCAGTGTTATCTGGAATCCCCCCCCCCCAATAACCCTTCTATCAACGTTTTCATTTTGTTATAAAACTCCAAAATAGAGTTGTCCAGTTGTGTACTGGTAGCAGCAAAACTTATGTCTAAATGTAAGGAACATCAGTGTCTTAGTATGTGAAGGTTTCTCAAATCGTATCCACATCAGTGTATTTAGTTACTCTTGACAAAAACATGTATTGATGTATGCATGGAAGAAGGGGAGGGTAGAAGAAGAGTACGAAAAGAATAGTTGAAGAAGGAAAGAGATAGTTGAGGATATTTTTTGATCATAAAAAAAAAACAGAACTGCTACTGAAATTATAGTAGGGACATCCTGTAAACCAAGTCACGACCACCACCTAGAACAAACCCACGGTGGAGGTATATTTGACGAAAAAATTATCTACTTGGGGACACAGTCAACCCTCAGTAGTAAAAATGGAGTAACCAAATCACAACCACTGCCTAGAACAAACTCACAGTGTCGGTATATTTGACGGAAGTAATATTCTACCCGTGGAAACATTCAACCCGTAATAGTAAAAGTACAATCATACAAAATAAATCCATCCCTCTTGGGGTATGGTAAACAAAGTTAATTCAAATGTAGAGACTGCCTTGTAGGAGGAGAACATCAATTACTTATGGAAAAGCGAAATGTCCAACTAGAAAACTTCCACCAGGGTTTGTGGATGGGATTGATCTAAGTGAATTACTAAAATCTCCACGGTTACCTAATGAGCGGAATATAAATACATATATTAAGAGAAAAATCAGAGCAGTCCATTGCAAATGGTAATAAGTCATAAAAAGGAATCTAACTGTAAAAAAATGTTACCACACTCTGGGGTTTTGAGGCCTAACAAGAGTTGGTTTCGGTAATGCCTGCAAAATATTTTAAGATGCTCCCAGAAAATCTGCTATGGGCCCAGCACAGGGGAAGAGCTTAATCTCAACAATCCTCTAAAAATATTGAAAGACAGAACCTGTTGGCCAGACAAAGTTGCCGAAGAAAGAAGAGTTGGCTGAAGGTAGCCGATAGGAAAGATTAAAAGTAGAGACTGTCCCAAGATTAGAGGAAGCAAAGACAGTCACAGCTGGGGATGCCAGACCACGCATGCCAGGTGCATGCCCCTGAGGGTTTAATATTAGGTATTTCCTAATGGTGCTTCAAGGTCTTTGTAAAATGGCTTTAATGCTGATACATGATAATTCCCTTTTACTTTATGTGTGTCTGGGTTTACTATTTTGTATATTTTTTTGTGTTGGATACTATGAATAATAAAAGGTCCTTCATAAAAGGGAAAAAACTTTTTAATTTCTTCATTAAGAGCAGATGATTTGACATGTTTATGGACGAGTAATAAATCTCCTATAGTGTAGGGTGTATGAACAATGTCATGTCTAAGTTTCCTCTTTTCTGCTTGTTTCGTTAACTGTTGTAAAGCTAATTTCAATAATTGTTCTTGTGAATGAGGGTGGTCTTCTGGAAAAGTAATTAGATCTGTAATCAGATTAGGAGGTTTCCGTCCATACATAATTTCATATGGTGACAATGAAGTTGAGGAATGTGGCAAAGTGTTTAATACATCCTCAATGATTGTTAGTTGTAATGCCCAGGTTTTATGGTTATCAGTACAATATGTTCTAAACCATCTCCCTAATTCTCTCATAACTTGCTCTACGGGGTTAGACTGGGGATGATAGAACACAGTCTTACCAGGTGTAATGTTTAGAGATTCTAGAAAAGTTGACCATCTTCTACTAGAAAATTGCGGGGCATTGTCTGTCTGTAAGCACAGCCTCGGGTGTCCAACTTGTGGAATATAATGTTGTGCAATTTTTTGAAAATATTATGTCAGTGGTCACTCACTTAAGGAGGTATAATTTCAAGAACTTTGAAAAAACATCTAAGATTACGCAAATGTGGACAACTCCTCCCACGGAGCGGGGTGGTGTAATGGTTAGCGTTCTCGCCTCGCATTCGGGAGGACGGCGGTTTGAATCCCCGTCCGGGCATCCAGATTTGGGTTTTCCATGGTTTCCCCAAATCACTCCAGGCAAAATGCCGGGATGCTTCATTCAAAAGGCCATGGCCGAATTCCTTCCCATTCCTTGCCCCCATCCTTGCCCCCCATCCTTTCCCGTCTCTAAAGACCTCAATGTTAAAAAGAGACGTAAAGCAGTTAAAAAAAAAAAGACAACTCCTCCCCTAGATCGTGGTAAGGGTCTGAACAGATCCAAGGCTAACAGTTGTAGTGGTCCTGTGGGTATAATAGTGTCAAGGTGGCCGGATGGCTTTGGCGCGTGGGGATGAGTGCACCAACCTGCAGCGAATTGTTACCACGACGTCCTCTGCCGTTCCGGAATTCTTCTGCCGCTCCTTACGGCGTTCGGCTGTTGTTACTATAAATTTCCTGACACCACTGCGATTTAATCTACCAGTCGCAGAACTGGTTGGAGTGCGGGAAAGTCTTGCGGGAAAGAATTTACGCTGCGAACATTTAACTTATTTATTGGCCACAAAGTTACACAAAATATGGCCGAGGAGCGGGTCCACTTCGCTTCCAATTAATAGTAATTTTTCCAGACAGTCGACAAAGTTAGTTAGGCAGCGGGGCGACCGTGCGAGAGCCGATGTGAATACTATGATGTTTCCGGGCAAAGAGAGCTCGCGAAGCGTGCCGACCGTCCTCGTAACCTCGGACTCGCGTCAGCGAAGTTCGGAAATTGCCGATTCGCGTCAGCGAATTCCGCGGTCGCAAACAACCGGCGCGCGGTCTGCAGCTCGACCTGCGCCTCGCTTAACAAATTCAACTTTAAGTAACGTTAATAATTTTGAGCTCTCACAATAGGTTGCATTTCTCCTGCTCTTTGTACATTATCAATTTTATTAAGTTGACAAACTTTACAAGTTTCAATCATTCTAGTAACTTTTTTTATGTAAGTTGGGGAAATAGATATATTCTTTGAGGATTTGAGTGTATTTTTGGAGACCCCAGTGCCCATGGCTGAAATGTTGGTATTTTATAACCTTATCAATAAGATGCTCAGGTATACATAAACGCCAATGTGTGGCTGAAGGGGAAGTTCTCTGAAATAAAATACCATTTTTAAGGCAATAATAAGAGAAAAGGAGATTCCAATAAGATAATATCTACTTTTTTTTCTTCAAATATATCCTTATTCTCTCCAAATTTTATTATACTTTTTGGAAATTTATTAAATAGATGCATCCCAGAATAATTAACTCCACTTGTTATTAAAGACATCAATGTTGGTGTTTTGTGCAATTTATTTCTGTTTCTTGTATTGAAATTGTGTACCTGTGAATTAGATATAAACAGGTTAAAATGTTCTATGACAAAGCAAATGAGAGAATATATATACTGAGAAGTCATTGTAATAATATTGAATTTTTTAAAGATTTGTCTGCAAAAAGTTCTTGGTTTTATCCTACAAAGCATTCTAATAGCTCTTCCGTGAGCTATAAAAACTTTTTTACTTTGTGAAGAGATTCCCAAAAAATGACATGACTGAAAGAAAATATGAGGAGTATTCCTGTTTTGTTAATTCTAGATATGCTTTTAGAGAGTTCATGCCAACAGAGTTTCTCATCTATTTGAATGCCAAGAGTAAGTTGTGTGTCCTTCACCACTTTCTCCAGGTTGCTACGTATAGTGTAACATACGAGGGTTGTTTTTTAAGTAAGGGCCGTTCGCGCGTATAGTCCCGTAGTTGGTGCGGACGCTGCAACAATCCACCGCGCCACTTGTCGGCATCCTTCCCGTTCACACTGATGCCAGTTGCAGCTCTGTAGCTGACGTGTACGCATCGCTGTGCTACTTTATAATGTTTACGATTATTGAATCGCCCGCCGCGTGTGAAATACGGTCAGTGATACGTTTTTTGACCGCGAGAAGCCTATCAGCCGCAGAAATTCATCGTCAGTTAACAGAAATTTATGGCTTGAATGCAATGAGTGAAGGTAAAGTGCGTCAATGGGTTAGAGAGTTTAAAAATGGCCGTCAAAACGTCCATGACGAAGAACGCTCAGGCCGGCCCTCTGTGATCACTGATGATTTGGTGGCTGCAGTCGAAACAAAGATTCGTGAGGACAGAAGATTCACAATTTCCACTCTTTCTTTGGAATTTCCACAAGTTTCAAAATTGGTTTTGTACAAAATGGTGTCTGAAAACCTAAAGTTTAAGAAACTGTGTTCTCGGTGGGTACCCACACTCCTCACAGAGGACCACAAAGGGAAGAGATTTGCCACTTCTTTGGACTTTTTGATTCGTTACGAGGAAGAAGGGGATGACTTGTTGAGTCAAATTGTCACTGTAGATGAAACATGGGTATCCCATATCACTCCCGAAAGCAAGCGAAAATCGATGGAATGGCGACACACAACCTCACCTGTCAAGGTCAAAGCCAAACAGACGCTGTCAAAGCGCAAGATTATGGCAACTGTGTTCTGGGACCGGCGCGGTGTTTTGCTAGTAGACTTTATGCCACGAGGAACAAAAATCAACTCAGATGTCTACTGTGCAACTCTAAAGAAGCTCCGCAGAGCAATTCAAAACAAAAGGCGCGGCATGCTGACAAAAGGAGTTTTGTTCCTGCACGATAACGCTAGGCCTCACACCTCTCAAAAGACTCGGGATTTGATTGATTCTTTTGGCTGGGAAGTTTTGGACCATCCACCATACAGCCCCGACCTTGCCATAGCGATTTTCACCTTTTCCGGTACCTGAAACACCATCTTGGTGGGCAGCGCTTCAATGACGACGATGAAGTGAAAGTGGTCGTGAACTCTTGGCTGTCGGAGCAGGCGGCCGAATTCTTTGAAGAGGGAATTAAAAACTTAGTTGTACGGTATGACAAGTGCTTAAATAAACAAGGCAACTATGTAGAAAAATAGGTAAAAGTGTGTAGAATCAGAAAATAAAAGTTTTTTTACAAAAGTATTTGTATCTTTTAAAAAAAAATAAAAACAGCCCTTACTTAAAAAACAACCCTGGTACATAAAAAGGAATACTGTGTATGTGTAATATGTATAAAGCACAATATGTTGACATTCAGACCTGGATGATTATTCAGCAATGAATTGGCAAGACATTATTACTATATGTACAACATCTCTTGAGTTTGCTTTCATGATGTATCAAAGGGAAAATACTTATACAATTATATTTCTGTAATAATTTATTAAAATATTAAATGTTATTGTTTATTCACATCATCTTGAATTGAATAATCAATCATATGAGAAACACTGAAGAACAATATTCATTAAATTTCCCATAAGTAGACAGGATTCTTCTTGAGATGAAAAGTAAGAGAATAAATAAATTTTGAAAAATAACATAGTAGAGCACTCCTAATAGCAATTTATTTAAGTCTAATCTTTTCCTAGGGCTCCTACAGCTCCTGACTCTTCTTGCCCCACTAAAAATTTTAAAAATTCTATATAAAAAACTTGACTAAAAGTAAATGGGTAAGTCTGCTGCATGTGAGTCCCTTATAAAGTAGAAAGTTTTGCTTATAAGATATATTTACAGAATAATGTGCTATAAAACTGAAAAGAATCGTCAGTTTGGAATTGTATATGTTTTTTTTAATTTATTTAATTTCTTGATTAATATATATGAGACACTATACACTTATATCTGTTCACCCCCTAAAATTTGAATGTTAACATTTCATTCACACGATTAATCTTATATATATATATAAAATAGATGTGTTTTTTCCTATATTCCACTTTTCAGCCACCACTACCTAGCACAGATCACTGATGTTTGTGGGTGGAAGTAGCATGGAGTTTCCTGTCGTGCACAACGTTGGCCGAATGCCGATAGCTGTGGGGATGTGGGAGATATAATGATTAAAGTTGGTCAGTGCAGGGCGTTTTCATTATTTGACCAAAATTCGTATCTCTGTATACTTCTCTTTCCTGCCACAACTACATAACATAGACCTTTGGTGTTTGTGTGTGGTAGTAGAATCGCCTTTCGTGTCGTTCACTATGGTTGTTAGATGTCGGTAGCTATGGGGGTATGGGAGATATGGGGGTTGAAAGTGGTCGACCTGTGGCAATTTCATACTTCTGCCAAAGACAAAAGTGTCATGGTGTATCACTTTTCAGCGAAAACTATAGATCACAGATAACTGGCGTTTGTGTATAGTAATAGCACAGAGTCACCTTTCGATCACAACAACGGCCGAATTTCAGAAACGGTGGTACTGTCGTAGATATGGTGGTTGTAAGTGGCCGACCAAGGATATTTTCGTATTTCGACTGTCTCCGCATATGTCACTTTTCTGCCACAACTACATAGCATAGAGCATTGGTGTTTGTGTTTCGTAGTAGAATCCTATCTCATGTAGTGCACTATGGTTGTTAGATGTCGGTAGCTATAGCGGTGTGGGAGAAATGGGGGTTGAAAGTGGTCGACCTGTGGCAATTTCATACTTCTGCCAAAGACAAAAGTGTCATGGTGTATCACTTTTCAGCGGAAACTATAGATCATAGATAACTGGCGTTTGTGTGTAGTAGTAGCACAGAGTCACATTTCGATCACAACAGCGGCCGAATTTCAGAAACTGTGGTACTGGGATAGATATGGTGTTTGTAAGTGGCCGACCAAGGATATTTTCGTATTTCGACTGTCTCCGCATATGTCACTTTTCTGCCACAACTACATAGCATAGAGCTTTGGCGTTTTTGTTTGGTTGTAGAATCGTATCTCATGTAGTACACTATGGTTGTTAGATGTCGGTAGCTATGGCGGTGTGGGAGAAATGGGGGTTGAAAGTGGTCGACCTGTGGCAATTTCATACTTCTGCCAAAGACAAAAGTGTCATGGTGTATCATTTTTCAGCGGAAACTATAGATCATAGATAACTGGCGTTTGTGTGTAGTAGTAGCACAGAGTCACATTTCGATCACAACAGCGGCCGAATTTCAGAAACTGTGGTACTGGGATAGATATGGTATTTGTAAATGGCCGACCAAGGATATTTTCGTATTTCGACTGTCTCCGCATAAGTCACTTTTCTGCCACAACTACATAGCATAGAGCATTGGTGTTTGTGTTTGGTAGTAGAATCGTATCTCATGTAGTGCACTATGGTTGTTAGATGTCGGTAGCTATGGCGGTGTGGGAGAAATGGGCGTTGAAAGTGGTCGACCTGTGGCAATTTCATACTTCTGCCAAAGTCAAAAGTGTCATGGTGTATCACTTTTCAGCGGAAACTTTAGATCGCAGATAACTGGCGTTTGTGTGTAGTAGTAGCACAGAGTCACCTTTCGATCACAACAGCGGCCGAATTTCAGAAACTGTGGTACTGGGGTAGATATGGTATTTGTAAGTGGCCGACCAAGGATATTTTCGTATTTCAACTGTCTCCGCATATGTCACTTTTCTGCCACAACTACATAGCATAGAGCATTGGTGTTTGTGTTTGGCAGTAGAATCGTATCTCATGTAGTGCACTATGGTTGTTAGTATTTGGTAGCTATGGGGGTGTCGGAGATATGGGGGTTGAAAGTGGTCGTCCTGTGGCAATTTCATATTTCTTCCAAACACAAAAGTGTCATGGTATATCACTTTTCAGCGAAAACTATCAATCACAGATCTCTGGCGTTTGTGTGTGGTAGTAACACAGAGTCACGTTTCGATCACAACAGCGGCCGAATTTCAGAAAGTGTGGTTGTGTGGGATATATGGTGGTTGTAAGTGGCCGACCAAGGATATTTTCGTATTTCGACGAAAGGCATGTGTCTCTGCAGATTTCACTTTTCTACCCCGACTACATAGCATAGAGCATTGGTGTTTATGTGTGGTAGTATAATCGAGTCTGTTGTCGTGCACTATGGTTGTTAGATGTCTGTAGCTATGGGGGTGTATAAGATATGGGGGATGAAAATGGTCGACCTTCGGCAATTTCATATTTCTGCCAAAGACGCATGTGTCACGGCGTATCACTTTTAAGTGAAAACTATCAATCGCAGATTACCGGAGTTTGTGTGTGGTAGTAACACAGAGTCTCCCATCGATCACAACGTTGGCCGAAATTCGGTAACTGTGGGAGTGTGTGAGATATGGTGTTTGAAATTGGTCGATCATGAATATTTTCGTATTTCATCCAAAGACTTGTGTGTATCCGTAAATTCTACTTTGCTGCTGGAACTACATAGCGCAGAAGACTGGTATTTGTGTGTGGTAATAGTATCGAGTCCCCCATCGTGCACTATGGTGGTTAGATGTCTACAGCTGTCAATATGAATACTTTACAATCACGAACGAAGTTGTGGGTACCAGCTATTATATTATAAATGTGGATGTAAGTCTCTGCCTTTTTGTTACGTTTTGACGACTAAATGGCTATATCAATATTGATGGAATTTAACAATGAAATAGTGTAGGAAGGACAAAGGACATTTTTTCGGTATGAATAACAGTTTCAGTCATGAAATTTTAAGAACTTATCGAATGATGAAAGACAGATAGATTCATGTGTTAGTCTGTAATGTTACGTTGGTTGCTCAGTCGCGCAGTCTGTTAGTGTTTGATTAGTTAATAAATTTCGATAAGAAACAAAACTTATTATTTAGTATAGAAGTCAATTTGCTCTGCAATGTACTATTCATTTGTGTCTGTATAAAAGTTTCTGGCACCAATTTGTCTTCCTTTTTGACATGCCTTACGGACGTAAACCTGGCCTAAGGTGCAGGTCCAGAAGACAATGTGCTGCTATTAGATTATAAGATTCAGATGCTCATGTTGAAGAAAGAAGAAAAAACCAAGCTGAAATAAAGCTGCCATCAGTTAACCCCCCCCCCCCTCCCACACACACATCCCGCACCTTCGCTTACTTTTCTGTTTTTAAATATGTTGTAAATTGATTCTCTTCGTGAGACAGATTAGACGATAGGATGATATAATGATGGCTGTCCATCATATTATGTTGACTCGGTGTTGTTTGGGACAAATCGGCGTACGAAGTCGCGGAGATCAGCTTGTAAGATCATAATGTTGGCTGGTATCATAAGCAAAATACCAGACTGGTAGATACTTATAACAGAACTTAGGTAAAGCACCTGTGAGAAAAATAATGTCTGTTGTTACAGCAACATAGCAGTAAATTTTGAATTCTTTTATTCATCTGTGCACACGCCAAACAGAAACAAAATAAAGTAATTAATTGTAAATTTTGGAAACTTTCTGTCTGTGCACAAATATATTGTAGCTGTACAAGAAATAGTTCTCATAGACAGGAAACTGAGAATAATATAGAGGTGAACAGTGTTGTTTAGGTATTTTTGACTGTCTGTGCACTCATTGAGCAGAGATTAAACAACGGGCATCAAGGAAACTACACTCATTGTAAAAGCTTCTTTTTTTCTCTCCTACCTAATGTTTATTTTAGAATCTATCCATAAGCTAATAGCTCATATGCCAATTTTCAGCTCTTCTTATTCACAGGCATTTACCACAGATGTATTAAAGAGAGTGGGATATGATTTTGTAGCATAACTTGAAATATTATTGAGAATGAGTCTGGAGTCTTACTGCTTACCAGATGACTAGTAAAGAGTGATAGTAGTAAGGGTTCACAGAGGATGAGAGACAAATAGGGTTGACAATTACAGGCTGATCAGTTTTACATCACTGATGGGTAAAACTATGGAGAGATTAATATTCAACTATATACAAAATGTTGTGTGGAAAGAAAATGGTTTGCAAATCAGTAGCGTGGCTTTAGGGAAGGATATTCATGCCAATCTCAAATATTGGGCTATAGGAAAAATGTTTCAGATGACTTCAATAAAGGAGATCAAGTTGATAGTGTAGCACTAGATCTTTCTAATGCTTTTTACAAAGTGAGCCATTAAACGGTTTTTAAATAAGTTCAAAACCATTGCAGTGGATGAAAAATGACTTGCTGGGTAGGGGAGTTCTTAAAAGGTAGGAAAAAATGCATTATGAAAGTTATGGAAGTGAAAATAGGAGTGTCATAGGATGGTGTATTGAGACCATTTTTATTCATCAGTCTTAAAATTAATAGTTTATTTAAGTGTATTTATAATATTACAGTTAACTCCAAGTACATATAAAGCATACACTTCAACTTCTTATAAGTAGCTGACTTGAACTCTCATGCTCTCACAAATATGTATCCACAGGTGGTGCTGCATTCTGCTAGAACCTACTCAGCACTCAACTACAGACATTCTTGATATAAATGTATTAAATTCTAACAATCGTACAATCTTTGATTGTGTTAATGGTTTACAATCTGAATTTGGATAATTTGCCTTTAATTGTATGTAATAGGATTAAAATAGAAGAAGACTGAAGAGCTGCAGGATGATCTGGATAGAATATCTTACTGGGTAGGTCAACATGGGATGAAGATAAATTCCAAGAAGAGTCAGCTCATCAGGCATACAGATAAGAAATAAATAAAGGTTCTTTATGATTATAGGGTGGGAAAAGAATTGCTTGTTAAAGGCTTGAAGTGTAACTAACTTGGCATAACATTTGATAATAAACCCAAATGGGAAAGACACACTGGGGAGGTGGTAAGAAAGGTTACAGTAACCTTCATTTACTGGAAACGGTGATGAGAGGATACACCACATTGAAGAAATGAGGGATTTGGGTTACAAAACTTTGGTCAAACCATTTCTCAAATATGGTGGTGTAGTCTGGAATCCACATTTTGGGTATAATTTACAGGAAGAGATGAGCTAGCCTTGTTTGTGGAAATCAACAAAGGGCCCAGCGATTAACTGATATGATAAGGGAGAAGGTAGGGGATTCATTGGAAAACAGGAGGAGGACAAAGAGAATGCTGGGAGTGGACAAGTGGTATATTGGTAATGTTGCATGGGAAGATATTGGTGGATCAATTAAATGGAATAAAATATAATCATAATCACAAGTTGAGAATTGATTTCAGATTTAAGGAAGTGGGAAGTTTTTTTTTTTTTTTGTATGTAAAGGAGTCACAGATTGAAATAAATTACCAAGGGAAGTGATGAATGATTTACCACAATGCTGAAAGAACTTAAAATTAATAAAACCAACAAGCAGGCTGGTAAAAGGGGGTAAATGGTGTGTAGGGAAATTTCCACCAAAGCAAGTTCTCCATTGCAATTAAAGTTATACAGTATGATTACCATGGAATAGGGCTAAGAACAGCTATATGTGAATCTGGACAGAATAAATATCAGTTCTATAGGTCCCCTTGGAATGAATGTAAATTTTAAAAAGGTTTAACTGAGTAGGTACAAACATAAAAAAAAAAAAAAAAAAAAAAAAAAAAAAAATGCTGGCACTTGATTTCATATATAGGGGAGTGGGAAAATTTTCTTCTATGTGTAAGGGTGGCAGTGATTGCAATAAAGTACCAAGGGAAATGATGAATAATTTACCAAAAATGTCCGAGTATAAAATCAAAATTCATAAATAACAAAGTAAATTGATGAAAGAATTTAACACTTAAAGCATATAACATAATAATAAGAAGAAAGGGGTAATTAGATGAGAAGGGAAATTGTCACCAAAGCATACACTCTGTTGCGGTTAAATTTAATTTCAGGTTTTTTTATTTTTTTTTTTTTTTTTTTTTAATGATTTGGGGTTGGGGGAAATTGCTTATTGAAGACTTATAAGTGTAGATATCTTGGTGAAACATTTGATAACAAACTCAGCTGGGGTTGGTTAAACTGGGCTGATGTTATGGATGATGACGGAAAGCACTAGAGAAGAAAGGGAACAGTACTCAGACCATTGCTTGAATATGGTGGCGGTTTAGGCATCAAATGCAGAAGTTGGATAGAATGCAGAGAAGGGCTGTTAGACTAGGAGTAATGCATAGGAGGGAACATGTGGCCAATATCACACATTGACACCTGTTTGAGACATAAGGGATTAGATAAATTTGTTTTTATAATTAAAGAAGTCAGGGATTGATATGAAATACCAAAGAAAATGGTTATCAATTTACTACAAACATTGAAAGTATTTAAAATCAAAACTTGTAGATGACAAAAAAAGTTAGATGGCAATATTGTAATCGAAGAATTTAACAAACATTTAAGGTGATATTTGTAGACATTCAGTGGTGGAAAATTATGAATTTTGATCATTACAGTCAGAAATTATATATCAGGTATCACCATAGGAAAAAAATATTAAAAAAATACTTAGAATCAAGAAGAAATATGTCCATAAAATTTACCCAAAGTTGCAAAAGAGCTAAAAATGTTAACTGGGGTGAAATAAAATATCTGTAAGATGTAAATATAGCCTGGTAAATCTTCAGTAGGTGTCAGTAAGTGACTTGTTCTGAAGTAAAAAGAGTCATAAAAACCAATAATAACACTAAAATTCCTTTAACAGATTCATGTCTAAGGAGGAAGAAAACTATGATGAAGTCATGTCATTCATACAAAGCTGATTGGTTTCAGTTATTACAAAGACCGAAAAATCAGGATATTTCAATAAAATAAAAAAATGGATCTGAAAAGATGTGGGATCAGCATGGAAAACATACAATATAGGGAATTTTTCACAGGAAATATTGCAGAGGTAAAAGATCTGACTGAAGAAAAACCATTCAGGAAAAAGAGGGCATTTTCAGAGGAAGAGAAAGCAAGAGTGAGCCAGAGATGAAAGAGTACTGGTGACGGAGGAAGGAAACTCAGAAGAGGAAATGAAGTTGCGTAGTTATAATCCGTAGGTGGTTGAAATGAAAAAATAGGGGAAGAGAATTTTAGAGTGTAGTAATCTGTCGAAATACATTTGGAAAGTTGTCAAAAATATGTCAGGATTTGGCAGAGGTAACAACAACTCTGATGACAACATCTCAATAAAAGAGAAAAACAATGTTTTAAATTATTCTCAGAAGATAGCTGTCATGTTCAATGAGTATTTGACTGAGGTCACTTCCCTTAGTATGCTAACAACAGTACAGTAATACCCCGATGTGTGCGACCCCGTTATGCGTGGTTTCGCTTTAGCACGAATTTCAAATTTTGTGTTAAAATGCCTCGTATTATGCGAATTACTTACTTAAGAATATGTATGTACATAATTTAGTTATTTGCTTTTCTTTGGTCGTGGGAATCCCCACTTTCTCTGACCGTTCTGATCGAAGAATTGGGGATTCCCCGTCCTTCGACTTTGTTCTATGGGGATTCCCTCTTTTTTTCCATATGTTTATCTTGGCTGGCAGTCGTGTTTTAACGTTTGGTGGAGATACATAATTTAACACTACGTTAAAAATGCCGCCTATGAAGAAAAAAATAATGTAAAAGTGTAACTGTGGAATTGAAGATGAAGGTGATAAGAAGAATGGAAAATGGAGGCAAAGAAACAATTGTTGGCAGAGTTTTTGGTCTGTCAGAATCGACTGTGAGAACAGTTTTAAAAATCAGGAAAAAATTAAACTTTCCAGCAAAATTTCAACACCTATAAGTGCAACAAAACTTTCTCATTTGAGATATTCTATCCTAGAAAGACTGGAGAAGTTGCTAGCAGTCTGGATCGAAGATTTAAATAAGAACACACCACTGAGTCAAGATCTCATATGCGCAAAATCTTTGTATGAGATGTTAAAGACAGAAGAAGGTGCAGGGAGTTCCACTCCAACTTTTGCTGCAAGCAGAGGCTGGTTTCATTGGTTCAAGCAGTGTTCCAATCTTCACAATATCCAGATAACAGGTGAGGCCGCCAGTGTGGACACTGAAGCTGCAGCTGAGTTTCCAGACAAGTTTCAAGATTTCGTAGCACGAGAAAATATTCCTGCTTGTCTCATCTTGAATGTAGATGAGACTGGGCTTTACTGGGATAAAATACCATCTCAAACATTCATTTCTAAAGAAGAACGTCAAGCCAGCGGTTTCAAAGCTGCGAAAGATCGACTAACACTTCTGCTGGGTGGTAATGCCACTGGTGATTTCAAACTGAAACCTTTACTGGTTGTCCATTCAGAAACACCCCGTGCAATACAAGGTACAGACAAGACAAGTCTACCAGTCGTGTGGCGGTCCAACAGAAAGGCGTGAGTTACACGGGAAGTTTTTCAAGATTGGCATTCTAATAGTTTTTGCCCGTCAGTCAAATCCTACTGTAACAGAAATGGGCTTGAACGTAAAGTTATATTATTCTTAGACAATGTCCCAGGACATCCAACCTCACTTGATGTGCCGAGAGACTTAAAAGTGTATGTGAAGTTCCTTCCACCAAACACTACATCAATATTACAGCTTTTGGACCAGGGAGATATAGCAAACTTCAAAGCTTATTACCATCACCACACTTTTAGCCAACTAATTCATGAAACTGATGGGGAAGGAAGACAGTCTTTGCGAGAGTGGTGGAAGTCATACAACATCATGAAGGCTATTGACGACATAGACGAGTCTTGGAACGAAGTTAAAAAGAGTTGTATGAACGGGGTGTGACATAATCTTTGGCCAGATGTAGTGGAAGCACCTAGAAGAATTGTCCAGACAAATGCTTGAAGACATTGCTGCAATGATTGAGGGGTCTGAACTTGAAGATGTCATGGTAGAAGAACTTGTAGCCACTCACGACGAACCTCTCAGCAATGAAGATCTGATCGAGTTATAGAATAATACAATAAACCATGAGGAAGAACAAGTAGAAAAGAGATTTTTACCTTCAAGTGGAATACAAAATGCTCTTTCAAAAATTTATTCAGGTTTGGACATATTGCAGAACATAGATAGTGATGATGACCGTGTTTTGACTGCATGTCAAACAATTAAATACAGCTTTAGGTGTTATGAACATATTTTACAGAACATAAAAGAAAAGCTACCCAAAAGACATAAAAAAAACATGTAATACTGCATAAAGTGTTCTTAGAATTAAAGTAATTGATTCAAATGATTTATATATTTTTTTTGCATTAACTTTTAACTATATTTAATCATAAAGCCCAATATACATGAATACTTAACGTGATTTTTTGCGGAACATATCCCTCGCGTAAAGCGGGTTGTTACTGTAGTATCAAATCAAACAAAACTTCTTTGGGCAATACATCGAATAAATTCAAAAAGACTATTTTTCTCAAACCAGTGATGAAAAATGAAAAAACTAAAAAAAAGTAACACAGTTGTGGCTGGGATGAAATTTCACCATGACTTTTAAATCATTGTTTTGAACCAATTCTTAAAGTAAGCGCTGCTTCAGAATCAAATAAAATTAAATCTTGACTGAACAAATTAATCTATGTCTCACTACAGGTTAATTGCCTAAAATCCTAAAAATTTCTGTAATCAAACCACTTTTAAAAAATGGTGGCAGATATCAACAGGAAAATTACAGACCTTTTGCTTTCATCACCAGTTTTAGTAAAACCCTACATTAACAAAGTTTTTAGACATTAAAAACCCATTAATTTATGTTAATTCAGTGTTAGGAAAGGACTTTAAACTGTCAGTGCAAATGTCAGTGCAAATTTTACTTGAAAACCTTGATGGTAATAAATGTTCAGCAGCAGTTTTTATGGATCTCTTAAAAACTCTTTCTGGTCAAAATCTAAACTTATGGCACCAGAAGAATAACTTCAGCTTTATTAAAATCATATCTGAACATTAGGTGGCAACAAACAGAAATTCTTCATAAAACTATAGAGGAACATAAAAATCCCAATGTAATTAATGCATAATTAAAAATGGAGTATTACAAGGATCCTTGCCCCATGCTTTTCAATCTATATGTCAGTAACGTACCACAGCCAGACAGTAGCTCTATTATTCAATATGCTTATTTGTATTTATTTATTGGTCACTTGGCATCATATACAGTTCAAAATACAAATGATATTGGACAAGTCAAAAAAGTCTGTATGCGGACCTCACACACACACACACACACATATACACAAGATAACTGTACAAGTTTGATAAAGATAGAAAGTTGTTATAATTACAAATCTAAAAGTAACACCTAATTTTATATCATTTTCACCTTGTACATTTTTGATAAATACTACGATACTTCTATCTTAACATCAGATACAATTGATACTAGTCTGCTAAGTAATTAACCGCATTAATCAGCATTTCACAAACAAACTTGAATGTTATTTAACTTCATATGTTATTTAATAAGATGCCAAACTGTGAATAAGGTAGAACCTTTACTTGTGATACTGAAAATATACTACAGACAATATCGGCAAAATTCTTAGGTCTCACAAAAGATACTAACCTATGATGGGAGGCACATATTACAGAAAATTACAAAGAGATAAATAAAAATTCCTTTATATTAAAAAAAAATCCCAGTACCGTTGAACTGATTTTAAGCTAACTGTGCATTATGGGTTGAAACAAACTCGTTTAACACATTGCATTGAAATATGGGGGTTAGCTACACGCTGCCACATGGACAGACTATGTAAGGTGCAAAAAAGGGTGCTTAGATTGATATTTTGCATAGGTCAGAAAGTTTGATGTATGCTTATTTTCCAGCAAAATAAAATTTTATCTCTCTATGCTTTGTATATTTTTAATGTTATATTCCTGATGGTGGTCAACCCATATAAAACTAGAAACAACCACAACATTCACAACCATGATACAAGAGGTCAAGACAAATATTTCCAAGTAAGAGTAAGTAAACAATATGCAGAACCAGGTCTGTTCAAAAAAGGGATAATATTCTACAGCAAATTATCCAAAAATAAAGTTTTTAAGTGGCTTGGAATTTGAAAGAAAATAAAAAATTTACCTAAATAATAAGATCTTATATTCCATAAGATAATTCTCATGAATTATTAATGTTCTATTATAAATAAAAAAGGTATGTAATTAATTTTAGAGATTAGCTACATATAAAATATTACTTACAGAATTCAGATTTATTAAGGATGTATCTTGTTAAAAAGAGTTTAAATTTTTTAATAAACATTATAAATGTATAAAATTTGACATGTTCTAATTCTGTACAGTATACAGGTACTGGAAATAAACATATCAACCTGTGAAAACGATTAAATAAAAACATTCTCATGAAGTAAGAAAGCAGGAGTGCAGAAAATTACTACTGTGCCATGTGATCCATCATATCTACATTTCTCTTCATTGGGTTTCATTCAATCTTAAAAAGTTTTCTATTAGAATATTAAATACAATGGTGGATCCAGGATTTCTGTATGAGGGAGAGGGTAGGCTTTATAGTCTCCTCAGATAATGTGAGCTGAAATAGGAGGGGAGGGGTGTTGACAACATATCTAATTTTATTTCAGATTTCCACCCTTAAACAAACAGAATAGAATGACCATCATGGTTGGGGATTTAAATTTATCAGGTGTAAACTGGGAAGGGAATAAGATAAATAACACAAGGGAACAAACATTTGCAAATATCTTAATAAGGGAAGGAGGATTTACACAAGTGGTTGAGCAAAACACTAGGGGACAAAATATTTTGGATATATTTCTAATTAAGCCGGATGAAAACCTTTAGAGGTATCAAGTAACTGAAGGAATAAGTGATCATGAAGCAGTTCTGATGGATATTAGAGGATTCAGTAAACCAGCAGCCAAAATTGAAGGGGGAAATAGGTACAATTATAAAAGGCACAGGTTTCAAATTTGAAGAGATATTTCAGAGAACAATTCAGCAAATGGAAGGAAGGCTCAGATATAGTAGAGTCAAGGTGGGAAGAGTTCAAGGAGATAATAAGAAAGGGGGAAGAAAAATTTAATCCAAAGCAGAAAATAAAGAGAAGTAGAGAACCTACGTACTATAATAGGGAAGTGAGGGGGTTAGAGAGGTTGGTAAGAAAAGAACATAACAGAGTTAAGAGACAGCAGGGTAGTAGGGAATATTTAAAACAACTAAACAAGGACTTAATAACAGCAAAAAAAATGGCTAAAGATGGGTTTATGAAGAGTATTGTCAGTGCAGGAGGACCATTGACAGATGCATCTCGAAATTTCTATGGCTATATCAGGAAACTGAGGGGAAGAGAGGGTGTTGGACACTTATAGATAAGGATGGAGAAGAAGTTACTGACAATTTGAAAAAGGCAGAGATTTAAGTAACTGGTTCAGTGAAAGCATTAGGGACAATGAATCAGAAACAGGAGGGTCTAATTCGGAGAACGAGCTTAACAACACAATTAGAAATGACGATAGTAAAAAATTTGATATTCATCCTGAAGAAATCATAAAGGAAATAAGAAAGCTGAAAAAACATAAAGGGGCTGGTGAAGATAATATTACTACAGATATTTATTTATTTATTTTATTTATTTATTTATTTATCAATCTTGTTCCATGGATCCCTGCTGAGGAAATACCTCTGGGATGTGAAACATGTCATTGTTGATACATATACACATAATATGAGTCATATCATAGTAAATATATACATATTTTACAAATACAAGAAATAATAATAAACATACATTTTTGCAACTGAGTTTTGCAAACGTCATAATGAGTACAATTAATTAT
>JARYHS010009186.1:252233852-252277150 GCA_031002005.1 Vandiemenella viatica
TTTAATGAATAATTGTGTTGATTGTTTACTATGTGAAATTAGATTGTTTGCACATGACATAATGTTGAATAAACTAATCAAAATGATAGAGGATTGTAAACAGTTGCAGGGTGATCTGGACAGGATATCTAGTTGGGTTGGTAAACATGGGATGAAGATAAATGCAAAGAAGAGTCAGCTTATTAGATACACAAATAAAAAAACAAAAGGTTAATTATGTATATAAGGTGGGGAAAGAATTGCTTGCTGAAGACTTGAAATGTAAATATCTTGGAATTACTTTTGATAACAAACTTAACTGGGCTGGACACATAGGACAGGTGGTAGGAAAAGGTTTCAATGTTCTACACTTGTTGGAGAGAGTGATGAGGGGATGCACGAGAGAAGTCAAGGAATTTGGTTACAAAACTTTGGTCAGACCATTGCTCAAATATGGTAGTGTAGTATGGGACCCTCATTTTACATATAAATACAGGAGTTGGAGAGGGTGCAAAAAAGGGCTGCTAAATTTGTTTCTGGAAATTATCGCAGAATGCAATCAGTGACGGGTATGATAAAGTATCTGGAATGGGATTCATTTCAAGACAGGAGGAGGATGAGGAGGGTCATGGGAGTTTACAGGGCATATACTGGCGATGAGGCATGGAAATATTTAATTTAATTTAATTGCAATGGAGCACACGCTCCGGTGGCAATTTCCCTACACACCCAACTTCCCCTATCCTACACTCACCTACATTTGCCCTCTACAAATTTTAACTTTAAATTCTTTTAACGTTTTCGGTAGGTTATTCATCATTCCCCTTGGTAACTCATTCCAATCCCTGACACCCTTACCTAAAAAAGAAAATCTTCCCACACCCTTGTGCCTGAAATCGAGTGCCAGCTTGTGGTCATGGTCATCTTTTCCCTTCCATGAACTACTTTTCATACCTACTGCAATATCTTTCCATGCCTCATCGCCAGTATACGCCCTGTACACTCCCATTACCCTCCTCATCCTCCTCCTGTCTTGCAATGAATCCCATTCCAGCTCCTTTATCATATCTGTCACTGATTGCATTCTGCGATAATTTCCAGAAACAAATCTAGCAGCCCTTCTTTGCACCTTCTCCAACTCCTGTATTTGATACTCAAAATGTGGGTCCCATACTACACTACCATATTCGAGCAATGGTCTTACCAAAGTTTTGTAACCCAATTCCTTTACTTCTCTCGTGCATCCCCTCATCACTCTCTCCAACAAGTGCAGAATTTTGAAACCTTTTCCTACCACCTGTCCAATGTGTCCTGCCCAGTTAAGCTTGTTATCAAATGTAATGCCAAGATATTTACATTTCAAGTCTTCAGCAAGCAATTCTTTCCCCACCTTATATTCATAATTAACCTTTTGTTTTTTATTTGTGTATCTAATTAGCTGACTCTTCTTTGCATTTATCTTCATCCCATGTTTACCAACCCAACTAGATATCCTGTCCAGATCACCCTGCAACTGTTTACAGTCCTCTATCGTTTTGATCCTTTTATACAGCATTATGTCATCTGCAAACAATCTAATTTCAGATAGTAAACAATCAACACAATTATTCATTAGAATAATGAATAGCAATGGTCCCAATACGCTACCCTGCGGCACTCCCATTTTTACTTCCACTTCCTTTGATACCGCATTTCCCACCCTAACTTTCTGTTTTCTACCTTTTAAAAATTCTTCTACCCAGCAAATCACTTTCTCATCCACTCCAATAGTTTTTACCTTATTTACTACCATTTTGTGGCTTACTCTGTCAAACGCCTTTGAAAGATCTAGTGCTACACTATCAATTTGGCCTCCCTTGTCCATTTCATCTGAAATATCTTGCATATATCCCACCAACTGAGATTCGCATGAATATCCTTGCCTGAACCCATGTTGCCTACTTGAAAACCACTTACGTTCCTCACATACATTTCTGATGTGGTTGCATATCAATCTTTCCATTAATTTACCTACCACTGAAGTCAAACTGATTGGCCTGTAATTTTTCGACTCTATTCCTCACCCTCCTTTATGTACTGGTAATACTATATATTGCAGTAGGTATGAAAAGTAGTTCATGGAAGGGAAAAGATGACCATGACCGCAAGCTGGCACTAGATTTCAGGCACAAGGGTGTGGGAAGATTTTCTTTTTTAGGTCAGGGTGTCAGGGATAGGAATGAGTTACCAAGAGAAATGATGAATAATTTACCGAAAACTTTGAAAGAATTTAAAGATAAAATTTGTAGAGGGCAAATGTAGGTAGGTGCAGGATAGGGGGAAGATGGGTGTGTAGGGAAATTGCCACCGGAGCCTGTGCTCCATTGCAATTAAATTAAATTAAATTACTACTTTAAAAAATTTGAAATTGTGTATTCTGTTATGCATCAGAAAACCAGTAATAAATTATGACAATTCTGAAAGAATAAATCTGCTAGCGGATCTATACTGTATGCAGTTTGAGACATAATTTGACACAACCAATGTTTAACTGAAATAAAACATATTATTAATTTCTGCAATTAAACTATGTTGGTTATTGAAAGGATCAGGAAACAAACCACATATTACTTTCATTACTTATCATAATAATAATTCAGAATCGCTATACATATGATTGCAAAATTGAATATAAAAATCATGCATTAGTAATATGATTATTGATAGAAATGGAGCTTAGGCTCCAAAGACAATTTTTCTGCATAGCTATTTAAGTATTGACAGAGATATTTTCAATTTTTTCATGACTTAGTGACCCACATTTTGGGTCTCAAATACAGGAGTTGGAAGGGGTGCAAAGAAAAGCTGTTGGAGTTTTCTCTGGAAATTACCACAGAACAAAATCAGTAACAGATATGATGAAGGATTCACTGAAAGACTGGCGGAAGGTGAAGAGAGTCATGGGAGTGTATAAGGCATATATTGGTGATGAGGTGTGGAAAGATGTTTGTAAAAGGTGACCATGACCACAAACTGGCAAACAATTTGAGACATAAGTGTGTGGGACGATTTTTTTTTCCATAGGTGGGTCAGGGATTGGAATAAGTTGCCAGGAGAAATGATGAACAATTAACCAAAAATGCTGAAAAATTTAAAATGGAAATTTGCAGTGGGAAAAAATAAGTGGGTTCAGTAAAGGGTAAAATTGGTGTGTAGGGAATTTGCCACTGAAGTGTGCACTCCATCACAATTAAATTAAATTTTCAGTACCTCACACAATAACTAATTTGCAGTCTTTGACTCCCTTTCCTACACTAGAAAAGTTTCTCTTCCCTTTAAGCTTGTATGAAGTGCTCATTTATCAGGAAAGATGTTTACCACCACATGGTATGTATTTATTTTAAGCTCCACAATTATCTGATCCAGACAGCTGTATTAAATGACTTGTTTGATAGTTCAATATTCTGTTTTACATGAATGCCTAAGTTTGATAAAAACATACGTATTTTGTATCATTAACACTTACATTGTTATTAGTAGTCATTAGTTAACGTTCGTTGTGTACACACGTACCGAGCCTAATGGCCCGTTTTTTCTACTAGTGAACAAGGCAGTTGCCGAAATATTGTGTAGTTGTTTGTCAGCATACATGTTCCCTCTCATTGCAGCCATCCACTTTGATATGTGGTGGGTTAATTTCCCTTTCTTTTCTTATTTATATCGCCTAGAAGCCACTTTCATTTTCCTTAGTTGTAACATTTCCATTGACAATAGAGGCCAAGAAATTTCCCTGGCTACCGCGTTTTACTTTAAAGAATAACAATAAATAAGCATGTGATAGGTCTTGATATGAACACATCTGATCACCCCGCTTTATGTCTTAAGGTTTTTACTGAAATATTCTAAAGTGTGTTCATGTTTATTTTTTCCCCATATCCCTTGAGTCTTGAACCTCTATATGTTATAAGTGATGGGTTGACATTCTATATCCTTCCTTGTTATCATTGCTTAACAGCATTTTCATTCTCACTGTGTACCCCAATTCCCTTATTTCTCTGGTAAATCCTTTTGTCACTAGGGTTCGGATCTTTAAGACCAAAAAAAATAATAATAATAATAAAATAAATAAATAAATAAAAAAATGCAGCCAAATATGACCTTACAAATGGGTAAATATGACCTAAAAATCACAAAATACAACCAAACATTTAAATTTACTATACATCAAAACATGCTCAGTTATTTTATCTACTAGTCTCACTTTCAAGTATACAGCATAATTTGCTTCCATGCACTCACTGCACCATTGGGAAATTGTTTTGTTGAAGTCACTTTAATTTCAGATAATTTAACGAATAGAACTATTTTATCTGTACTAAAATACTCCTCTCTGAATTTCCTTACGTAACTTCACACTGTGAGAAAATTTTATTTGCGGCATGGCGGTAGGTCTACTCACTGAAACACTGCAGATTTAATAATGACTGAGGATACTTCATTGAGATATTGGTTTACGTGGATCGACACAGGAATGCTTCTGCTCCATTATCAAGATTAAAATGCAGGCAGAACATTCTGTTTAGAGAATGAAAATAATGTATAACTTTAATTCTTGACTGGTGAATTCTGACCACAGTGAAAATTAGCCCCCCCCCCCCAACCTGTATAGCAGGAGTACAGTTCTGCGAATAATTATCTTAATTTCTTCTCATCTATATCAAGTGAATTCCTGGTACAATTAAAAAAAAATACCAGATTTTTCCTCAAAATATGACCATAAATACCATGGAAATATGATTAAAACTAGGCAAATGGTCTGAATATGCATTTGTATGCTATATAAAATACAATCAGAAACGTTGAATCAGTGTTTAATTCAGCATTTCAGCTCAAAAAGAAGGCAGGAAAAAAATATGAGTTGTCCTAAAGACCTGAACCCTACTCATCACCCTCTCCAGTAAATGAAGGATTTTGAAACCTTTTCCTACTACCTGCCAATGTGTTCTGCCATATTGAGTTTATTATAAAATGTTATGTCAAGCTATTTAAACTTAAGTTTTTTTATTTATTTTTATTTGGCCTTCAGCCATGCAGGCCATTTAGCCATCATCAATTTACATGATTAGATACATTCCTTTCCTCCGTTACATCGTTCCTTAGGTATTTAGGATGAAAAATTGCCTACTATATTATATAATATATACATTTAAATATCAGGTCTACAAGGTACAAAATATACATTAAGGTTTATATAAGGCGTAATGATGGGATTAGTCTGTTACAGTTATCAACACCGCTGTTTTGTAAGTCCATATTTCGGCCATGCCGGCCACTTAGTCCATACCCATGAACATGATTGAATACATTACAGTGGTCAGTTACACGGTTCCTTATATACTTAGAATGACAAAATGCCTACTACTTTATATACATTTAAATGACGGGTTTACAGAGTACAATATATACATTACAATTTTAATACAATATAAGACACATTAATAGGATAAGTCTGTTACAGTTATCAACATTGCTGTTTTTATAAGTCCAGGTTTTTGGCTGTGCAGGCCACTTAGCCATTACCCATTTGCATGATTAAATACATTACAGTGGTCAATTACATAATTCCTTATATACTTAAAGTGACAATTGCCTACTACATTATGTACATTTAAATTACCATTTTACAGGGTACAATATATATATTACAATTTTAACAAAACATAAAACATAGTTAAACTTAAGGTTAAGGTTCAACAAAAATTCCTCCAACACACAATAATCATAAAAAAAACTTTAGTTTTATATCTGTGTATTTAACCAGCTGACTCTTCTTTGAATCTATCTTCATTCAGTGTTGACCAATACAGCTATGTATATGCTCAGGGCACCCTGCAGCCGAACTTAATCCTATCCTGTTGTAATTGTCTTGTATAACATTATGTCTTCAGCAATCAACATAATTTCCGACAGTCCACCAACACAGTCACTGATTAGTTTAATACATAGTATTGTTCCTGATATAGTACCCATGGCACTCCCATTTTCACTTTCACCTTTTTTAATACTGCGTTTCCTATCCTAACTCTTTGGTTCCTACCTTTTAAGAACTTCTGTACCCACCAAGTCAATTTTTCATCCATTTTTACCTTATCCATCAATATTTTATGGCTCATACAACAAAATGCCTTGGAGTGATCTAATGCTAAATTATCAACTTGGCCTTTCTTGTCCTTTTCATCTGATATATCTTGCATACAGCAAACTAACTACTTTTATGCTGGTAGGCGGAAATAACAGAGGTTACTAAAATCAGCAGCAAATCTGATATAATTTGACATATAATGGAACAAGTCATGAAACATAGGTATCTTTTGGTAACTGAAGTATTTTCTGTTTTTTCTCTTTTCATAAAACATGTAATATCTAACTCTTTCATCTTTATAAATTTAAATTCGCCACAGAGAAAGGAAGAGCTTTCCTCTTTCATTTGGCAACCAGTATTGTCTTCTAAGGTACTAACTGTCGCTAACTATGTTTTGGGAACTGCATCTTGCTTTGTACTCTCTTAATACATGTCCACACCAAATAAATGCAGAGGACAATTTTTTTGATGTTGCTTGTTCCCTCATGTTGCCCAACGTTACTCATCATTTACGTAAACAGAACCAAAGATCCTTGAAGTTGACTGTTCTCAGAAGCAGCAGTAAAGATGATAAGAAATCAGAGGAACAATGGTAAACACTATCATGTTTGAAACTGTTGTTAGCTTAGAGCAAACAGCTTATTCCTTCCTAACAGAAATACAGACTTCGTCGATATGGGTGTAGCCCATTCCGTCTATAGTGTGCCAGGGCATTCCTATTACACCTATTTGATTTTGAGCGACATTAAAAATAATTGTTTGTTCTGTTGTATTTTGAGGGGAGAGATCTTGTTATTAATTTAGATTTTATCAGTTACTGCACTATAGATACAAGAGGAATAACTTAACACTATAATTGCAGAGGACCTAAGTAATTGAAGGTTCATCTATTCAGAACTTTGCTTTTACCTCAGTTGTTTATGTACTTACTGCTACAAAAAAGTTCAAGTGGACGAGTGTATTTGATAAATTGAATTGAATTATGTCGACATACAGAGTGTTTGTAGAATCCATTTAATTAAAATTACAAAGACTGATTAAAGAAAGACGATTGGTGAGTGATGTCGAGTAAACCACATAGTGGCACAGTGGAAAGTAACAGTTCTAAATCAGTGCTAATCATGAATTAACGTACTCTGATAATAGTCTTAAAAAAAAAAAATCCATGATGTGTTTGAATCTGTGTTGATTATTATTCAAAATACTTGCTCTCATCCAGCATTTACTGTTTCTTTATTACTCAAATTAATATAAATTTAAGCAGCTGCTGAGAAAATATTATTGCATCACATCATTGTGTAATAACTAAATTATAATTGCGACAAATGATTTATTTTGCACAGAAAAACGAAGACTATGGCTCTTGGTGTAGACAGATTGGAAGTGTAAATAGTAACAAAAGTAAACTGTTCCTAAATAAGGTTTTCTACCATGGACGGAATGGTTCTGAAAACCGAGTGTGGTGGGTGAGCAGTAACACTCTGACCTCACATTCAGTTGGATGTGGGTTCAAATCCCTGCCCAGGTATCTGGATTTGGGTTTTTCCCTGGTTTCCCCAAATCACTCCAGGCGAATGCCGGGATGCTTCCTTAAAAATACCATGGGCGAATTCTTTCCTGTTCATTGTCCCCAATCCCATCCCGCCTCTTATGACTTCAACGTCGATGAGGTGTAAAGACATAAAAAAAAAAGGTTCTGAAAGTAGCGATTTGCTTCTGTTTCTAGAAACAGACCTCAACAGTTATCAACTTAAAATATTTGTATATAAAAAAGGGGTAATTAGTTGACTAGGGGAATTGCCAGCAGAGCATTAGCTCCATCGCAATAAAAAATTAATAATAACAAGAAGTTCCTTTGGTGGTGGACGCGCCTTTGTACTGCATTGTTAATTAATGTACTCCAGCAGCCTTATTATCACCGTCGCATTCGCGATTCTGGGTGTACTGCAGTTTTCCCATAACATCTCGCAGACAGTTAAAGCGGCTACAAATGACCCGATTTCGGCCCCAATCTGCTGGGGCAATCCGGCAGGATCCCTGCAGATTGCACGGAAGTAGGCAAATTGGGTCTAGTACTCCCGAATTCAGAAAGAGTAACCGAAAGATAACTTCATTATTTTGGCAAAAAATAAAAATAAATAAGTAAGGAAATAATTTGTTGATTTCCTGAAGTAAAAAAAAAAAAAACTTAGGTAAAGGAATATTAAACCTGCTTGTCGAAAGAGGTCGAGGATTAAAGGGTTTTTAAGATTAAGTAAATAAATTAAGAAAAAAATTTGTTTTTTCGAAAAGGAAAGCAATACAGTGATGGGAAGAATAAATATTAGGAACAAAGAAAAGAAAGCATTAAGTTATTTGAATTGGTCAAAAGTTTGCTGTAATCAAAACGGGTAAGCATGTTACAAATATATTTTGTGGTTTCATTTTACATTTTAATTTACCCGTTTATAACTAATCGTTTGTACACGTCAAGACAGTTTTCAGCAACTGTTGCTTTTTTTTTTTTTTCAATTTTAATGGCTTTTGGCTTCGAGGCCATACAGCCAACTAAAGTGTATTTTGAATCATCCAGTGTATTTCATTGCTTCACAGTGTATTATTTTTCCAAGTGGTTCTAGACACAACGCGATGGACATGACATAGAGACAACACATACACTAAACACCCATGCCCTCGGCCGGACTCGAACCGGCGACCTTCGGCACGTGGAAACTGTTGCTTGAAATTACTCAAGCTAGAATAAGTGCTAATGAGTTTCTATTCCAAAATTATATTTAAGAAACTACCACTGCTAGTTTAACATTCCTGATAGACCTACAGTCTCACAGGATTATGAGATAACAGCCAAATCATTTACGCTTTACTGAGACTGTCGCCTTGAAATGTGCTGCGATATTAAAAGAAAATTCTGCGCCTATTCAATTACAACACTGACAGAACTTTCTTTGCCAAGGAACATATCCAAAATTACTGCTTAAAAAGTGAGACGAGCTATATCTTTTACTGTGGCAAATAGCGGGATATCTTAATACCGCAGCGGGGTGTTAAGTGTGCGCCCCCAAACAGCAGAGTTTTTAATTTGGTCGGCGCCCAGGCGAGGCGGCGTCAATTCCGCTTATCGGCGACTACCATCGCCACTCCCGCTCTAATTTACTGCACTTTGTTCATGAATAATTCAGACTTTAAAACGTATCAAGTAGGAAACTACCGAGAAATCTGACGCTCTCTCGCCTCGGCTCTTCTTATTTTCGCGGGGCAATTTGAGGAATATGTTGTTCTACACTGCAATGCGCCTCTATTACGGTTTATGTAAAGTAGAGGGAGGGCGCCTGCTTAAAAATGTATGGAGAGGGCGCTGAGGCGCCGGCTACTATACTACGGCGCTTATAGTCAACACTTATCTCTGGAAACAAAGATTTTACTATATTTTTACTTCCAGGATTTACAGCAATACACAGATTATATTCCAATTGTATAAAATTTAGATGTGTATTCCATTTCACTGTCTGAATTTTTCAGTAGTACAAAGATTACATTTTGTATAGTGTAAATTTTCGAAAATTAGATGTGTATTAGAATTTTTAGATCACCCCAGATCTCCCGGACTTTTTGCAAAGAAACTGTCTGTACAATACATGAAATTTTAATAAGTGATTTGGTGATCAAAAAAATTTCTGAATCGGATAATCTCTTGTGTGCTATTCACCTACTAAATATCTCACTTTCAAAGTCATGTATTCGGAAGCAGAGTATTTATTTTACTAATAACTCTGTAAAAGTAGAGTATTTTCGGTGTCTCTCACAGAAATACAGTTTTGTACAGTTAAATATCGATCGATTATGGTAACTTTTCTTGAAGTATTTCATAACTCCAATCAAAATATTTTTCAAGTCTTTATGCTGATAAAAAATGTGAGAAATTATTACTATGGATTTAATAGGTTTTCTCCTACATGAATATTCAAAATTTAAATCTGCACTTTCAGTTAATCTATGTTCAGTCATAATCGTCAGAAAACCAAAGAATTTAGTTTGGTGGGAGAGTGCACTGAAATTCGTTAAACGATCTGCTAAATCGTTATTAGATTGAACTTCCGGTAAAAGAGATAAGGCAAAACGCAATCGTCACAAAAATTTCTCCATATCAAACTCTTCATTTAACTTTAAGCTGTTTTTTCTATCTCCAGTAAAATTATGAGGTCAGTCAGAGGATGTTAAATAAATGAGTGTTCCAGGCAGTAGGACAAAAACTATTGCTGTGTATTTGATGTCTGGATAACCTATACTTATTTAATCATCGAACAGTGTCGCAGGAACTAAGGATCTATGATGCGCTGTTATCAATTAAATTTCTATTCGTTTTTTTTTTTTGTTCTATTTTCAGGAGAGTTATCACTGTAATTTGCATTTATCTAGAGTACATGGAAATCAAGTTTGTCGGAAGTTTTAAAAACAAAAGAATGCAAGAAAATGAAGACTAAAAATTCGGTATACATAAACAATAATATTCAGAAATGTATATTAATGTTTTATTAGCAGAATCATTATTTTGATTCCATAATAGGTTAGTATTACGAATGGAATCATATTGGAATCATATTGTCCCTCGACATTTGCGTTCTTGAGAATAAATTCTATGAAATGCATAGGCCTACGTTGATAAATATTAAAAAAAAAAAAAAAAATAGGAGAAATTAGTAGCTTTATTACTATCCGGTGTCAATATTCTGCATGGGACTTTATTTTTTTTTTTTTAAGTTCTGTAACTGCGGAGGAAATCAACAGAGAACTTATATAATGGACCCAATTTTGAAAAATAATGAAGAAATATTTAGGGTAGAACATTCGTTGCTAATACCACCGGAATTGCGTACGATTCCTTTAAAATGTTTGAGATTTTAAGGTGAAGGACGAATTAAAAGAATATTCGTCCCCGTAAAAAATTCTGTACGAAATCGTTTTCGAAATTAACTTCAGCTGACATTCCAGAAGAAAGCAAATATTGACAAACATAGGCGATTTGAAAGAACACCGACAACGCTTAGTATGTTGATCGTGTTTCGAGCGGTGGGGCAGAGGGAACCCTTGTTCAGAAATTCATGGTTTGTGTGTTGGGGGCTGTCAAGATTTACTAAACAGCAGCCATAGTCAGTAACTGTCTCCTGGGACAGTGTATGATGTAGTGTGTTGTCGACGGACAGTTATTCCTGCATCAGCTCGATCTATCATAACTTGATTGCAGTCATTGTACATATTATCTTGGAACTCCGGGTGGAGCTGCGTTGATTTATTAAAACCTTTGCTTTCATCAGTCCTCTCATGAAAGCCACAGCACGATGGCTGAAACGTTAGGTTTTTAATAAAACAACGCGGACAACGCGGCTCCAACCGGAGGACCAAGATAAAGGTAATAAATTCTCTGGCGATATGTGTTCTAGTTCACTATTGGTGCCTAACATATTGTTGACAGATGGCATGACGCCGATCTTCCTTCTCTCAGAAATGGTCACCGCCTTCGTTGCGGAGTGCTTATGACTACCTCGAGGACTTAGGAGGACCGTTGCACGCAGCTAGCCGACTGGTGATCTGAGTAAGTAGCGTGGTAAGGTTGTCAAACTTGGCGCCACGTTGATCTACCTCAGGGGTGGCCAACCCGCGACCCGCCTTGAATATTTTTTCTGGCCCGCGAGATTCATCACACTTTTACAAAATATATTTATTTTATAAATGCCAAAGTAGTGAAAACCAATGTTTAAACAAGTACATTTTATGTGCATCCATATTTTCAAAGTATATTTCATTTATATTACTATATTTTTTTATATAGTAATCTTTAGTGTTATATATTTCTTTAAAATATGCGTTTAGTAGTCATTATTATTATATTATCTATGTTTACATGTAAGAATAATAGTAAACACGATAATGATAACTCATTATCTTTCAACTTTTCACTCCAAAAAAATATCTATAGTGGGTCTAAATCAAATATAGAGATATATAATTTTATATGCGGTCCGCGGAATTATGATGCATTTCCAATAGTGGCCCGCAAGATCATTTGGGTTGGCTACCCCTGATCTACGTAGTCTTGACTGCAGATGCATCTGTGGTGTGGTAGTGGTGTTGTATTAGGATTTACTCAGGTTGCCTTAGCTGTTCTTATAGTTATGCAACCCATCAGACAAGGGCGTAAGGCGGATGGACGGAACTGCGCCTACAGACACACTTGTGCATTCGCGACGTCAATACACTGTATATTCCGTGGCTCGCGTACTAACTCAGCTCTTCCACAACTGTAGGAAGTACTGTCACGTGTGTTACTTAGTATTGGCATATTGTACTATGGGTATGGAAGGGCTTATAAATATACTATCCAAACTGGATTTCTGTTGGGTGTCAAAACATGGTACCGATCGTACACTTGCCTTTGAGGAGAACGTGTTGACACTGTCTAAATAGGATCAATGTACTAGCACTCGTCAAGACACGTACGTGGTGGTCATATGACTATCCAACGAAAGATTCTTTGCACCGAACAGATACTACGATATACTATAAATTTAAAACTAATACGAGATTTTTTTTATAGAAATTTCACTGATGAATGAGCATTAGACAATACTAATAAAACATAATTAAATCAAAATAATAAAAACAGCAGATTTAGTAATTCGTTTACTGCGTTATTCAACAAAAATATATCTATCGTCAATCAAACTCGTAGGAAAACAATTTAAAATCTACTTAATTTTTTAAATAATCTTTGACCATTAGCTTGGGAATCCCCCAAAATTCTCGATAATGTAGGGCACAAGGGCGGGTATTCCCCAAAAGAAATCGGGAACGTTTCGCATTAGGTAACTACTTAGCAGATAATCGATCAAGGAATTCACGGTAAAAATAAACGAAAAAGGTTTCCAACTTGCAAATGTAAAATCTGTGAAAAATTCGGGGAAATTTCCTTGTATTCTCAGAAATCTTGGGAAAAAATCGTTACATTTCCGTATTTGGGAAAATACCGAAAAATCTGTAGTTCCGAGACCACCCTTTTCATTTATGGTTTCTCGCCTCGTTGACGACGAGGTCATTAGAGGCGGGATGGGACTGAGGACAAGAAACAGGAAGGAATTCGGCCATGGCCCTTTGAAGGAAGCATCCCAGCATTCGCTTGGAGTGATTTGGGGAAACCGTGGAAAACCCAAATCTGGATGATCCGGACGGTGATTCGAACCGGCAACCTCCCGGATGCGAGGCCAGAAGCGTTAACCACTCACCTACCACGCTCGGTCGAGACCACCTGGTTGCTACTGCACTTGTAATGACATATCCAGGGGCGACGATTACTTTTACGAAACTTCATGTTACGAATGAGAAGAGTGGAGACAACGGAAGAACTGCTGCCCGCAGACAGACGACAGAGCACCTGCCGGATCAAAGAGGGCGACACCCCAGCTGGGGCGCGGCTCGCCTCCCCGCTGTTTCCGATATTGAATGCGTCCGCTCGCGCCGCTTCCTTCCGTCCTCATTAATATGCATAAATTGACACTGCGCCCGCCGCCCGCCGGGTCTGCATGTTAATGTGTGTGCTCTGCGAAACCGAGGCGCAGTCCATCCGAGGGAATGGAGTGCCGATCGGAAACCACAAAGTTCTCTACAGAAAACTCGACGGTCAACATGAAATGCCATCCTTCGTAGGTAGGCCATCACGAGGTCTGGATCTAGTTAGATGGTGGACTCTCAATGACTCCGTCTTTTTTTGTAATAGCTACTTCACTTGATAAATAAAGTGACGTGACCTAAAGTCGGGCAACATGGACACCCAGGAATCAGACTATACAAAAAATAATCATCAGCAATAATAAAATGCCAATTTGGTCATGATGTTATGATGTCTGTCGACCGATACCTGCTTAGACAATTTCGTTAAGCTTATTGGTGAGTTAATCTTTGATGTTGTGCATTGATAGACGTTTTATATATATATATATATACAGGGCGTTCGCCGGGAAACGCAACCCACTGTTAGCGCTACAAGGAAGAAACTGCTCCCGGCGAGCGAGCGATCAGCTTCCGGCATTGTTCGACCGTCGGCCGCGGACTATTTCACAATAATTACGCTTCATAAACTTGTATGTGCTAAGCATTTAAATGTGTCGTAATTCATTAGCTTACCTTATAAAAGATGCTGGAAGTGTTGACCCTCTTGTGTAATGCACATTTCACATCTTCTGAACATATTTCGAGACACACGCTGGATTTCACCTTTGTCAATGGACATTATTACTTGATAGATTTTTTCCTCAAGTTCTCAAGTTCTTCCAATGTGTGAGGATTTCCTTCGTACACCTTACCCTTAAGTTTACCCCAAAGGTAGAAGTCACAAGGGTTTAAATCCGGTGATCTGGCGGGCCACAACCCACGGCTGATTACACGATCATAAAACACTTCGTCAAGTGCAGCAAGCGAATTTCTAGCGGTGTGAGCTGTCGCCCCATCCTGTTGAAAATAGCCGTACAATTTTTCTTCTTCAGTAAGTTTCTCGAAAAACGGTTTCACAATATTTTCGATATATCTTGCGGAAGTAAGAGTTTCACGGAAGAAAATTGGACCTATGATTCTCGAAGCACTAATCGCACACCAAACACCCACTTTTAAGTCATGCAATGGCAGTTGGAGTAGAGTATTTGGTTTTTCTGAACTCCAGTGTCGACTGTTTTGAGCGTTAACATAACCACTCAGATGAAACCAGGCCTCATCAGAGAAAAACGTCAGTTGCGGATCAACAGTGCCATCGTGGACACCCTGCAGGTACCAGTTGCAAAATCTAATCCTAGGCCCCTGGTCTATATCTGTAATTTTATGCACCACAATTGTTTTGTACGGCTTTAAGTGAACTAGCTTTGTTACTTTCCTAGCTGACGTCTTAGATACGCCTGCCTGCTGCCCTAACTGACTTAATGATTTTTTGGGTGACTGTTCTAGTCGAAAAGCGATATCGTCAATTTTCTCCTCTGTGAGAATACGGTTGACCGACAGTCTCTTTTTGTTAAAAAATGAACCCGTTTCTCTTACTTTTTTAACCAGACGCAGAATTGTTGATTTAGCTGGCAGTAAAGCGCCAGGATATTCGCGACGAAATTTACTGCGACACTTTTTAAACGACTTCTTCACATATGTATCGTAGAGAAATATTCTTTCTTGCAAACTGTAACGTACCATAATTTTACTCACACTCAAACACGGTACAGATTAGTAAGAGTATGAAGCCCTAAACCAGCCAAACCGCAAAGAAACGTTTATTCACAACACTGATTAATAAGAGACTGAAGTCACAAACTAGCTACAATGCAAAGAAACCGTTCTTAACCATGTAAGGGTCCCATTATACTGTGCCACTGCACTGTTGGGGCAGCGGAGGTGTTAAACAGTGCGGTGATTCACGGTATCGTGTGGCGGGAACCGCTGGCCCCGCTGACCGAGCAAGTTGCCGACGGCAACAGACTGGGAGGGTTGCGTTTCCCGGCGAACGCCCTGTATATATATATATATATATATTATTATTATCTGCAATTGGACTCTGTCGGATCACGCAAAGCCTTAACGATTCAGTTTTCTGATTTTCCATATAGCTTTCATTTTTTCTCGGTGGATTCTCTTCCTTTCTTCAGTCCACTTCGTCCCCGGTCTCTTAATGACTTCATTCTCTGGCGGTACTTCCCACTTCTTAATTTTTTCTCTGTATGTTTGTCTATCTACGATTTCTGTTGAGTTTATGTGGGCTTTTTCCATGTCTTTTTTGATCTCCTGGACCCAGGGCATATTTTTTAGCTGTTCTATATACGTCACAATTTTATGAATCGGTCTTGTTGCTGGAAGTCTGTGGATAAGTCCATAAAATCTTAATCTTCGTTTCCTGATGTCTGCCGCGAGGTTTG
Organism: Vandiemenella viatica; assembly: GCA_031002005.1. Lineage (NCBI taxonomy): Eukaryota > Metazoa > Arthropoda > Insecta > Orthoptera > Morabidae > Vandiemenella > Vandiemenella viatica. The sequence goes on from JARYHS010009186.1 coordinate 252,249,891, forward strand.
ACAGTGTTTCTGTTGTCTTTCGAGATTTAAGTCTATATCGGTCATCTGTTTTTTCTGGGCCAAGTATCTTTCTCATAATTTTGCGTTCTTCTTTCAAAATGCTTTCTAGGTCACCTTTCCTGTGTAGTGTTAAAGTTTCGCTGGCGTACAGGGCTTCAGGTTTGATGACTGTGTTGTAATGTCTGACTTTTGTATATATGGACAAACATTTTTTATTATATATGTTGTAGGTTCTACCGTAGGATCTTCTAAGTTTTTGCATATATATATATATATATATATATATATATAAAAAGGACGTGTGGTGTCATTATATTGCACCCTACAGCGTAGCGCAGACCTCTGGCGTTTGTGTGTGGTAGTATCCTCGATTTCTTTTTTTCCTTACGGCTTTACGCCTCGTTGGCGTCGAAGCCATTAGAGGCGGGATAGGATTGGGGACAAGGAACGGGAAGGAATTCGGCCATGGAGTTTTTGAAGGAAGCGTCCCGGCATTCACCTGAAGTGATCTGGGGAAACCCAAATCTGAATGCCCGGACGTGATTCGAACCCGCGTCCTCCCGAATGCGAGGCCAAGTAGCCTCGAGTCTCCCATTTTGCACTATAGTGGTTGCATGTGGGCAGCTGTGAAGGTGTGGGAGATATGGTGGTTCAAAAGTGGTCGACTGCGGGCATTTTGTTATTTCGACTAAATATGGGTGTGTCCTTATGTTTCACTTTGCAAACACAACTACATAGCACAGATCACTGGTGTTTGTATGCGATAGTACCCTCGAGTATTCCATCGTGTGCTATGGTGGTTGCATGTCGGTAGCTATGAGGGTGTGGTAGATATGAAGGTTGAAAGTAGTCTACCAAGGGTATTTTCATAGTTGGACCAAAGACATGCGTGTCCATAAATTTTGCATTGCAGTCATAAATACCATGCACAGATCACTCGGGTTTGTGTGCTATTAGCCTCGGGTCTCTCATCGTGTGCTATTGTGGTTGGGTTGCATGTCGGTAGTTGTCAATCAAAATTGTTTACAAACTCGATCGAAGACGTGGGCACCAGCTAGTATATTTCAGAAAACTGAAGAGATACGTAGTCAAATTTACATAGTCATAAAACAATAAAAACAGAATCATAAGTGTGGAGTTCTTACTTGTGTTGTAGTATGATCTTTGAAGCGTTTCTTTTAAAGGAGTGTCCATCTGAGATGCAGTGTTTTCTCTGGCGCTTATCTGCTCTCGGTACGTAGTATCTTGTTCGTTTCCGCGTCACAAAGAGTCGTATGATATAACGCTGATTTCAAGCTAAGCCACGTGCCTTAAGATTGTGAAAAGCACATCCAAATCTTCGCGGCAGCTTTCGTGCAATGTCTGGACAAGAGACACACAAAGGTGATAAGCTTATATATATTCGCATTTGGGAGGACGTCGGTTTGAATCCCCTTCCGGGCATCCAGATTTGGGGTTTCCATGGTTTGCCTAAATCAATCCACGCGAATGCCTGGATGCTTCCTTCAAAAGGCCATGGTCGAATTCCTTCACGTTCCTTGCCACCTGTCCTTTTCCGCATATAATGACCTCGACGTCGACGAGGCGTAAAGCCATAAGCAAAGAAAAAGTGTATATTTCTTTTCGTTGCATATAACCAACATTTTTTTTATATTTCATTTTCTAGTATTAGCTGGTGTGAGAAAAGAGTTAGAGTGTAACAAAATTACTACTTAATGGCATAATTTTTCTTCTTCTTAAGACGCCTTCTCCTATCGCAGGTTGGTGGTCCACGAGAGGTGACATTGCAGCATGGAAAGCCTCTTCTGACGTGCAGTTGTACCGTCTCCGAATGTCCTTCAGCCACGAATTCCTTCCAACATACCTTTTCCCCTGTACCTTTCCTTGAATGATGAGTTGCAATAGCTGATACCCCTCGCTTCTCATAATGTGTCCTACATATTCAGTTTTCCTTTGCTTTGTAGTGAGCTGCAGTTCTTTTTGTTTCTCCATCCGATGAAGTACTTCTTCGTTTGAGATTTGCGGCATCCAAAGTAAGCGTAAGAGACGACGATACAAAAACATTTCAAAAGGATCAATTATTTTCTCTAGAATTTGGTCTAAGATCCAACATTCACACTCATAGAGAATAATGGAGAAAACGTAGCAGCGAATCATTCGCATTCTTAGTTGCAGAATAAGATCCGATCCTACGGAAAAAAGTCATGTTAATAAACTGTCTCTTGCCTCTTCCACTCTAGATTTGATTTCTTTCTTGCAATCACACTGATCTTCCATCACAATGCCCAGTGCACAATGCCCAAGGAGGGTAATTGTTCAGTCTTATTACCTTTTATTGATAGGGTTACCTGGATTTTTCTCTTGGAGCCAACTTTGGTATTAGAAGTATTGACAAACAGGCAAGCTCTTCACTGTGCTGGGCTATATTGTCTATCACGCGTTGGAATGTGTGCAGAACACTAGCTACGACAACAGTATCATCTGCGTACCTGATATTATCGATTATTTTTCTATTGATAACCCACTGTTTTCTTCATCAAAGGTTTCTTTTCTGTCAGCAATGACCGTAGAGGGTATTCCTAGCTAGTGAGCACATTTGTTCCTATGTGGGTAGAACCTTTGTTTTTTTTGCCGCCTCAACACGCGTTTCGTGCTTCATTGCGTGTCGAGTATTAACAGCGTGACGGCCGCTAACGCGGGCCGATTTAATACCAAAGGACTGTAAAACGATCTAGCAGTATGTATTCTAATGGCGGAGGGTCGCTCCCGGAGAGGGGAGTTTAAAGCTGTTAGCGGATAGCCACAAGCAAACAGGTCCAGGGGGAACAGCATCACTTGTCGGCAAGCTACACAGGCTTCCGGGAAGCAAAGGCTACGAGATCGCAGTGTTTGGAGTACAAGCCTAATACCACTCAAGTCAACTTAACAATCCCGAAGACTATCTAGATGTGACTTGGCATTCCAAAATCTGGGACAGAATACGTTAGGAAGGTAGAGGCGAAAAATTAAAAAAGTCCTTTATAAGGTAAAAACCATTGGAGTGGATGAGAATGTGATTTGCTGGGTAGAAGAATTTTTAAAAGGTAGAAAACAGAAAGTTAGGGTAGGAAATGTAGTATCAAAAGAAGTGGAAGTAAAAATGGGTGTACCACAGGGTAGCGTATTGGGACCATTGCTATTCATTATTCTAATGAATAATTCTGTTGATTGTTTACTAACCTGGAATTAGATTGTTTACAGATGACATAACACTGTATAAAAGGATCAAAACGATAGAAGGATTGTAAACAGTTGCAGGGTGATCTGGACAGGATATCTAGTTGGGTTGGTAAAGATGGAATGAAGATAAATGCAAACAAGAGTCAGCTTATTAGATACACAAATAAAAAAACAAAAGGTTAATTATGAATATAAGGTGGGGAAAGAATTGCTTGCTGAAGACTTGAAATGTAAATATCTTGGCATTACTTTTGATAACAAGCTTAACTGGCAAGGACACACTGGACAGGTGGTAGGAAAAGGTTTCAAAGTTCTGCACTTGTTGGAGAGAGTGATGTGGGGATGTACGAGAGAAGTAACGGAACTGGGTTACAAAACTTTGGTCAGACCATTGTTCGAATATGGTAGTGTAGTATGGGACCCTCATTTTAAGTATCAAATACAGGAGTTGGAAAGGGTGCAGAAAAGGGCTGCTAGATTTGTTTCTGGAAATTATCGCAGAATGCAATCAATGACGGATATGATAAAGGAGCTAGAATGGGATTCATTGCAAGACAGGAGGAGGATGAGGAGGGTCATGGGAGTGTACAGGGCATATACTGGCGATGAGGCATGGAAAGATATTGGATGGAGGTATGAAGAGTAGTGCATGGAAGGGAAAAGATGACCATGACCACAAGCTGGCACTCGATTTCAGGCACAAGGGTGTGGGAAGATTCTCTTTTTTAGGTAAGGGTGTCAGGGATTGGAATGAGTTACCAAGAGAAATGATGAATAATTTACCGAAAACTTTGAAAGAATTTAAAGATAAAATTTGTAGAGGGCAAATGTAGGTGGGTGCAGAATAGGGGGAAGATGGGTGTGTAGGGAAATTGCCACCGGAGCCTGTGCTCCATTGCAATTAAATAATAATAATCTGTTGAGACTGTGGTGAAGTAATGTGCTACTGAAGAAAAACAACTGAACTATGAAACCTTCTTAGGCCATTGCTTGAATGTTATTAATTCTATAAGGCCGACACTATGAATAACGAATAAAGGATTTGTAAAGGTTATAAAAGGCGGGAGCTGCATTTGTGTGTAAAACTGCGTTAGAACTGATATTATGAAGGATATAAAAAAAATCGTAGCCATATGTATCGTTGATTATGTTTGAATAGATATTGTATGAAGAATTCGTAGAATGCAGAAAGGAAGAGATGACAGTGGCAATTTATCAACATTTCACATCTACCACAAGCTAATGCGAAGGCTTTGATATGTAAGTAAGGTGGTTGTAGATAGGAATAAATAATCAAGGAAGATGCTGACTGATTTACATGAAATAGTGAAGCAATTTAAAGGAAAAATTCGCGAAATAAAAAACTAAGTTTCTAGGAAAATTTTCACTAGGAAACATGCTGCATCGTAATTATTATTGTTATTAACTGACTGCAATACATTAATTTTGCACAAGCTATCTATGAATAATCCTTAGCACAACTGTATTTATAATGCAAAAGCAGTTTTTTGGTTTTTAATGGAGGTTCGTGATGCCCCTGGGCACCACAGGGTTCTATTGGCATCAAGTGCCTCTCCACCCATAGGAAGGGGACTGGGGCAAGGAAATCAGCAACGGTCTTTTAAATGAACCATCCCGGCAGTCACCTGGAGTGATCGGGAACCATGGAAAACCGAAATCAGGATGACACGCCGAACCACAGGATGTATCCTGACCAGTTAGCGACGCATTGCCGCAGGCGTCAAATCCTCGTCCATACAAAAACAACCGGATCACAGGAAATAATTATTATACTGATCGGTTCGCGATCCAATTGTGGCAGGAGTCAAGGCTCCCGAAGAAGATCCAGCTCCCCCCTCCCCAAATGCAAGGGTTCACCCCTACTGAGAGGAAGTTCCTGGCTCGGTAATAATAATAACCATAATATGTATTACGTAATAGATTACATCATCAGTATTAAACTTTTATTTATGGTGAAAGAATGGTTTTCAGCCTGAGTAGCCACTGAGCAAACTAGTTTTTGTGTAATTTTTCCCCTTTCCTTTTCCCACCGACTTTTTCCCTCTACTAATTTCAAGTTTAAATATTTTTTTTAGCGTTTTACGTAAGTTATTCCAATCCCTGACACCCTTACCTACGATAGAGAATCTTCCCACACGCTTATGCCTGAAATAGGGTGCCAAATTTGTGGTCATGAGTCATCTTTTCCTTTCATGCATTACTTTCAATCCTTCCACCAATGATTTCCATGCCTCATCACCAATGTACGTCCTGTAAGCTCCCATGATTCTCTTCACGCTCCTTCTGTCTTCCGTCGAACCCCATTCCTGCTCCTTTATCATATCACTTACTGATTCTGATCAGCGGGAATTTGCAGAGACAAATCTAGCAAGCATTCTTTGCACTCTCCCCATCTTCTGTATTTGATACCCAAAATGTGGGTCCCATACTACAGTAAAATTTCAAGCAATGGTCTGACCAACGTTTTGCGAGGCAATTCTATTACTTCTCTACTACATCCCCTCATCACTATTTCCAACAACCGAAAAAAATTGAAACCTTTTACTATTTCTCTCGGCTGCAGGTGTTTTTTTAATTGTTTCATAAGAAAACTTTAAATCTGGTCTGAATTAAGTATTCTATATCCCCAGTTTCGTGCTTCGTCTTAACAAGCTTAGAACACTCAGTTTGAAATCTTTTAAAAATATCTGGCTGATGGCAAGTGATTGTGTCCATTTTACAATCAAAAACTGCTTTTAGAATTAGAAAATTTTATTTTGTTGGTAAGGGTGTCAGGGATTGGAACAAATTACCAAGAGTGGTTATGAATAATTTTCCAAAAACGCTTAAGGAATTTAAAATCAAAATTTGTTAATGGGGGAGGAATTTAACATTCCAATTATAAAAGAAATTTAAAAATAAGTATATAAAAAGGGGTAAATGGATGACTGGGGAGAATTGCCACTGCAGTGTTTGCTCCATCGCAATTAAAATTAATGATAATAATATCTTCTAAAATATGGTGACGACATGGTTGATACAGAAGATTTTTCTCTAATAATTGCTGTAGGGAAACACAATTTCCCCTGAAGTGACCAGTGTTTACTAGAGTGGTATCAAAACACATTGCCTGGATTTTTCCAACTGCCCCCAATTCTTCAATTTCTGAAAAACAGCTGAATAGTTTCCTTACTATTTTTAAGCTGAGGAACTCCTATCAACTGTTATTCACCACTGCAATTAATCAAACTAAACTACAGTACAAACTATACAAAATGATGATACACTTAATTTTGAGGTATAGAATTTAGAAGCCTATTAATTAACTGCTAACTAGTGAAAATATTTAAAAAGTTACAAATTTTTTTTCATTTCTAACCTTTTTTATTTGAAATAATACAAAAGAAAAAATTGTTTAAAGTAGTTTAATTGATTCCGTTCTTATTTTTGACTTACTAGGCCAATGTTGACTATGTAAATCACAACCTGATTTGAAAAATGGATCTAAGTTTTTTTAAAAAAATTATCAAAGTTAAAGACAACAATAAAATCTATGAAATAAAACAAAAATCAGGTTTAAAAGGCAATTGGTTTTCACTTTATGAAGGAAATTTCGGCAAAAATCCAATCCTCTATCAGGCCCGGGTTAACGTTATCCAATGGAACTGAAACTTTTCCAATCTCATTTTCTAGCCTATTGCCAACGTTTGAGAGGGGTATCTTCAGAGAAAAGCTGATTTCCCCCCCCCCCCCATATACCTTGTGGCCACCCTAATTCTCAATTACCTTACTGATAAAGGATGTGGTGCCAATGAGCTTTCCCGGGTAAGTATCAGGTAAAGAGCATGGAGCCGAGCACTTACTCTTTGCCTGATTTCCTTGATGTGCGCTCGCCATATCAGCTCACAGTCAAGTGTTACACCAAGGTAGTGAGCAGCTGGTGCCCAGGGGATGGAGTTGCGGGTGAGGTAGTTAGTTGCCGACCACGGCGTCCTAGGCGTCGCGTCAGCATAATCGCTTGTGTTTTGACGGGGTTATACTTATCCGCCACATCCTGGCTCAGGTAACCGTCTGAAGAGCTTCCTACAGTGGTCTTGAAACGATGGCTCTGCTGCGGCTGGAATTTAAGAATGTCGTATCGGCGGAGTACAGGGATGTCTTCGCTTCTCATATACTCGCGGTTCTCTCTCTCTCTCTTTTAAGGACCCTTTTTTAGAAAAATGCAGGGAATTGGGAGAAGGATTAGGAATGAGTTCAGCCATGACCTTTTTAAAAGAACCTCTGATTTCAGGAAACCATGGAAAATCGAGTTAAGCATAGCATATCGCAGACGTTAGCCCAAACGAAGGCCCCCACCCAACCTTGAGTGTAGTAGCGCGAGAAATTCACGAGAGATACTCTCAGGAAGCTGTCCATTTGAGAGTAGATTATGGCTAGCTCTACTCCACCAGGACAGTTCTCGCGACAACTCTCCGAGCCCGGAGAGTAGTCAAGATATCGGCGCACAATAGAAAGGTCGCGTCAGCTGTGATCACAATAGCTGATATTACTAAAAAGAGGAAAAACTGAGTAGTAAAAGCTGCTGAGTTAAGCCTTGGATTAATATGAGAAGTGTTTTTCGAGCCAGATACGCAGACACCGGAATTACAGATCGAAGACGCACAACAGTTTAGAAACTTTTGTAGGTTAATGACCTGTGAAGTTGAGTTTATCACGGAATCTGTGGGATCCACAAGTTTCAAACAGGCACTAAAATAAGAAAAGTACATGCGGCTACCCTTCGATTTTTTTTTTTTTTTTTTTTTTTTTTTTTTGCATAAAAGGTAAATTTATTTGATGCATAATATGTCGATTTCATTTTTTTAACAAATATTTTTATACTTCCTCTTGACATAATTTTTCGGGGATTCATACTCAAGCCTCCAGTATATTAAACTGACACAATTATTGTGTTGGAAAGACAGTCAATCCCGGAAAAAACTTCCAGTGCATTGAAGTGAGGCTACTTGTATTAATAATTTTCATCTGCCCCAATTTCACTTTCCTATTTTAATTTTTAACAGTTCTTGAGATACCTTGAAAAATCAATAAATTTCATTCTTCAATTTAAACTTCCTACTGTAATTCCAATGAGTCTACTATAATTGAAGATATTGATACTCAAAAATAAAACAATTGTGAAGATTTCTTTTAACTTCATCTCCTAAACAACATAATTTCTCTCCCATTTCCTGCAAAACATTTTATATTTTAATTCTGTCCCGCTAATCGACACGTTTCAGGTTCCACAGCAATTCTCTGTCTTCATACATTCCAATTAATTACTTTATTTCGTCTTATGATCAATTTTTGCTCATCCAGTTAATAACTCTTATCGAGCTCTTAGACTTTCGAATAGTGTTCGTATTCTGCGAGCTACCATCAGGCAGCGCAGAATGACGTGTCGACTTGCGAGCAACTCGATTATTGTCGGCTCTCAAGCAGCAGCTCACCACTCGCCGCTCTCACAGTCTAGTTATGCTATCGAGATATTCTAGCCAATATTACACTCAAATTGAGCAGGAATTGAATTATAACATATTGTTATTCTACTACGGAGTAGGGATGGGCAAAATATATCGATGTATCGATATATCGATATTTTTTCTATAAAATATCGATATTTATCGCCGATATTTTATTTTCGATATATCGATACATCGATATTGTATTTAGTGTATCGCTTTTAAGCACCAATTCGATATTTTTTCTACGAACGCAGTTCAGTATCCGATTCAATCGGTACAAGTATATAGGACAAATTTACGTACATATCCAATCTTTTGAAAGTGTCTTAAAAAGGTGAATTCGTCGAAATATAACAGCTTCATCAGCGGTTGAGAGGTTAAAAAAAAGCTGTTAAATTTTAACAACTTCACGTTATGAAATTTTTATATTAGCATGTAAGCGGTTATTTTATCTTTGTAGTTGAAATATTATCTTTTCAACTGTTTTTTTTATTTACGAATAACAATTAATGGGTTGATGAACCACAAGTTATTAGGAATGACTGTTTAATTCATTTAAATGTCTACAATCTAGTCTACAGTCAAAGCTCCTTAATCTCAAGGAATACGATCCGTAAATTAGCCGCAAATACGAAAATCTTGAATACGGTAACCTTGAATACAGAATGTTAGTTTATATAGGACTAGCTCGTACTCAGGACTTCGTACGCGTGGATTAAGAATTTTTTTGACAGAATTGAATATAGGAAGTTATTGGTAAAGAAGGATTGGTCCCAAACAATATCGAGGCGGCATAATATGACAGGAAAGCTTTCAGTATTTCATTCTACCGTCGAACCTGTATCTTGAAGAGAATCAGTTTCCGACATATTTCTGTCACCATTCGATAAGATCTTAAAATTTCGTGACTACAACTGTTAATCATACTCGAAAAAAATGTCCTGTGCCCTTTGCACAGATTTTCTTATCAAATTCCATCAATATCGATATAGCCATTTAGTCGTCAAAACATAAAAAAAAGACAGAGACTTACATCCGTATTTATAATATTATTACTGCGGTTCACACACACACACGACTGCGAACAACACCTGAGGGATCATTATAACTTAAAAAAGTGTACACCTGCATCATTGCAAGACTACTTACGATTTGCCTCGCATTGCATCCCTAACTTTGTGATATCTACAGTTAACATTCAATTCGAATAACCTACGGGCCAGGCGTGACTCTTACGATTAAAAACAATTTAAAAAAATATTAGTCCCCACGGAGATTTGAACCGGAGACCACGACCCAAACATTTGTAAGCAAGCGCTTTAACCACTGAGCTGCCTGTCCGCTACACGGAAAAACGGTACAGAGACGTCCATATCCAACGCGTCTGTCTATCGCCGTTCAGTAATATTTCGAAATTATGAGACAACATGTGATATTTACACAGATAATTTTTCAAAAAATGCAGACAGTATTTTTCTCCTTGCTTCAAAGGATAAGTGTGCAAAGTTTCATCGAAATCGGATGAAAACTGTGGATTTGTGTGAAGAACAAACAAACCAACCAACCAACAAACAAACAAACATACAAACATTCATCTTTATATATATAGATAGATTATAGGGAATACGTTCCAAGTATACAGAAAAATTTTGATGTAGTGGAATGATTATCGCACTTCATAAACCGATTCTGAATTGCTTTAAATCCTCTATCCTAAAGTTCATTTTAATGCTCTTTAAAATATGGATTAAGATATATAACTTTCTCGTGAATTACAGCCCCACTAAAGAATACTTTCTTGTGATTGCTGTCTTCGATTGATGTAGTGAGAATGGTTTTTAGTTTTTTAATCACTGAGACACCAATAGTTTTTACTGATAGTAAGATCCTCTTCGAACGCCTCTCCCGTGTCAGGTTGTAGGCGATTACCATGGGTGATGTATATCCCTCCAAGGAAAGTCCTAGGAATATGAACTGTGGTATTTTCCCGTTTCACCGAACGTGGTGGTGTAATGGTTAGCTTTCTGGCCTCGCATTCGGGAGGAGGGCGGGGTCGAATCCCCAACCGGGCATTCAGATTTGGGTTTTCCATGGTTTCCAAAATCACTCCAGACAAATACCAGGATGCGTCCTTCAAAAGGCCATGGCCGAATTCCTCCCCATTCCTTGCCTCCCATCCTTACCCGTCTCTAAAGACCTCGCTGTTAAGAGACGTTAAGCAGTTTTTAAAAAAAATCTCCGTTTCCTTCCTCAGTGTGACAGTGCTCCTAAGTGCGTTTGACAGTGACACTGTGTGGTTCAGTATAGAGTGTTATGGATGAGAGATGAAAGAAGGGAGAGGGTAGAAGCCGGTGTCGGCATGTTCAGGCACATTATAAAGGGGGCGCCAAGCTTAACATTTCCATCCGACGGATGAATCACCATCAACAACATCGTATGCCCTCGCAACATACGCACTGCAGAGAAATTGCAACTTACTGGTCAAGCCCTGATGATGAAAATCGTTGATGGAGTGTTAAGTGAAAATAATTCATTTGCAGCACTCTGCGATCACGTAAAAACTATTGTGACTTATTTTAAGCAGTCAGTCAATGCTATGGATCTATTAAGATCTGAACAAGAAGCATCTGGGGAAAAGGAAAGAGAGGTGTTGACTTTGACACAAGCTGTTAGCACCAGATGGAACTCCTACTTTAATATGTTAGAACGATTTGTCAGACTCTCTGCAATTGTAGCTAAAATCTTAGCTACAAACAGTCAGTCAAATATAAACACACTTAATATGGTTGCAACTTAACAGCTTAATGTAAAACGTGACCTCATTGTCCTGCTTGGTCCTTTTAAAGAAGCCACTGAAGAGGTTAGTGGTACAAATTATGTGACTGCTAGCTTAGCCATTCCTGTTACAAATCTGATTCGACAAGTAACGGAACAAGCTACTCCTTCAACCACTTTAGAATTCACGATAAAAGAGGCTTTACTCCAAAGAATTCAAGAGAAACTTAAGTCCTTTAGAAATAAATACATTTCTTGCAGCAGCTACCATTTTGGACCCTCGTTTCAAACGTATACACTTCACTTCTTCAATCGGTGTGTCAAATGCGATATCTACAATAAGTAATGATATTCGCTTGGAACTTAGACGACGAGGACAACGTTCTCCAGAAGTAAGGTCTACAGCAGCAACACAATATATCGCAGATAACGCATCAATTTGGTTTGCACATGAAAAGCTATTATCCCTTAGCACTACTGTTATGCAAGATTTTTTTTCTTTTTTTTTTTTAACTGCTTTACGTCTCTTTTTAACATCGAGGTCTTTAGAGACGGGAAAGGATGGGGGGCAAGGAATGGGGAAGGAATTCGGCCAAGGCCTTTTTGAAGGAAGCATCGCGGCATTTGCCTGGAGTGATTTGGGAAACCATGGAAAACCCAAATCTGGATGCCTGGACGGGGATTCGAACCGCCGTCCTCCCGAATGCGAGGTGAGAACGCTAACCGTTACACCGCCCCTCTCGGTGTTATGCAAGAGGCTCTGGCTCAGTTCCTAATGAGCTTAAGCAGTATCTGGACCAACAATTAATAGACAGAAAATCAGACCCACTAATGTTTTGGGTGAATTGCCAGTGCTCCAGCGCGCTGAAATACCTTATATGTCAAGCTTCTTCTGTGTCGTCCAAGAAAGTGGCTCCTGCAGTCAACTTAGCTATACCGAACAACAGGAGTAGATTGACAGGGGAGCACGTAAAACAGAGTCCTTTTGATGTCCATATCAGACGAATACTGTTTTGATTGATTGAAAAAAATAATAAATTAATAAAAGTTTGTATAATTTCTACCTGTGTCTTTAATTTTCAGAATTTTCTTAAATATTTTAATGTATTTCATGATTTTTTTTTGATAATTACTCCCTTTAGCCAAAAATATCGTAATATCGATATATCGAAATATCGATATTTTTTCCTCGATATATATCGATAGTGTTTGTAAATATCGTTTCGATATTTATCGATACATTTTTTAAAATGCCCATCCCTACTACGGAGTTGATTTTACGGTGACGATTAAATGCAAGCTTTATATTATTACGACTGCGAGTTTAAATCTCTTAAGTTGTAACAATTTACATTGTGGTGCTCAGGAATGGATGCTTCGCGTCGGAGTTGAATTGACCCTAGTATTTGACTTGACGATTCCGGCGCCTCGTGCGGCGGATAGCGCCAGCTCAGCTGTTGGCGACAGTTATTAATGGCGCCTCTGGGTGGGTATTTATCCTGCGCGGTGGGGCGTGTTGAGCGAGTCCTCACGCACCCGCCGATAAGAGCCGTATTGCAGACCGAGACACATTTTTAACAGGCTAGGCGTGGGCGGAACCAATAAGCTATAGCGTCGAGAGCTAAGCAAGCGGCCGAGGCTTTTTCAATATCGGCTGTGGGACGCCTGAAGCGGTTCGTCTTGACTGCGGGCGAGGACGACGCGGCAGACTCCATTAGCGGCGTGTAGATTAACACGGCTCTCAGGCGGCAGCCCGCGCGGAACTGATTCGCTTACCGCCCGCCAGAGGTGCCACTGATGACCTCTTGGACGGATGCCAGAACAGAAGACAGTCGCGGTCCCAACGATGCTGCTTACGCTCCAGGTGGTTTTTTATTAAACTAATATAAACATTGTGGACTACATATCTATCCATTCAACAAATGATTTCATGCGATAGAGAGCGAAAATATTCATCTGGTTATGGGCCATTTTTTAGCAGTTGTTGAACGATAAATTTTATAAATAAATCGCTGTTTACAAACAACGGTTGTGGTGAATGTCATTTTTTTTCCCCCAGACCCGTTTTCACTCGTAGCGTGGAGCATCATGATTGAAGATATAACAATAATCCTCACATGCCGGTCTGGAACAGAACTTGTATTAAAGTTCTTGCTGAACATTCTGCGAATTATTGTTTTAAAAGCCTTACTTGTAGGTATAGTTAACGTTTTCATGCCAATTTACACAAGTATGCTAAATACTGCTTATTTTTGTTTCACCTGTGTCGCAGTAGTGATTTACACTAGCATTCACAAACATAGCGACACAGGTGCTTTTGCTTTTGAATACTCAAATGTTCCCTGCTTAAATTTCATCACTTACCGAGATACCGTATTTTTTATTCCTTAATCTGTCATTTGCAAGGAAACTTTCCCACTCTGCGGCGCTTCATCTTAGCCCCCCGTTCTCTTTTCTCTTCCACGTATTACTCTTTATTCTTAATCTCCATTTCAATAGACAATTTCATCACTATGTGCTTATTTTAAAACTAGGTTTTGGACCATGGTTACGTTCTGGGTTTGGTCTGTGGTCTAAAATAGTTTACAGGTACAAATAGTAATAAAAAGACACAACCCTTAAGGTCGATTTAAACCAAAATGCATTGTTCAGAATCTAAATGTGTCAAAAACTAGTTTTTAGGAACAAAAAATGAGTTTATAGGATCACACGTGCCAATCGCGTTACGTGATGTGGCTGATACATGTAGCTGACCTGTATTGACCATAATGGTTCGCACTGAAATTTTGAAGAATTTTTGTTCAGTTTGTAGGAACTCAGGAGTACTCGTAGTAAAGAGGGCCAAAGACTTTCTTAAGATACAACAGATGTTCATTTTTTTCAACTACTTACTTTGTTTTTCCCACTTATCATCACCATCGGAGTTGGTGGGCTGTGTTATTTGAATGGAGGTAGTTGTTTGTTGTAGATCGGATCAGCCATTCATTGCTTGTAAGTAGTAGGAAAGTGGTCTTGTAAATTCGTGTGACTCATTTTTCTTCAGGGAAGTGACTAGAGGGAATAGCTTACGGATTTCTTACTGAGGACGACCTCGTAGAATAATTACTATTTGGCCATATAACGGTCAACCTTTTCTAGGAGTCTTCTTACCATTCTCAGATTTCACTTACTTGCAATAACACATATAAATTACTATTGCAAACGGTCTTCCATTACAAACGCAATAATTCACACGACCTTTTATCGATTTCTCTGAATATTCCTAGCGAAGAGAGAATATTTTGCGTCTTCCGTTATTTGTTAACGTGGGCTCTCCCGTAATATTCTCTTTTCCTTTTACCTGAAAATGGAATTTATATTCGACCTTTCATTTCCTCGTTTACATTAAGGTATTCATCATCTTTTTGACCAATATTAATCACTTCAAGTTTCACTTAAATACACATTTATTCTGCAGTCTCACATAAATTACACTGCACTCAACATATCTTGTCATACATTTGTATCTCTCCTCTTGGTCGCAGCCACCAGTATGTTTACACAACTTGTGTATCTGACAGCGGCCATGGCCTTTTTGATGGAAGTATCCCGGCATTCGCCTGGAGTGATTTGGGGAAACCATGGAAACCCCAAATCTGGATGCCCGGACGGGGATTCGAACCCGCGTCCTCCCGAATGCGAGGACAGAACGTTAACCATTCACTCGCCACGCTCGGTCATCTCTTTCTTGTTCATATCTTCTCTTGTTATATATAACTTCTCCTAATCGGGTCCCCTGTCGCCCGCTTTATTCCTTGCTGTCGAGGATGATCCAAAAACTATTATTATTGGCATTTACGACAATACGTACACATAATAAAATGCATTTGCATTTGCATTTACATACACACTTGCAAGTTGGAGTGATGTACCTTCTCAGGTAAAAGCGTTATCTGATATAAGTACATTTTATAAATGTTTCTTAGTAATAATAACCTTTGAAAGATCTATGTATGTACTTTGACGGGTACGTCACTTGAGCAGAGAGTTTTGTTGTGCAGTTGGTAGTGAGTATCAGAGAGAAGCTGGAGGTAAAAGGAAAACACTGTTGTTTTTATTTATGTCGGTGAAAAGAAAGATTAATGTATTGAGCATCGAGTGTGATTCTGAATGTTAAGAATAATATATAATCCGATTTCATGAACAATAGTAAATGGTTTATTAATATAAGGTTCGCATAATTCAATACACGTGGAGTTAATACCTATAAGTTGGTAAATATCGTATAATTTTAAGTTTTTGGTGAATTCTTCTGACTTCGGTAACCGGTCTATTAGTGGCTATTTGATGGGCAGTAGAAACAAATAAAAAAAGTGCGAGACAATTAATGTACCTCATATACCAAAGCAAAGCTCAAGAGTGCATTGGCGTCGCGCATATTTAGGTCTAGAAAAGAATCAGTTTAATTGTTTTCAAGAGTTATCTTTCCGCTAGAGCTTTTCTTAACGAAGTATTTTGTAAGAATATTTAAATTGCAGTATAAATGTTTATCGGTTTAGTACAGGGTGATTACAATTAAAATTTAAGTTTCAAA
This sequence comes from Vandiemenella viatica, assembly GCA_031002005.1. Classification (NCBI taxonomy): domain Eukaryota; kingdom Metazoa; phylum Arthropoda; class Insecta; order Orthoptera; family Morabidae; genus Vandiemenella; species Vandiemenella viatica. The sequence goes on from JARYHS010009186.1 coordinate 252,265,965, forward strand.
ACGCTCTAAAAAACGAACCACTGATTAGAATGACGTCAAAATTGAACGGCGTATTATTGAAGAACATGAATGCAAGATGGCGCTCCTCCGCACATTGCAAATCGAGTGAAGCAGTTGTTGAGGCGGCATTTCGGAAATGCTAGAACTATCAGTCGTCATTTCCCTACAACCTGGCCGGCCCGATCACCTGATCTTAATCCGTGTGACTTCTGGCTGTGGGGTTATCTGAAAGATGTTGTGTTCAGTACTCCGATTGCCAAAGTAGCTGAATTGAAGACACGCATTGCGCAACACATTCTGAACTTGACCCCGGTGACACTTCGATCGGTTGTGGAACATGGTGCTTCCCGATTTAATCATGTTGCACACAACAGTGGACAGCATATTGAACATGTTTTGCACCAGTGTCGCGAAACTTAAAAACCGATTGCATGGATGCTTTTTATGCGGTTTTTGGCCTCAGGACAATTAAAAACCGATTGGATGGATGCTTGCTTTTTTGGTTCATGTTCTTTCCCCCTTCTTCAATAATACGCCGTTCAAGTTTGACGTCATTCTAATCAGTGGTTCGTTTTTTAGAGCGTTTTGAAACTTAAACTTTAATTATAATCACCCAGTATATATGGCTGTACACTACTTGGACAGTTGAAAAGTTTTTTTGAAACTTACACTATTTTCATGTGGTAAATAAAGTAAAATCTATTGCAGTGTATGAGATAGTGATTTGCTGGGAAAAAAATAATTTTTAAAAGGTAGAAAGCAAAAAGTTAGGGTAGGAAATGCAGTATCAAGAGATGTGGAAGTAAAAATAGGAGTGCCATAGGGTGGCGTATTTGAACCATTGCTATTTATTATTCTAAGGAGTGATTGTTTTGACGGTTTACTATCAGAAGTTAGGTTGTTAGCGGATGACATAATGTTACACAAAGGAATCAAAACAGAAGAGAACTGTAAACAGCTGCAGGGTGATCTGGACAGAATATGCAGCTGGATAGGTCAACATGGGATGAAGATAAATGCAAAGAAGAGTCAGCTTATTAGGTACACAGATAAAAACTATGGGTTAATTAGTGGTATTTCCTAAAGATCTTGTATTACTTAATGGGTCATGGAATTGCAGAATTTTCTAGTAAGAAGTCCTCCTCATTGGTGTGTGCCTCTGAGGCTGCTCTGGTGTCGACAGTCGCCGCTGCTTGTTTGCAGGCGCTCCTCAGAGTTCCGGATCGCTGAGCAGAAATACAGGGGTTAACAGCCCCCGACGTCACTCAAAAGAGCCGCGAGCGACTCCTTTAAGGGGCGTGCTTAATGGCACTCCACACTGCGGCCGTCACTCGACGAGATTAATTGAAAAGTAGCGGCACAAATGAAGCAGAAACGCGATAGCAGGTGGATGCAGTCACCCTCAGAAGTGAAAGGGAAAAGATATTTAGATTAATACCACACTTTCATCGAGTTTCAATTTTTCTCATTAGATTTTCTTGGCAAGCGATTACTTTTACATTGCGAACAAGCCAAATATTTTTGCCAAAATTCAGATATGGCATGACTAATCGATTATAAACTTTTTTTCTCTCTCTCATCAGTTTCTCGTCTGGTTTGATGCAATACTCCATCCCTTTCTACCTTGGGCTAACCTTTTCATCTCTACATAGCCCTTACAACCCATGTCCTCAACTTTCTGCTTCATATATTCTAATCTCTGCTTTCCTCTGCAGTTCTTATCTTCGACTGTTCCCTCCACTAGCAAGTTAACCAATCCTGCAAGTCTCAAAGTATGGCCTGTAAGACTCTTCCACAAACTGCTTTCCTCACCCATTATTTCCAAAACTTGTTCGTTTCGTACTTCATCCATCCACTTAATTTTCAGCATTCTTCTATAGCACCACACTTGAAATGCTGCAATTTTCCTTCTTTCTGGTACACTTTAAGTCGATGCATCGCTGCAATAAAGTGCTATGATCCACACACTTAGTTTTAAAAAGTTTTCTTTCTGAGTCCTTGATCGATATTTGAAACTAAAAGAATTCCCTTTTTGCTAGTGCTATTCTGCTTTTAACATCATTGCTGCTTCGGCCTTCACTTGTAATTTTACTTCGTAAGTAGCAAAATTCACTAACTTACGCTATTTTTTAAAAATATTTCCAGTATAAACAATCTCAGGGATTGAGAACAATTCAGGGTTATTCAGAAAGAAGGATCATATTTTGCATTTTTATTTCTCACGGTTCAAAGATTGCAACACAACGTATTAGTTTCATTTGCTTCCGCTAACGGCGCTGTTGTCTGTTTACGTGGAAATGGCGGTGCCACAGGAGTTGTCTTTTTCTGTGCTACAATATGCAAAAAGTGAATCCATTGTTGATGAGCAGCGAGCATCCCGTCGTAAGTTCAATAAAGTGCCGCCTTGTGATAGACATATTTACGATTGGCACAAGAAATTCGTAGAAGATTCACTATTTGCATACTGTAGCAATTTTCATAGCACAGAAAAGAGCTATTAAGATGTTTTGTAGGGTAAAACCAAGAACTTCTAGCAGACAACTTTTTTAAAAAACTCAATATTCTTACAATGACTTTTCAGTATATATATTCTCTCATGTGTTTTGTCATAGATCGTTTTAGCCTGTTTACTTCTAATTCACAGGTACACAATTTCAATACAAGAAACAGAAATAGCTTGCAAAAACCACAAACATCTCTGTCATTAGTACAAAAAGGAGTTAGTTATTCTGGTATACATCTGTTTAATAAACTTCCCAAGAGTATAAAACAGTTTGCAGATAATAAAGATATATTTGAAGAAAAACTGAGAGATTATCTTATTGGAAACTCCTTCTACTCCATTTAAAAATCTGAACCAAATTAATTAATTGTATTCAATATGACTTTTGCAAAATTCAGTTGTAAAAATTAATGTTTATTGTTATTCTCTTTATTTGTCTTTGGAACGTATAATTGTTTTTACTATGATTATGACTCATATTGAATGTAGGTGTATTAACAATCACATGTTTCACATCCCAGAGGTCCTTCCTCAGCAGGGATCCATGAAACAAGACTGATAAGTAAATAATAAATAAATAAACAAAGATACTTCGCCAGTTATACACAAACAGACAATAGCGCCGTTGGTGGCAGAAAATGGAACTATTAGGCGGGGGTTACAAACTTTGAACCTTTCATGTTCTTTTATAGTTTATGAGAAATAAAAAATGCAAAAATCTTCACCTTCTTTATGAATAATCACGTAGTTGTGGTTAAAACGTACGTAATTTTTTAGGGCTTCCTGTCGGATGGTGTACTGAAAACAACGTTTGTTTGTTTTTTTCCGTTGACGTCACGGTTATTTAGGTGGGAAAATGACTAGGAGAAAGTAATGAAAAGGAATTCACCACGCTGGAATTCACCTGGAGTGATTTCGGTAAACCATGGAAAACAGAATCTGTTTGAGTGGGTGGGGATTCGAACCCGCTCCTCCCGAATACGGGGCGAGATCGTTACCGCTCACCCGGTGGGTTAAGTCACGACGTTTCTATCACTAGCTCTGTTGTCATTGTCAGCTGTAAATTCTTTTTCGCTTTTCGCTATTGTTTGCCGTTTTCATCATCGCACATAAATTTTTGAAAAAAATCACCTAAATATTGATTTATTTTTCTTAGAAAGATTCTCAATTTTTTTGATGACATAAATTGTTTTCACAGTATGATCATTTGTTGAAAGCATGGTTTATTTACATTTCTGAATTCTTGTTTCTGCTACGTTGATTTCGAACTGCCGCAGACATTCAACTAGTTCCACGTGGGCGAAGCTGCAGGGAAAGCCCAGTATAGCTACAAAAATAAAATTCATTTCCTACCATCATATGTCGAAATTGAGTTGTTTACTGGGATATTTCTATTCTCGATATATCAAAAATCGAATTTTATTTGGAGTATCAATTTAAAATTCTAATTCCATATTTTTGTACGAACCAAAATTAGTACCCATTTTCAAGTGGTGCGTATATATTGGATAAATATAGGTACATATCAGATCTGAACGCGTCTTAAAAAAGTGAATTCGTAGTAATTTAACTTTTTTGTTAACAGTTAAAAGGTTAAAAAATATGTTATTTTTTAACAGATTTACGTTAACTTCAATGTCATCTTCTTGTAAACATATTGATATGTTAACGGTTATATTATGTTTGATCAAGTTGTGGTTTTTTGTTGTTGTTTTTTGTTGCTTGGATTTGTTTTGTTGTTGTTGTTTTTTGTTGTTGCTGTTTTTTTGTTGTTGCTTTTTGTTGTTGTTGTTGTTTTTTGTTTTGTTTTTTTACTGGTGAATAGAAGTTAATGCGCTGATGTGAAGTATCTGATATGCCAAGCCTCTTCTTTGTCGTCCGAAAGTGTGGTTTCTGCAGTTAACTTCGCGGCACCGAACAATACGAGTAGATTGACGGGGGAACATATAAAACAGAGAGTTCTTTTGATGCCTGCATTAGATGAATACTAGTTTGATTGATTGCGTAAAATAGATAAATTAATAAAAGTCTCTATAATTTTCACTTGTGTCTTTGATTTCCCGAATTTCCTTTAATATTTTGGGAAAATTTTTAAAAAATTACTGGCTGTAGGAAAAAATAACGACATATCCAAATATTTCTGTCGATACATATCGATACTGTTTTTAAGTATCGATACGACATTTATCGATATATTTTTTTATTTGCCCAACCCTACAGGATGATATACTCACCTGGCGCAGATGCGCACGTATGATCACAATTGCATGAGTCAGTTCAACAGAAGAGAATAGCTAAATGTTGCTATTCAAGAATAATAAAGATAAAGTTCACAGGAAGAGGCTGTGGGAAGTGCTGGCAGACAGTGTGTTGCTAACGAGTCACTGATACAAAGAGACGCAATATCTTACTACTGAAACGAACTTATTCGACGAGCGACTACCCTCGGGCTGGCATGCGTTTTAATCCCAGTCCGGTCATCCAGATTTCGGAGTTCCTTGGTATCCCGAAATCACTCGAGGTGAATTCCTGGATGGTTCCTTCAAATGGTCATACCCAAATTCCTTCCCGTTAGGGGGCGTCCATTATTTGCTTGAGGTGTTTTTTTCTGAAATTTGGATCCCTCCTCCCCCTTAGTGAGTTTTTGCCTTACACTTCCCCCACCCCCTTTTATATTTTGACCACACGTAATTAATGTACGCCCCCTTGCTTGTTCCCCAACCCTCTCTCGACTATAACGGCTGTAAAGCCAAAAGTAAAGAATTTTTTTTTGTGTAGCATTTTTAGAGTGCTGTGGGTTGTTTGACCCGCATTCCTAGTCCTTGTAGAAGGTCAGTGATCCAGTGACCCATATTCCGTCTGGAGACAGCGATCGATTGCGATTATCGACGCGTGTCGTTCCGTATGGGGGAGGATTGAGTCAGAGGAGGGCTTCATCCCAGTCTGGGCCGCACACGAGGGGACTGTGCCAGTGACGAGCAAGTCACCTTCCTCCTAAATCTATTCCACAACTCAGCATTCAGTACTCAACATACTGCATCGAACAATCACCGTGTGTTTGAATATGATTTTACACAGCGAAATGTATCAGCTACGTGTATTGTATTTTACAAACATTGTAAAATACTCTTAATTATAGAAAACCAACTAAAAAAATTAATCCATATGTTGGAGCAATACAGGTTTTTGGAAAGCTCTGTCTGATCGATATGGATTTTTTTGTAGGATGGCTTTCTGAAACACTGTATTACTTATGCGCAAAGTACCTGCAACAATCATTTTAGAATATAGTGACTGACACAAATTCTCGGTGTTGGACACCTATTCGCACACACTGTCTAACAATATTGTTGCGATTTCTGCGGTACAAAATTGTTTTCTGTACCTCGTTTGGTGGCTAGGAGATCTGTAGGTTTGTGCATAGATTTTTCGGAATATATGCAACGAAATATAAATCACCTCATAGGCTTTTGTTATTCTGCTAGCATGGCGATTTTTAGTTGGAATCGTGTGTGGTTTTAGAATGTTTTAATTGTACAACCAACAGTTCGCGGAATTCGAACATGGGTGCGAACGATCATTTGATATTCGCGTCCGAGCTCGTAGAACAGAATTAACACCAAAGTCACAATTTCACATCACAATCAGCAATCTTCACATAACTACTTACACAATCGTCGAAACTGCTGTTTCCGAGCATCAGGCTTAATCACACCAACTGTGCGAACGCCATCTTTTAATTTAATTTAATTTAACTGCAATGGAGTGCCAGTTCCGGTAGTAATTTCCCTATACATCCATTTTGCCCTTTTACTGCACCCATCTACATTTTCCGTCTACAAATTTCAACATTAAATTCTTTAAAAATGTTTGGTAAATTTCTGTTGGCAACTTATTCCAATCGCTGATACACTTACTTAAAAAATAAAGTGTTCCTATACATTGCGCCTGACAGCTTGTGGTCATGGTCATCTTTTCCCTTACATGCATTATTTTTAATTCTTACACTAATATCATTCCCTGCTTCATCGCCAATATATGCCTTGCACAATACCATTACGCTCTTCACTCCCCTCCTGTCTTCCAATAAATCCCATGCCAGCTCGTTTATCATACCTGTTTGCGTTCTGCGGTAATTTCCAAAAACAAATCCAGCAGCCATTTTTTTTTTTTTTTTTTTTTTTTTTTTTTTTTGCACTCTCCATTACCTCTATTTTATATTCAAAATGTGGGTTCCATACCACACTACCATATTCAAGCAATGGTCTGACCAAAGTTTTGTAACCAAGTTCCTTTATTTCTCTCGTACATCCCCTCATCACTCTCTCCAACAAGCGCAGTCTTTACGGTGTTGTTCACTGAGGCAAAACTAACTAGCCGAAAGAGTACTTCTCTTAGCGGTGGTTTCTGGGCAGCTCAATCCCTTAATCGACTGTGTCGTTGACTCGACTTCATAAAGCTATGGTTGATGACGAATATGACGATCCTGGATGGAGGGAATAATTTCTTCATCGTATTATCTGAGGTGGTTTCTCCTTCTCTTCCCCACTTACTGTTTTGCGGTGATCTGTGCATGTTTAGTGCAGTGTGTTGCTTGCGTAGTATTGAGTAAAATACTACGCAAGGTTCCATGCGGGCCTACTATTCCGAAAGACACCACCCCATTGGATCGTCCCCATCCTACGGACGAATGCTACCACTCCATACGCACTGCGGAGAAGTTTCGCATTTAACGCAGGACTTTGGTGCACAGTCTGGTGACTTAGAACTGAGCACCGCCACATCTCCTGATGATAAAGATGTCTTCCACTACCAGACTAGTGGACACCACCATGGTGCCACAAGCATCTGGGTCAACGGGGCGGGCATAACTTCTCGTATTTCTAATTACTGATCTCGTATTTTTATTTGGTTTACCTTGTCGTCGTAGTGAAAATATCTGCTTAATTATTTATTATAGTTTCTTCTAAAGTTTTATTTCCATTGCTATGAGAAAATAAGAAACACAATTTCCGTTCCACATCATCCAGCTTCGCAAAAAAAAAAAAAAAACAATGAACTTACATGATTTAATTCCCTTTTTTATTATAATGTTATAACATCCTTAATCATCTGAATAAGACAAGTTCTTTTCCACAGCAACTTAAAATTCAAAGCGAACACGACACGGTCTTCACCAAGTTTTTCTAGTCTTGATCTATCCTCTTCTGTTTATCTAAACATTACCTTAGCTACCCATTTCACAGAGTAATATAGTTGCCTGTTATACCAACATTAAAAAAAAAAATATTCGATGTAAATTCTAGAACTACCAGCGTTGCAATCCACTGGAAATATTTAAAACAATCAATAGTTACCTTGAATATTGAAATGGATATTGTTATAATCAAGGTTTGCATAGTCTTACATGTAAGTCATGCAGTGGTAATGTACGAAAGGAAAGCTTGCGCAGTTTACGAGACGTATGCTCTACTGCACGGGACTGCATGCAGCTCCTCAGAGGTTGTTAAGGGAACCCACCGCCGCCGGTTTCCCTCCCCTCCGGTACACACACGCTCTGGGCAGGTACCCAACAAGGCCAATGCAGCGAACGAGCGTGCTCAATTGGCCTCATGTGGCGACTTTCCAGTTCCTACCTCGGTTTCACTCGGGGAGAGAATATGGAACAGTCAGGCACGGTTTACCTGCAGGTTTGTGACGGACATAAGCAGGGCATTCTTGTTTTATTGATTTATTACTAATCACCAAGTAAAGTGCCAAGAACAAAGCTAAAATGCTTACATCTTGTCTTTTAACTAACCGAATCATAAAAACCGTGCCACAGAATTTTTTAATAGTATGAGAGGCTTAAATATGTCATTTCAAACTGCTCTAGTCACAAGTTGTATATACGCCCTATAATTATCGTAAAGAAACAGCGGGCTTTAGTCAGTGATGACCCTTATTCAAGTAAATTTCCCTGAACACAAATATATCACTTGTTTATGAGAATTTACCTATATGTGACCTAAAAGTAATACAATTAACATATATAATTATTTTTTCCCAATAACTACTTATTAGAGTTATACATAGTAAAGAATATTGTTAAATCGCCACGAAGATATCCTATCGTTTGTACAGGCTTTGGTTTTCATGGCTTTCCGGACTGAGAGGTAACTTCACTGCCCCCCCGCAGGAGGCTTCGAGTTCAAAACTATAGACCATCATGTTACACAATTTGTATTTACATACTTACATTAAGTTTCACCCACTTCGCCATATGGTTCCAACTTTGGTGAATGAGAGGTTAGGGCTCTCGCCTGGCATTGTGGAGGTCACCGGTTTGATTCACGGATTCGATCTTCCTCATTTCCGCTTATCATGGATTTCGACAGGTAAATGCCAGAGTGATTCGTTAAAAAGACCATGGCAAAATTCGTTCCCGTTCCTTTTCTCCAACCCTCTTCCTAATCTAATTATCTTGAAGTTGACAAGCTCTAGTAAAAATGGTATTTGTTTAATCGATGTTGTTACCAGCGAATAATTCACTGAAACTGTGAGGGTGTTTTCTAATCTTCCCAGAGAATATTACTAAGTCTGATGGGAGAGCGGTTGACTTTGGTCGCTGGAGTTATGGAGGGCGCGGGTTAGATCCCTAGTCCAGTCATCCATATTTCAGTTTTAAAGGTTTTCACGAATCTATTCCAGCCGAATATCTGAGCCGTTCTTTCTTATAGGTGATAGCTGATTTCTTTCCTGCGACATCTTTACATATTTCTCCCGGTTTTATTGATCTCATCATCGACGAGTCGTAGGAAAACTCACCATAGAAAATGAAGTTCAAATTGTAAATACCTGTGATATAGGTAATCCTAGATGACAGTCCCAACGTTAGATGAAACTTCCCCGTCCATAGATGTACCATGATAAATGTCTAGTTACAACTTGTAAGTAGCTAATTTTTACGTAATCTAAAAATCAAAGCAAGGAAAAACTTGATGAAATGTAGCGGAAATAATACCAATCACAGAAGATTAAATATAAAAATAGGATCGGTTGCAATAGGAGAAGTAAGTGAGTTCTGCTACTCGGGAAGCAAAATTACAACCGACGGCCGAAGCAGGAGACGTAATGAATAATTTACCGGAAACACTGATGGAATTCAAAGCAAAAATTAGTAGAGGGTAAAAGTAGGTTGGAAGAGGAAAGGAGAAAGGGGGGATGCGTAGGTAGATTGCCACCGGAGCGGGCGCTCCATCCCAATTTTATAAATTATTATAAACAGGAATGATGTTAAAAGCAGAATAGCACTATCAAAAAGAACCTTGATGAAAAAGAAAACTCATTTAGTTTCTAATATTGATCTAGGACAGAGAAAGAACTTTTTAAAACTCCATGTGTGGAGCACAGCGCTCTATGGTAGCGAAGCATAGACTTGAGGAATACCAAAAGAAGGAAAATTTAAAGATTTGAAATGTGGTGCTACAGAAGAATGCTGAAAATTAAATGGACAAGACAAAGTACGAAATAACGAGTTTTTTAAATAATGGGTAAGGTAAGAAGCTTGTGGAAGAAGCTTACAGAAAGAAAAGACAGGTTGGCAGGTCATATTTTGAGAAATGCTGGATTGGTTTATTTGTTAGCGCAAGGAACAGTCGTAAGGACTGTAGAGGAAGACAGAGATTAGAATATGTGAAGCAGATAATTGAGGTCGTGGGTTGTAAGGGGTATGTAGAGATGAAGAGGTTAGCACAAGATAGGTAGAGACGTAGAATTGCATCAAGCCAGTCAAAAGACTGATGACAAAAATATATATTAATATATGGGCGTGACCTATGACCAGTGCCAATACATTACAGCGGGAGGGGGTGGCGGCATCTCCCCGGCAGCGGATGACGAGTCCAGTTGGTCTGAATCACCACCAGCGGCCTCTGGTGATGTTTTGCTTATTGGTGTGGTGGCAGGCCTGCTCTCATTAAGACCCCGTGTTGAGTGCGGCCGATACAATCAGCGCGTTACAACGAAAGGGACGGCTGATACCCGCGCGGGGAGGCCCTGCTTCTTGTTGATAAGGGCAAAGGGGGAGGGGGGAAACTGGTTTCAACGATTGGCTCCGCCACCTGTTCTCCTAGCACCTTTTTATCGCTTGTGTTTCGCTTTCTCCTTGCATCACCTGCAGCAAAATGTTGGGAATCGTATGTGGTCGTTACACATCCCCATAGTGAAAACAGCGAGACCAATGCTGATCACAGACATACTAATCAGTGAAGGTTGTAGTTGGTGCAGACACTTAAGAGAAGGGAGTGCAACACGATATCGAGTGGATCAAACAAAACCATTGTCCATATGGAAGTCACTAAATAGACTTCCAGTGGTAGTTGGTCATTCCAAAGATACTCTTGCTTCATGGGGATACGTGGGAGAACAGCCAGATACAACATGTTCGTGCGGGGAGAGAGAAACTGTTGTACATCTGTTGTCTTGCCCACAAACCGGAATGAATGTTTCCCAATTTCTCCTTCAATCAGCTGCTGATAAAGCGATCGCATGATGTTATCGACTCGAGGAGAAGTGTAAACACTATCACGTCCGACTTTCGAATTCACGTCCTGCCATCAAGATTTAAGTACTACATGGTTTCCCTAAACAACTCCGTGCCAATGCTGGGATGGTTCCTTTACAAGACCATAGCCTCCCCGTT
>JARYHS010009186.1:252278150-252309159 GCA_031002005.1 Vandiemenella viatica
CCACCAATACTTTTGAAAATAATTCCCAGTCGTTAAAAAAATGATATTTTCTGAAAGTGCGAAGTTACGGAGTTAGGAAAAGAAATTTGGGAGAGAAGTATTTTAGTAGAGACGAAAAAGTTCTTTTCTGTTAATTATTTGAAATTGGAGCGACTTTAGCAAAGCGATATAAAATTTAATTTCCCAGTGGTGCAGTGAGTGCACGGAAGCAAATTATACCGCCTACATGAAAGCGACACTACTAGATAAAATAAATGATGTATAACTGCCCATTTTTTATGTATAATAATTTTGAATATTTGGTCTTATTTTCTCATTTTTAGGTCAAGTTTACCCATTTTTAAGTTCATATTTGCTTGGGTATTTCTCTCTTTTCTTGGTCGTAAAGATCCAAACCCTGGTGATGAAGCAAGAGTGGAGAGCAGACTGCGCCCTTGGCTGCCGAGTGCGCTATCTCTTCCGGGATCAGTCTCACCCCCTGCATCGATCCTACTTCGGCCGGACTCGTTCCGCTCCGGTAATTGCCGAATACTTGCCGGCCTATTCCTCCTGCTTACCTGTGGACTATCCCACGGGATAAACACACGCCACCTGGATGGACGACCAAATCCCAGAGCACACTTTCCCGGCATTTCCATCAATACATAGACTGATCAGGAAAAAACATTATGACCACCTCATTATTAGTGTGTTGGTCCATCTTTGGAGCGCAATACAGTGGCGATTTGGCTTGGCCATGGATTCCAAAAGTCCTTGTTAGGATTCCGGAGTTGTCTGGCACCAGATATCCACGCACAGGTAACGCAATTCCCTTAAATTACGGAAACGATAGTTTGTGGGCGCGGCCTGGGAACGAGCATCTCGGAAACGGCGAGGCTGGTCGGCTGTTCGCGTGCTACTGAAGTGAGCATCTATGCAGAGTGGTTGAAGGACGGTGAAACCACGACTGGACGACAAGGTGGTGGACGTCCACGCCACATCACAAAACGTGGAGGTCGCAGGCTTTTCCGAACTGTAAAGCGGGATAGGCGGCGATCTGACAGCAGAATACAATGCTGGTGCAGGCACAAGTGTTTCGGAGCACACTCTGCTGTCAGATCTGCCACAGATCGTCGCCTATCCTGCTTTACAGACCTCCACGTTCTGTGATCAGGCGTGGACGTCCACCACCTTGTCGCCCAGTCGTGGTTTCACCGTCCTACAACCGCTCTGCATAGATGCTCACTACAGTAGCACGCGAACAGCCGACCAGCCTCGCCGTTTCCGAGATGCTCGTTCCCAGGTGCCGCGCCTACAAACCTACCAGCCTGTAATTTAATGGGATTGTGTCACCTATGCGTAGACATCTGGTGCCAGACAACTCCGGAAACCTAACAAGGACTTTTCGAATCCAAGCCATGCCGAATCGCTACTTTATTGCGCTCCAAAGGTGGACCAACACGCTAATAAGCAGGTGGTTGTAATATTTGGCTGACCAGTGTATTGTTTGATGTAATCTGAAATGTTCCAATATTTCATAATCGCTGCAAATAAACTTTTTAGGTCAAATAATTGATGATTGTCAGTAGTCTACTGGCGATAAAATGAAAAATTATTTTGTACTCGTCAAGGCACCCGTACAAGTTTCTTAAGCTACAATTTATTGCTCTAGTGTGTACATAAACCGTTGATACGCTTAATAAATAGATACGAAGAATAAAACGTCACCATTTCTTTTTTTTATGTATATAAAATGAACAATTTGTGTAAATTTCATGATATTAGAAAGAGTTTGCTTAAGAGGTTCAGATATAATACAAGTAATTTATTTGAAAGGGTCTTTGGTGTCGTTTTCTAGTTCCTCAATCTGCTTTATAGTGTAGTTACTCGCAGGAGTACTTTTTAATTAACTGCTTTTCTGCTGTACACTCTTTTATTTGCATGAGCTAAATTGTTCATTACGTATCTCAGTAACTTATTCGGGCCCCGTTTCCCTTACCGCCAAATCTAAATTTTCCCTGTACCTTATGCTATAAATTAAGAGCTGTTTTTTGTTGGTTATGGCAGTTTCTTCCTCTTCCGCATTCATAATACCGAGCGTGGTGGTGTAACGGATAGCGTTCTGGCCTCGCATTCGGGAGGACGGCGGTTCGAATCCCCGTCCGGGCATCCAGATTTGGGTTTTCCATGGTTTCCCCAAATCACTCCAGGTGAATGCCGGGATGCTTCCTTCAAAAGGCCATGGCCGAATTCCTTCCCATTCCTTGTCCCCATCCTTTCCCGTCTCTAAAGACCGCGTTGTTAAAAAGGGACGTTAAACTGTTTTAAAAAAAAAAAAAAAAAAAAAAAAAAAAAGCATTCATAATGTTTCCCTGGTGTCCATTCACGTCTGACAGCCAGTGTATGTCTTAACACACCCACCACCTTCTTCTCTCTTGTCCTGCTTTCTAATGTCTCGAAACCTAGCCCCTTTAACCATATCAGTTACTGATTGTGTTGTGCAGCAATTTCGAGAAACAATTCTAACTGCCCCCACCATTTTTCAACTCCCGAATGCTAAGCCTGATACCTGTAATGTGCGTCCCACACCAACCCGCCATTTCTGACAAGAATATCACATATATTATCATGTGAAACACAGCTGGCCCTATTTACACACGACGTAATGAAAGTTATCGATGCAGGTTCACAAGTAGATGCATTTTTTTTTAGATTTCCAGAAAGCCTTTGACTCTGTACCACACAACTGACTTTTAGCGAAGCTTCAAGCGTACGGTATATCGGATCAGCTTCGTGAATGGATATAGGATTTTCTAACTGGTCGGTCGCAGTATGTCGTCGTTGAAGGAGAAAGTTCTTCTAATCTGGATGTTACATCCGGTGTTACCTCAAGGAAGTGTAATAGGACCACTTCTTTTCTTAATTTTTATAAACGATCTCGGAGACAAATTGAAAAGCCTTTTTAGATTGTTTGCTGATGATGCGGTTATTTATAGGGAAGTAAGAAATTTGGCCGATTGCTTAGAAATTCAGCGCGATCTGGATGTTATTTTGGCTTGGTGCGCTGAGTGGCAACTTATTCTAAATTGTAAAAAGTGCAAGACAATGAGCATAACTAACAGAAAGAATCCAATTGTTCAGAAATACGAGTTAAACAATACAGTTATTGATATGGTCGATTCTATGAAATATTTGGGAGTAACAGTACAAAGGAAGATGAAATGGAACATACACATTAATTCTTTAGTAGGTAGAGCAAATTCTACGCTGCGATTCATAGGTCGAATCTTGAAAAATTGTAATGAACAAACGAAGCAGATAGCGTACAAATCTTGATCGAAAGTATAGAGAAAGTACAGAGAAGAGCCGCTCGATTCGTGACAGCTTGCTACAGTCCTTATTAAAGCGTCACAGAACTGATTAGTAGACAAGGTTATGAGTCTCTGGTAGATAGACGACACACGTTTCGTTTAAACTTATTAGTAAAAATGCGTACTCCCTCTTTCACTTTTGAGTGTAGTGAAATACTTCTTTCACCAACCTATTTGTGTCGGAGGAACAGGAAAGATAAAATTAGAGAAATAAGGTGCCGGACTGATTCTTATATGAATTCTTTTTTCCTTTGTACCATTAGGGATTGGAATGCACAGCAAAGAGATTAGCTTTGGTGCTGAGCACCCTCTGCCACCCACAATTTTGTGAATTGCAGAGTATATATGTAGATGTATATTCCGGTCCCTAAGACCTCGACGTTGACGTGTAAGGAAAAAAAATGTTGTGAAGCATTGAACATTAGAGAAGTATCGGGTAATATGGAATACCATTTATGTTTTGTTGTACAAAACAGTACTGAAAATAATTTAAAACCAATACAACCTTCTACTACCTGTGATAATATTTATGTAATAAAAAGCTGTCAAAACAGATTTTTTAATTTGTAAAATATAGTTTAAAATATGTCTTTTAGAGGGTAATATGGAATAGGCGGGTAAGATGGAGTAGAAGGTTTCAAAGAACGTAAACTATCTGGAATTGAGAAAAACGGATTTAATGATACTTTTTAGTCAACATCATCATCATCTTTGTCGGATTCAATATCTTTGGCTTCTTTCTTTTTCGGCTATTCTTAAAACAAAACATTATTAATGAATTAATTCACAAATATTTACTTTCTCAATTGTGATTTTATTATTTTCAATCAATATTAACAAAAATCGTATTACCCACACTTATATGTTATTAAAAACGTATTTCAACTCAGTAATTATTTTTCATGTTGTATGAAATATGTCAGGTTTTGTGGAATACTAAGTATCTCATATTACCCGAATCGCCATCTTGGACAAAATAGGCTTGATGATATTACAAAACAAAAAATGCCAGCCAGAAAAGAGTACTGTACAACAAATCATTAACTCCTTTAGTACACATTATACTAAGACTAGCGATCAACAAAATAAACCTAAAAGTTTATATATATTTTAGAAAACATATCTGTAAAAACTCTAAAAAGTGGAAAAACAAACTTTGTTGGACAGCAAACACAGTTCAGTTCCCAAATGACCGACCTTCATTACAAAGCTTCATAGGGGTTTTGAGCAGCAGTAGTTGGTACTTCCACTATACATTAGCATTCAGCAGAGGAGAAACCTCGGTATTCAATATTACCCGACTATTCCATATTACCCGATTCCCCTCTATAAATATTTTTTACGTCATGTAATATATATTTATTTGTTTTGCCTTTGTGCAATTGGCAGCGAGTTTCATCTTCCGTTAGGCCCAGAGGTCCTTCATTTGTTTCGAGTGCGCCTCTTTGCGCTCTTGTGTCCGTGAGATAGTATTATATAGAGGAAAACATTGCACAACAGGGTACCGGGGCTGAATGAAGTTCGACGTTTTTCCATGTCAAGGAGGTATCTCCAACGAGGGACAAAATGTATAACTAGACCAATCTATTGCCGCTCAACTTCGGCAGCCATGCCAGTCTAGTTTTCTCGAGCATTAGTGTGAGAAGTGTCCGCTGTGTGATTTTCTTTTCCTGTATTGCAACTTCTCATGATTTTGTAACCACGGTACCTGTTTACATTGCAAATATAATTAGTACAAGCTGAACTACGTTTAATTGTCGTTAGTTTCGTGTAGTTAAAGTTTGTTTATGTATCCTTACCTTCTTAACCTGAATCGTGTCGCTGGGGCGGAAAGGGGAAGTACTCCATTTTGCGCAACTATTGGGATGCTCTTGCATGACGACTGACAATAGGGCCTCTTCATTTTATGTTTCACCTGATATTCTAATGCCTATTCCAAAAGTGAAAGAAAACCCAAAAAAAGGACCTATTGGAAAAGGGGGAAGACTGCTCGCTGTATTCACAAATTTCCCATTAAAAAAAAAGTTGGAAGCGGCTATTAAGGAAAAAGAGTAAAAGAACGTTGCCAAAGGAAAAAAAAGCAAGGGTAAAACTGTTTACGAAAGAGAATAAAATTAACGATGGAAAAAAGAAACGAAAGTGCGTGAACAAAAATGGAAAAAAAGATGCTGAAGAGAGAACCGGAAACTAACGTGAGTGGTTCTGAGGATTATTTTGACTGTGAATGTTTATATTAGGGTGAATTTTACACAAACTTAATTTAATTTAATTGCAATGGAGCACAGGCTCCGGTGCAACTTCCCTACACACCCATCTTCCCCCTATCCTGCACCCACCTACATTTGCCCTCTACAAATTTTATCTTTAAATTCTTTCAAAGTTTTCGGTAAATTATTCATCATTTCTGTTAGTAATTCATTCCAATCCCTGACACCCTTACCTAAAAAAGAGAATCTTCCTAAACCCTTGTGCCTGAAATCGAGTGCCAGTTTGTGGTCATGGTCATCTTTTCCCTTCCATGCACTACTTTTCATACCTATTGCAATATCTTTCCATGCCTCATCGCCAGTATATGCCCTGTACACTCCCATGACCCTCCTCATCCTCCTCCTGTCTTGCAATGAATCCCATTCTAGCTCCTTTATCATATCCGTCTCTGATTGCATTCTGCAATAATTTCCAGAAACAAATCTAGCACCCCTTCTTTGCACCCTCTCCAACTACTGTATTTGATACGTAAAATGAGGGTTCCATACTGCACTACCATATTCGAGCAATGGTCTCACCAAAGTTTTGTAACCCAGTTCCTTTACTTCTCCCGTACATCCCCTCATCACCTTCTCCAACAAGTGCAGAACTTTCAAACCTTTTCCTACCACCTGTCCAATGTGCCCAGCCCAGTTAAGCTTGTTATCAAAAGTAATGCCAAGATATTTACATTTCAAGTCTTCAGCAAGCAACTCTTTCTCCACCTTATATTGATAATTAACGTTTTGTTTTTTATTTGTGTATCTAATAAGCTGACTCTTCTTTGCATTTATCTTCATCCCATGTTTGAAGTTTTTGACACTGTAAAAAATGGGTGCACCATTACTGTGCGGCAATAAATAGCAAATGTGATGAGACTGTCCAATAGGCTTAAGAAGAGGACGCATGCAATGAAAACTGCAGTTAAACATTTCTAGTATCTTAAAACTAAATAAATATAGAGAAAAGTTATTTTTGTTTTAATTTCTACTAGTTTAGTATGTTTTTATAATTATTTGTCCTTACCTTATTTTTTTTACTTATGGCTTTACGCCTCGTCGACGTCGTGGTCATTAGAGGCGGGATGTGACTGGGGACAAGGAACGGGAAGGAATTCGGGCATGGCCCTTTTGAAGGAAGCATCCCGGCATTCGCCTGGAGTGATTTGGGGAAACCATGGAAAACCCAAATCTGGATACTCGGACGGGGATTCGAACCCGCGTCCTCCCGAATGCGAGGCCAGAGCGTTAACCGCTCACCCACCGAGCTCGGTTTGTCTTTACCAACCCGTTCTGTCCCATGCCGAGGACATAACCGGGTAAATGACATAACTCTCCGTTTTTGAAAAAAAAAAAAATTTGTTGTTTTATTTTCTTCTTTTATTTTTGTAATTATTACATTATAATAATACTTTCATAGAAAAATTTGCAGCTCTCTTAATAAACCCTATTGTATTTTAAAACATGTTTTCAATTTGCTACCCCGTTCTACCCCCGGTATATATAAAAATTTCTGGAAACACAATTTTTCGAAAGAGTTGTTCTATAAAAAAATTTGTGTTGGCAACTAGCCGATTCCCCTCTAGATGACACCGTCATGAGTGTAACCGATAGTAAATAAAGGTTTAAATTCAGAAGTACTTCCTCACGTTAAAATAGAAGTATTTCCTTTGATTCTGTTACATATTCTGCTTGAACCGGTAGTAATTGATATTTCGGCCTCAATTGCAAGCACCACGTCTGAGCTTAAACGTAATTCTCTCCTAATTCTCTGTATTTTCAGTGTATTCACCATTCACATACTTTAAAAATGTATTTAGTTGATTCAGTCATGCAGCCAACGCAGTAGTGTTTGATTCACATTTCCACATTCATTCAAAGCGTGTTTGTTTCTGCAAAAGCGGGGGACGACAGGAGACGAACAATTCGCTCAAATAAAACCACACATGGCAGATATGGGACTCGAACCGGCGACTGTCAGTACGTGAAGCCACTAAGTTACCGGAACCAGCATTTGAATATTCAGAACGGTGTGGTAACAATTATTAGGAATTGAGACAGGGTTTTCATATTTTTACTTGACTAAAACCTCTCTCTATGTCCACACGATTTATTTTCAGCTCTGTTGGTGCTTAGCTATCCCCAGATTGTGGAGAGTATTACTTCTTTTTTACTTAATTCAGTTTCTAGAGATTAAGTTGTAATTGGCTGTCTGGTCCGTAGCGAGCTGACATCTCATTTCCCGGGTCTCTTCAGCCTCATTCAGATCTCAATTACCTTTGCAGACATCGTTGTCTCTGATATCTCCCTTTCTTCCTGCCTACTTTTCTGTGTGTCCTGTTATCACAGGATTTATTTCCTCTAAACCTATTTAGTAACAATCGTTCAAAGGATTAGTTTCTGATTCATTTGACCTGAATTTAAATTTTATATCACATAAAATTGTTACCAAATGTATTAGCCTCAATCGCTATTTCAGAAAAGTGGTATGCAAAAAGTTGGAAACTTTAATTATTTTGAAAAGGATAAACTGTAATAACCACCCATCTGAGTAAACGAAATGACACACATTGTTTTGTTGGTATTGATTTCTCTTTACCCCAGCACATGTGTGTCTACTTGTGGGACGGAATTAAAGACGAATGTTTTATCTGTTTGCTTTCAATTTATTTTCAGTTAGTAAAGATAATTTCTTGGGAAAATGAGGATTTGTGGTTTATAGAAGATATAAAATTGGGATTTTGGATTATTTTTCTGGCTACCCGAACGACTATAATTAAAGCCAAAATGTGAACCAGAAATCTAGTAGCGCTCACAGAGAAAAAGGGGAAAGGCGAATGCATAATATATCTGGTAAGTGATTCAGAAATCTCATAAAAAAATATCAGCGACTATTTGA
Organism: Vandiemenella viatica; assembly: GCA_031002005.1. Classification (NCBI taxonomy): domain Eukaryota; kingdom Metazoa; phylum Arthropoda; class Insecta; order Orthoptera; family Morabidae; genus Vandiemenella; species Vandiemenella viatica. The sequence continues at coordinate 252,286,646 of JARYHS010009186.1, forward strand.
GTATAAATGACACAATACGAGATTACTTTAGAAGATTTCAGCAAATGTCGACTAATCCTGCAGTATAACTAAAAACCAATAACACAGCTAAATTTTTTTTTTTTTTTTTTTTTTTTTTTTTTTTTTTTTTTTTTTTTTTTTTTTTTTTTTTTTTTTTTTTTACATTTCATTCCTCCCAGCAGAAGGCTGGGAGGCGGGCTGCTGGAGAGTCATAGGGGACTCTTTTCAGCCAATCTACTACTACGGGGAGGGAAGGGGGATGGAAGGTCGGCCGTGGCCTTGAAGGGAACCATCCCAGCATTCGCCTAAGTGTCTGAGGAAAACCACGGAAAACCTCAGACAGGATGGCCGAACCGAGTTTAACCCCGGTCCTCCCGAATGATAGGTAGGATGCCAATATTGGCCTCCTCCCATCTCGGTGACACAGCTAAACAATTTCGGTAAGATTTATAGAAACGTGTTTGGTTTAACACTGCGAGAAACAATTTTCTTGTGCAATTACAAGATTATTACGTTATTATTAATTTAATTGCGACGGAGCTAAGGATCCGTTGGCAAGTCCACCAATCATCTAATTACCCGTATATATATATATATATATTACCCGTATATATATATATATATATAAAATATTCTTTTATAATTGAGATTTTTTATTTCTCCCCTATTTACTTTTCCGATTTATAAATTTTGATTCTAAATTCTTTAAGCGTTTTTGGCAATTTATTCATCACTTCACTGGGTAATTTGTTCCAATCCCTGACATCCTTATCAACAAAAGAAAATTTCCCCACTCCCTTATGTATGAAATCGAGCGCAAGCTTGTGGTCATGGTCGCCTTTTCCCTTCCGTGCACTATTCCTAATTCTCTGGCCAATATCCCTGCAATCCCCATCACCAACATATGCCCTGTACATTCCCAGCACTCTCTTCACCCTCCTCCTTTCTTCCAATTACTCCAAATCCAGCTCCTTTATCATATCAGTTACTGACTGGGCCCTGTGATTATTTCCACAAACAAATCTAGCTGCTCTTCTTTGCACATCTTCCAACTCCTGTATTTGATAACCAAAATGAGGGTCCCAAACTACACCACCAAATTCAACCACTGGTCTGACCAAAGTTTTGTAACCTAGTTCCATAACTTGTCTGGTACATCCTCTTATCACCCTCTCCAGTAAATAAAGGATTTTGTAACCTTTTCATACCACCTGCCCAATGTGCTCTGCCTAATTGAGTTTGTTATCAAACGAAACGGTTTGCAAGACACTACATCACTTGCCGAATATGAAGAAAACTGTTGTCCCTATGAATTTTTCACCCCAATGAAGATACAGATATATATAAATATATTTTTATATATACATATAAGTGCAATTTTTACCTGAGAAAATATGCATCCTATGTACTCAGAAAAGTTACGCTGTTCAAAGTTTTTCTTAATTTCTTGTTGAGATATATATTTTTATTTATATCGTTTAACCCGCTAAGGAGCGCGTGGAACCATTAATTTGCATTATTCTTCTTGCTGTTCTTCCTATTTTCCCAAAACCTCCTCATCCTTTCGCTGTGGGTTTGTCGTCTCCCTTGTGTCCATGCATTTCTGAGTTTCAGATTTTTTGATGTTGGGCTCTTAGGGGCAAATTTATGTGAGGTGATCAATTGTCTGTATTTACTGCGTGTGGATGTCAATGGGTCAAGGCTGGCTTCTGCGAGGTCCTTCTGGGTTTCTACAAACCAGCGTGCTTTGTTTTGTCGGGGACCGTTGACGACGTGGAAAATTTTCTTGGTAAGTCGTGAGTTGTCCATTCGTCCTATATATTTTTATTTATTTATTTAAATGGCTTTCGGCCTTATCAGCCATACAGCCAAGTTCTTTGCGTTTTATGACAATTCACATTTCATTACTTTACAGTTCTATTTACATTGTTTAACAATTTACATTTCATTTCCTTTACAGTTTTAAATATACATAATTTAAATTACTTTACATTGTATGACCTTCTACATTTCAATTCCTTTCCAGTTCTATGTCCACCTGTTTACTTCTTGGTGTTATACTATGATGAGTCGACATGTAATCACTTACTTTATTATATTTCTTATCTGCGCCGTAGAGTGTTTATTGGATTTTTGACACTATAACTTAATTCTATTTGGGTCAATGTATAGCACTGGTGCCCTAATCGTTCACTATGGCCTCAAATTCTACTAATATGACTGGCTGATATGTATGAGGATATATCTGTTCAAGTGGTGTACAATTGTAAATGTACTAACTTTGTTCCCGTCGTTTCTTGTTGGATTTTCTACTTGTCTAAAATCTATAATTGGATGTTTCCCTCCTTAAAGAAGGTCATTATGATTTTGAGTATTTCGTGTTTATTTGAGGCGCGCAGCGTTGGTTGGGAGAGGAATGTTACATTTTGTGAGTTCTTCTAGCATTCTGTCCTGAATGTGGGCATATTTCTTGCATGAAAAGAGAAGATGGTTTATATCCCCTACTGCCTGATCAATGCAGTCGCATAGTGGGTTGTCTCTCAATCCAATCCGCTTTAAGTGGATGGGAAAGTTGCCATGATGAAATCGGTTTCTGATGATGTTGGTTTGGAAGGGATGACTGGTTGGAGATATATCAACGGTCACATAAATATCTGTTAAATCAAAACATTTAGAACAATTAACGTCTGATAGAAAATAAGCCCGAATTTACAGCAAGCTGCAATAATTCCGTAGTTAAACGCTTTCTTTATTCCACTATTTTTTTTCAGAACTGTTGGGAAATACTCGTCGATCAACCTATCGAATTATAAAAAATATTCTGTATAACGCATAGTTAATTTGTCTTCATCTTCACAATCTGTAAAAAAATAGAGGCATACGCTATGTTGATAAGTTGCAGTTAATGTTACGAAAATTATCTGGGAAATGGCCAGTCAGTTGTGACCGATCTCTCCGTTAGTGAATGTCGGCGTGTTATTTAGATGAGAACGGCTCAATTCTCCTCTCTCAACACATGCAAGCGTGTGATTTTCTGTCATACAGCCACCAAATAAATTGAGAAATATTATTGCGTCTAGAAATGAAAAACTCACTCTTATGCTCGAAATACTACTCAATTCAACCAATACGGTTCCTGGTAATAACCTTTAAAACACTTGTGGTACACCCAAACAAGTTTCAAAAACATTTTACAAGTTGTTTTAGCTTTTGCACAGATAGAATGAACTCGCGGTATACAACCTTCTCCAAGCGGCCCAACACACACACTGCCCTCCGCGCTGCCTGGCTACAGTGCAGGCGCCCAATCAACAATAGCTGCCCGCACTGCAGTGCTGGCCTGTGTCAGAGATTTTTTACTTAAATATAACACATTCTACCCAGTTTACTAAACAAACTACAGTCTGTGGAAATCCAACAATATTACAAATGAAGCAATACACTTTAAGATAATTATTCAGGATACTTGCAATTAATATATGCAACATAATTTAATATCAATAGTAGTAGTGAATCAATATCATGGAAGGGAAAGATGACCATGACCACAAGCTGGCACTCGATTTCAGGCACAAGGGTGTGGGAAGATTCTCTTTTTTAGGTAAGGGTGTCAGGGATTGGAATGAGTTACCAAGAGAAATGATGAATAATTTACCGAAAACTTTGAAAGAATTTAAAGATAAAATATGTAGAGGGCAAATGTAGGTGGGTGCAGGATAGGGGGAAGATGGGTGTGTAGGGAAGTTGCCACCGGAGCCTGTGCTCCATTGCAATTAAATTAAATTTAAATTTAACAGTTTTATTTGAAATGATTATTTTACAGTACGAACCCGTAATTCTATTACAAGGCCAAGAATAGTTGGGTTTAACAATATAGCGATGTAAAAAAGAAAAACTCTAACTGTGGTGAAATTGCACGTAACACCCATACTCGATCAAAACATGATGAACAGTAGTTTGTTTTTATATACGTAAATGTTGGTATGCATGTAAATAGCTAAATATGTATATAGTTCCATATTAAAATAACCAAATATATAAATAGTTAAAAATTTAAATATAAATGGTGTGGTATGGACGTATTGGCTTTCAAATATGTATAGAGATAAATATTTTATTAGCTAAAAATGGAAATACTTAAATGTGTATGTGTAAATTCTAAGGTATGTGGCATGGCAATGTTGTATGGCTACTTAAATATGTATACAGTGAAATACAGTGGCTGATCCTGGGGGGGGGGGTTATTTTTTTTTTTCCTCTACCGATTTTAGGACGGCAATCTTTCGTTGAACCTCCCCCCCCCCCCCCAACCAAAATCCATTAAATAGCCCTCCCCAAACCAAAATCCTGGATCCGCCACTGGAGAAATATGTAAATAGCTAAATGCATAATTAAGTATTTACATGCAAATTTAATGTATGTGGTATGGTTGAATGGCTACTTGCCAGGTGCCAATAAATAAATTAAAAAAGTTGGGTTCTAATGCCTTTGTATATACTTGAGTCAGATCTACTGGGAAGCAGATTTTATTGAGAATGCTGACCAGGCATTTCGGATCTTAAGCTTCAAATACGGCAATCAGAGGTCGAACACCGGTCATCTGGCCGTGGTCAGATGCACTTCCGCGTCAGGATTTGTGATTATACTCAACTGATTATTGCATTAAACATTTTAATTAAAGGACATTGATGTGTGATGTTGAGACAGCTTTCTTATTTCTGCTCGTTTCCAGCTGACAAGAATGGTTCATTATATTCAAAGCAATGTTATAATTATACACATTGTTAGTATTTAGTTTTAAAAGTGTGACCTTTTGTTTCCATCTTCCAAGCAGTAAGTAAATTTTCACTACAGTAATACCCCGCTTTACGCGAGGGATACGTTCCGCAAAAAATCGCGTTAAGTGAAATTCGCGTATATCGGGGTTTACGATTAAACATAGTCAAAATTAATGCAAAAAAAGACAAATCATTTGAATCAATCACTTTAATTCTATGAACACTATGCAGTATTACATGTTTTTTTTACGGCAAAATACATTTATTTTCTTTTGGGCAGCGTTTCTTTTACGTTCTTGTAAAATACGTTTATAGCACCCAACGCTGTTTTTAATTGTTTGACACACGGTCATCATCACTATCTATGCTCTGCAATATGTCCAAACCTGAATAAATTTTTAAAATAACTTTGTATTCCGCTTGAAGATAAAACTCTCTCTTCTACTTGTTCTTCCTCGTCGTTTATGTTCGTTTTATTCTGTAACTCGATCAGATCTTCATTGCTGAGAGGTTCTTCGTGCGTTGCTACAAGTTCTTCAAGATCTTCTACCGCGACGTCTTCAAGTTCAGAACCTCTCAATCATTGCAGCAATGTCTTCAAGCACTTGTCTGTGCATTTGGACAATTCTTCTAGGTGCTTCCACTACATCTGACCAAAGATTACGCCACACCCCGTTCATACAACTCTTTTTAACTTCGTTCCAAGACTCGTCTATGTTGTGAATAGCCTTCATGATGTATGACTTCCACCACTCTCGCTTGACTGTTTTCCTTCCTCGTAAGTTTCATGAATTAGTTGGCTAAAAGTGCGGCGATGGTAATAAGCTCTGAAGTTTGCTATTGCTCCCTGTAATATTGAAGTAGTGTTTGGTGGAATGAACTTCACGTACACTTTTAAGTCTCTCGGCGTATCAAGTGAGGTCCTGGGGCATTGTCTAAGAGTAATATAACTTTACGTTCAAGCCCATTTCTGTCACTGTAGCATTTGACTGACGGGAAAAAACTATTAGAATACCAATCTTGAAAAACTTCCCGTGCAACTCACGCCTTTCTGTTGGACCGCCACACGACTGGTAGGCTTGTCTTGTCTGTACCTCGTATTGCACGGGGTGTTTCTGAACGGACAACCAGTAAAGGTTTCAGTTTGAAATCACCAGTGGCATTACCACCAGCAGAAGTGTTAGTCGATCTTTCGCAGCTTTGAAACCGCTGGCTTGACGTTCTTCTTTAGAAATGAATGTTCGAGATGGCATTTTTTTCCAATAAAGCCCGGTCTCGTCAACACTGAAGATGAGACAAGCAGGAATTTGTTCTCGTGCTACGAAATCTTGAAACTTGTCTGGAAACTCAGCTGCAGCTTGAGTGTCCGCGCTGGCAGCCTCGCCTGTTATCTGGATATTGTGAAGATTGGAACGCTGCTTGAACCGATGAAACCAGCCTCTGCTGGCAGCAAAGGTCGGAGTGGAACTCCGTTCACATTCTTCTGTCTTTAACATCTCATACAAAGAATTTGTTTTTGTGAATATGAGATCTTGACTCAGTGGTGTGTTCTTCTTATGTAAATCTTCGATCCAGACTGCTAGCAACTTCTCCATTCTTTCTAGGATAGAAGATCTAGAACGAGAAAGTATTTTTGCACTTATATGTGTTTAACTTTCGCTGGAAAGTTTAATTTTTTTTTTTTTTAAATCGTTGTCACAGTCGATTCTGCCAACAATTGTTGCTTTGCCTCCATTTTCCTTTCTTCTTATCACCTTCATCTCAATTCCAAAGTTACGCTTTTACGCTCTTTTTTTCTTCATAGGCGACATTTTTAACTTAGCGTTAAATTATGTATCTCCATCAAACGTTAAAACACGACTGCCAGCCGAGGTAAACATATGGAGCAAACGAGGGAATCCCCACAGAACAATGTCGTAGGACGGGAAATCTCCAATTCTTTGATCAGAATGGTCAGAGTAGGAGGGGATTGCTGCGACCAAAGAGAAGCCAATGACTACATTATGCACATACATATTCTTATTTAAGCAATTCGCGTAATACGAGGCATTTTAACGCGAAATTTGAAATTCGCGCTAAAGCGAAACCGCGTATAACGGGGTCGCGTAAAGCGGGGTATTACTGTACTTATTAATAACAACCAAGAGAAATCTACGATGGTAAAGAGAATTCAAATGACCGTACACAGGATTTATTTTTATCTCTTACTCAAAATAAATCCACTGCGAGAAAAATTTACGGTTAGGTCTAGTCTTCATCAATCTTCAATCTGTATATATATATAAATATAGAGATTGGTATATCCGAGCTTAATAGACGTCGCCACAGTTTGACCGATCGTCATGAAATATATATACGAGGGTTGAATGATAAATAATGCCTCCAAGGTCATAACTCGAGATTGGATGGGAATATTTTAATAAATCACACACAGAAATAATCTTTAGAATGTCTTCTTTAATTACCAATATATCCTTTTCCACATAATCACCAGACAATTGGACACATTTCTGCCAACGATGAATCAGTTTTCTCAAGCCGCCACGGAACAAGTCGACACTCTGTTTCTGTCACCACAGTCTCACAGTTCCCTCAACGTCTTCAACAGCAGCATACTAATGTCCCCGCAGATCTTCTTCTATTATCGGGAACAGATGGAAGTCAGACGGTGCCAAATCTGGGCTGTATGGAGGTGAGATTCAGTCTCTGAAGTTCTGCTGTGGTGGCACGTGAAATGTGTGGTCTGGCATTGTTGTGCTGCAGGAAAATATTTCCCTTTTCCTTTCGGACCCTTGTTAGCCGTCGTTTCAAAGGTCGCAGCATTGTGATGTAACGCTCTGAATTTATTCTCCCACGTTCAAGTACATCAACGTGGATAACACCATCTGCGTCCCAGAACACTGTTGCCATGATTTTTCCAGCTGAGGGCTGTGTTTTAAATTTCTTTTTCTGCGGCGAGTCTTTTTGTCGATATTCCATAGACTGACGTTTCGTCTCCGGGTCGTAATGGTGTATCCATGTTTCGTCTCCTGTCACAATTGAATGGAGAAAGGCATCACCTTCATTCTCGTAACGCGAGAGGAGTTCCTGGCAAATCTCAACTCTGTTCGCTTTCATTTCAGGCGTCAGCATCCGAGGTACCCATCGTGCACAGATCTTCCGACAGCCAAGCAAAGCAATAATGTGACCACACGTTCTTGTGAAATGCTGATTATGCTTGCAATTTCTCTCTGAGTGATACGACGATCGTCCTGAATCAGGAAACTCGGTGGTTGTTGTCACAGGACGTCCAAATCTTTGTTTTTCATGCAAGTCAGATGTTCCCACCTCAACATCTTTAAACTTACTCGCCCAGCGACGCACAGTACTCACATCGATACAATCGCCATAAACAGCTCGCATTCTTTGATGAATCTCCTTTAGGGTGACACCACCTGCTGTCAAGAATTCAATGACTGCACGTCGCTTAAACGCATTGACCGACCGTCTGCGCAGGGTTCCATACTTTACACTGTAACACTACAACCGTTCGATGCTAGAGCTTCCCGCCAACTGGAGCTGTAGAGGAGAGTCTACAGAACAAGCCAGTACCTGCCGCATACCAGTGCTGCCATCTGTTGAAGAGTTATGAAGGTGGAGGCATTATTTATCATTCAACCCTCGTACGTTTTCATGGAGAAGATTTATGGGAAAAATAAAATAAAAAAAGAACCACCCACTCTCCCCCTTTACACTTTAATTTTTATACAAACCCAAAGTTTTTATTAGAATCCAATGGAACTTTGCACAAGTATACTTTAAAACAAAGAGAAAAATGGTGTCTACATTTGGTTTACAGAAATCTAACCCCTCTCACCCTTTCAACCCCCACACTTTTTGTAAATGTTCTTTACATATACCCACATATATTCGATATCGACGGAACTTTGCACAAGCACTTAAAAATAATAATAATTATAATAATAAAAGAAAACAGAAAAATTCTGCCTACATTTGTTTTACAGAAACCCAATTCCTCACCCCCTTTCCCCCCTCTTAATTTTTGTAAATGTTCTTTATACAAAATTACAGTTTCTATCCGATCTTGAAGGAACTTTGCACACGTATACTTTAAAACAAACGGAAAAATACTGTCTACATTCCATTTATAAAAATCCAACCCTTCTTCCCCCTTAACCCCCTCCCTTGTATATTTCCAATGTTCCTTATAGAAAGCTACAGTTTTTTTGTTTATCAAATTTCGATGGAACACTGGACACGCATACTTTAAAGCAAAGAGAAAATACTGTCTACATTCCGTTTACAAAAACCTAACCCCACCGCATCCCGTTTCAACCCCCCCGCCCCTAATTTTTGTTAATGTTCTGTACAGGAAGGAATAGTTTGTATGCGATCTCGAAGGCACTTTGCTCACATACGCTTTAAAACAAGTGAAAAATAACATTTCAATTGTTTCTCAATGCTGCACTCGCTCTCCCCCTTCACCCCTCTTAACAGAAATTTACACGTGCAGTTTTTTGACATTTTTCACGAAAACTGTAGGAAAATCTGGCAAATTGGGTGGCAATGCAGAATTTTTAAGACATTCAGATCAGTCGGGATAAAAAAATTAGAATGTTTATATCCAGCCTCCCAAAAACGATGGGCACTCTGCTTTTGCAGAAGACGGATAGAGCAAAAATATTATATATCCCAAAGCTCTAGAATAAACATTTTCAAATTTAATTTATGCACAGTCATTGTGTTTCATTTATTTTGTACGTGTAAATGTGTGTTTTACGTATGTATACCCATTTAGAAAGAAAAATAGGCATTGCAACACACGCCAGGCAAAGCAAGTAAATACAAGGGCATCTCTTATCACTTAACAACTCATTTTGCGACCGTTCAGCCTGCACTCTTCGAGATTATTAATGATTATTATATCGAGTTACATCGCACATTTACTTCAGTTGGAATTGTTCCAGTAGTGACCCCGAACAACTATCAACCCAGTGACCGTCGAATGGTTTTTTGATCCCGGTGATTTTCCTACGAGCAACTATTCAAGAGTAAACAAGATAATAATTACAGAGCCAAGGGAAGTTGTTCTACAAAACGAGGGGAAGAACCTCCTATTTCTACTGGCAGCACTTTATTCATGGATGCTTCATTATTTCCTTCCTCGTACGAACCGATCAATGTTGAGCAGATCCGACCTGCCTACAATGAAATCGTAACTCTATACAGGCTTATTTCTCAGAAATGACAAGAAGTTTAGTCCAAGTTTTTGAAAACGTGCTGAAGTCCTAGGTCAAACCGAAAATTTTCGGATTTGAAGTATGAATTAAAAAGGATGGCTAATCAATAGTAGGCCTACACTTTGTATATGTTAGGCTTAAAGACCAAAAACGATCATTGAGCGAAAAAAAAAAAAAAACCGAAAAAACCCTAAAAACCCAACCGCAACCCGTCATGATTTCCTTAAAACGGCCACAACACGCTATTCGCGTTATGGCTCTACTAAAAACAGACAGAACTCGTTGAGGCTAACTCGAAATTCGCGTTTGGTTCAGGTGGCATTCCTCACGCATGACGACTCACTTTTCTTTCTTTCTTTTATTATTATTTTTTTTTTCAAAGAGCCTTGTAACGCTATGGGTAAGAGGAATCATATATACTCAATGCACCCTGGACCGATTCGTTGTGAATATAAACAGTTAGATCCTGATAAGCCGCAATCGCTGCGGCCGTTTTTTTTTTCGCTCATTGAGGGTTTTCGATCTTTGTGCCTAACATAAAAGAGACATCATAATAAATCCAAGAAAGAAATTTAACAAAAAAATGTAAGAAAGAATGCATGAGTTCTTATCAATGAAGAATTGTAATCGGAAACATGCAATTGAAATCGACAGTTATGTTTATCAATCTCCCTTTACCGCAAAATTATATGTTGTAACATAGGGTTTTCGAAAAAAAAAAAAAAAAACTGAAAGAAATCTCTTTGCAATAGGAAGGAAAGCACTGTCACGACACTACATATCAAGTTATAGTTTATCGCCGTTCACTTCTCTTCCACATACTGCTCCCAATTTTTCGCTTAGTATCCATTGTATCCATATTTCAAAAGTATGCCTTATAATACACACAATGCACAGCCTTCATCCCCTTTCTCTCCTAAAATTAATTGCAACCCAGATACTTTTTTTTCTCAGTTCTTTGTGATATTCCCCGGTAATTTTTGCAACCGCAAATTCGAGCTGCCACTGTCCGGCGACCGTTTATGTTCTATCTGTCATAGCAACTGCACTAGAAATGTCAGAATTCACGGAGAAACTTACGAATCTTCATAAAAAAAATCCTGACTTCTAGGTTGGGAAGACTTATTTTGCTTTAAAATTGTTATGACTCGGGTACTATTTGCAATTTTCTGTCGTTTATTGTGTACAATCTACCCTACTTTTATATTTAGTATGCTACTGCTATTGTAATTTGTACGAGTTTTTCTTGCCTTGTGTAGGTATGACATTCGGCCTATTTGAGTCTGTAGATTTTTCCGCACCGTGTAATACTTCTCGTTTAGCTGCCCCGTGACGTGTTAATCTGGTCTCCTCGCATGTGCCCCACCTGGGCGTGATGAGTCCGCGGGTTGCATAATGCGGAGGGGCGAGTCGCCGTCATTAAGGCGTCCGATATTCAGCGGGCCGACCGTGACAGGAGCCGGGGGTTCCCCGCAGGGCACGGCGCTGGGATTGGGACAGGGCCTCGGGGACCTGCAGACAACAGGTGTGGCGTCACCCCCCCCACCCTCCCCCGACCTTTTTTTATTCTTCTTCTAGTCAGCTTGCCCGTCGCTCTGACTTTCCTCCAACATCGGTTCCTGTAGACCAGTTGCTCCATTTTGCTTCCACCGGCTGTAGGGATTTCCGATTCGGCCACAATTCTTCATTACTTGTTCCGCCTTCTTATTGCAGAATAAATGGGCGCTGCCGGGAAACGCACAGCAAGGTTGTTTCCAGAAACGACCGACGAGGGGAATGAATTGTGTGCTGTTCTGTGACGCAGTTTGAGTTTGCAGTAGAAGCTGTTCTGTGACTTCCAGTTAAATGCTTAGCACAGCGACTTTAGATGCTGGTTGGCAGGCTGCGGAATTAGTTTCCGGACCTCTCGGGAAGAAAGCAGTTCACGACTATACTTAGTCCAGAGCTCTATAATTAACACTTTAAGATGTCATAGAGGAGGTCATGAAATTAATTACATTGATTACAGTGGCTAGGAAGAAATGAGATTTTTAACGCTGCTTTTGCCGTATCCTATTTGACCAATCTTTATTACATTTACAAAAAATTGTTAAGCAGGAGCAAATCATAACAGTCGATGATGTTGGCAAGCATAACGCAAGTTAACCCATTTGTGTTGGACGAATTTCATTTTCCAACTGTGTTTTATATAATCTGAAAGAGGCTGCTTGGTCTCTATTGATTTACTGGCTGTTGCTTCACTCATGCGTGTTGTTAATGTACTTACCTATCTTTTACAGTGATTATGACATAGTTAACATATTTAAAGTAAGAAATTAAAAACCTAAATTACTTCCTTGCATGTGGCTCGTAAGCTGAAATCACGATAAAAGTTTCGACTACTTTAACTTGCTTTAAAATGGATTCCATTTCTCAGGTACTTTTATCGTAATTTCTCGGCTTTTCGACGTCAAACAGAAACAATACACGCTCTTTTTTCTACTCCACAGAGCTTGAATTGTTTATTGTTTGAAAACCCATGAAAATTATATCTTAGGTTTTTTCCGAGAACCGTGATCAGCGTAACATGGATAATACTTTCCTAGAACTCATTTCTTAATTTTACAGAATTTAGACCAGGGGTGGCCAACCCGCGGCCCGCCTTCAACATTTTTCCGACCCACAAGATTTAATTTAATTGCAATGGAGCACATAAACGCTCCGGTGGCAATTTCCCTACACACCCAACTTCCCCCTATCCTGCACCCACCTACATTTGCCCTCTACAAATTTTAACTTTAAATTCTTTTAACGTTTTCGGTAAGTTATTCATCATTCCCCTTGGTAACTCATTCCAATCCCTGACACGCTTCACATCACACTTTTATAAAATATTTATTATCTTTAACTTTTTGTGTTATATATTTCTTTACAACGTGAGTTTGGTATCATTATTGTTATATTATCTATGTGTACATGTAAGAATAATAGTAAACACAATAGTAACCAATGTTTCAATGTTTCACTCCAAAAAAATGTCTCTAGTGGATATATATAACTTTATATGCGGCCCGCGGAGTTATGATGCACTTCGAAAGTGTCCCGTAAGATCATTTGGGTTGGCCACCCCTGATTTAGACATTTTATTATATTTAAAACTCTTGGGACCATGTACTGCCCTTTAATCAAAATCAGTGGTGGATCTAAGAGAAAACAGAAAAAGGGGGAGGGGGCAAACTGAGACATTTGCCCCGAGCGCAAATTCAGGGGGGGGGGGAGGGGGTAGCAAAATCATGTTTAAAGGGCGGCAAATTTATGCCCAGGGTGACCTTTTTTTTTAGCTGCTCTACTTCTCCGGTTGGCCATCAATAGGAGTAGGAGGGGTATTCTACCAATTTTTTCACCCGGCTCAGAAAATTAGTGGATCCTTTACTGTTAAAAATGTCACCAAAATCCAACCAGTAGTTTCTGCGTAAGTACTGTTCATGAAAGTGTAAACCTTTTAAAAACAATTGATTTCTCTTCTGTAGGTCAATAAAAAGGACCAAAAATTATTTTGTTTGGAAAAAATATCTAAAATGAATACTTTTTCTGTTTACAGTTTTAATATATTTATTTAGTGATTGGAATCGATAGTAATCTCATTATAAATTTCAGTAAAAAGTAAATAAAATATATATAGCTGCATGTGTTTTAAAAGTGTTATGAATAGCATTCAGCTTACTACATTTTGGTTTTAACGCATGTAAGTATTTTCGGTGCGTGAACTACATTTGTTGTCACTCTTACACTGCTTTTCCTTATGCAGACAAATAAATATTACAGAGTCGCAAGAAAACGCTGTATCACCAGAGACGGTATCATCCTTACAAAGGAAGTTACGTAAAACACAATCGGAACATTCCTCGCAAAAGACAGACACGCGATTTTGTAAAGATACCACTCTCCTACTAATTTCAGTTCTTTAAACGATTTGTCTTCGACAGAGGTATGTAGTGGTTAAATTAAAATTTGTGTATTTTTATTTAAAACGTTATTATTATTAAATTAATTGTAATAGCACACACGCTTCGGTGGCAGTTCACTTAATCATCTAATCACCCCCTTTCTTATTTTATTTTTTAATTATCTTCTGTAATTTGACTGTTAAATTCCTGCCCCATCTACTTTTGCAATTTACAAATTTTAATTTTGAATTCCCTCATCGTTTTTGGTACGAGGGCCAATCAAAAAGTAAGTTAAATTTCCAAGTTATGCCCATTTATGTACCCACCTACATATAGGCGACACGGCTATGACAACATACACAAGTACACTTTTTAACATAGTCAACAAGAGGCTGTAAACATTTCTCAGGACGGTCAACGAACTTTTCGATTCCGGATGGGTAGAAATCACCTCCAGTGTTGTCGTACATTCTCTTGGGGACTATGTGGAAAAGTGAACTTACATTGTATGTGGTCATAGCCGTGTTGCTTATATGTAGGTGGTTTCATAAATGGCCATAACTTTGAAGTTTAACTTAATTTTTGATTCGCCCTCGTAAATTATTCATCACTTCACTTGGTAATTTGTTCCAGTCCAAATGTATATTGATTTACGGGATGAATTGTAATTCGACTAAAAGCAGTACAGTGTTTGTGCTGTCAATTAAAAGACTGTAAATAAAAGTGATGCGCACAGCTATAATATTTTGAATAGGACTTTGGCTCTCTGAGATACATTAATTCTATCAGTTTGATGTTTAAATGCCTGCAAATATTTTTAATTTAATTTAAAACTGTTTCTTCGTGATTCCTAACAGTTTTGCATAAAGTTTAATTATTTTTGTACTATTTCTATTATTGGAACAAATTGTCAGCGTTTCAGATGCGTCGGCCTGTGCTCGTGATGTTCGCTCGAGAATTCTGTACTGCCCGCTTAAACTCCCGAAATCGCTTTGTCCTTTTTTGTTGATGTGTTTTAAATCTTCGGTTATAAGTCTGATGTCTTATTCAAGTGCGTTTTTCAAAGAATTTTCACGGGATAAAAATAAAATTAAATTGTCTTGCCATTTGAGAAACTACCTGTTGTTGAGAAGTATAAGAAGTGGTGAAAGTTAAAATTACCTGGCGACCTGACAAGTTACCCGTAAATCTTCGCGAACCAAGATAAAAACACCCAGTTCCTAGTTTCATCACTCACACTCCCTTTTATCATGGTATTAAATTCGTATTATGTATATATATAAAGATGATTGTATGTATGTTTGTTTGTTTGTTCTTCATACAAATCCACAGTTTTCATCCCATCTCGATGGAACTTTGCACACTTATCCTTTGAAACAAGGAGAGAAATACTGTCTAAATTTGGTTGAAAAATTATCTGTATAAATAATACATGTTGTCTTATAATTTCGAAAAGTTACTGAATGGCGATAAACAGACGTGTTGAATGTGGAGGTCTCTATACTGCTTTTTGGTGTAGCGGCCAGGTAGCTGAGTGGTTAGAGCGCTTGCTTACTTATGTTAGGGTCGTGGTCTCCGGTTCAAATCTCCGTGGAGGCTAATATTTAAAAAAAATTGTTTTTGATCGTAAGAGTCACACCTGGGCCGTCGGTTATTCGGATTGAATGTTAAACTGTAGATATCACAAAGTTAGGGGTGCAATGCGAGGCAAATCGTAGGTAGTCTTGCAATGCTGTAGGTGTACACTTTTTTACGTTATATTGATCCCGCATGGGTGATTCGCAGTCAGCGAGTGTGTGTGTGTGATATGCAGTAATAATACTATAAATGCGGAACCAAGTCTCTGTCGTTTGCTACGTTTTAACGACTAAATACCTCTACCGATATTGACGGAATTTGACAAGAAAATCTGTAGGGAGGGTACGGGACATTTTTTTTCTTTTTTCTGTATGATTAACAATTGTAGTCACGATATTTTGAGAATTATCGAATGGTGACAGAGAGACGGATGTATGTGTTAGTCTGTAATGTTACGTCGGTTGCTCATTATGTTAGTGTATAATTTGTTAATAAATTTCGTTTAGAGAAAAAACGTATTATTTAGTGCAGATGTCGATTTGCCCTGTCCTATTAGTTTGTGTCTGCTTAAATGTTTCTGGCACAAGTTTTTTTTTTTTGCCTTCTTTTTTGACATGCCTTGCGAGCGTAAACTGGCCTAAGTTGTAGCTCTGGCAGAGCACGAGCAGCTTAAGTTATTAGAACCCAAGAATCGGATGCTCATGCTGAAGAACAACTTTTTATATTCAATTCTGGCAAAGCAATTCTTAATCCACGCGTACGAAGTCGCGGGTATCAGCTAGTACAGTAGTAGGCTCCCGTGCTTCCTCTGTGGTGGGGATTACCTTGAACGTGAGAGGTCCGCCAGTGGTATTGGAGTGTGTCCCGCCGGTCCACCGCGCCATAGAGCCGGCGAGTGCCCGGACCGGACCGATAAGCGGCCCACTGCGGACTTGGTTCCGGACCATTTAGCCGCCGAGGCAGCGCTGACTGGGCCGGCGTGGGCGGGTGAAAATCTCAACTGGACGGAGTCGGCGCCATGCAAATGCGGAACCACTCTGCGCGGACCAAACCAAACAGCTAACAAGCGTGTTAAACACGTGTTAACGCATCATACAAATCAGACATGAAGTCCGATATAAACTCACAAAGACGTGAACCGAGCGTGGTGGATGAGTGGTTAACGCTCTGGCCTCTCATTCGGGAGCACGTGGGTTCGAATCCCCATACGGGAATATTCAGATTTGGGTTTTCCATGGTTTCACTCCAGGCAAACTGCCGGGATGCTTCCTTCAAAAGGCCGTGGCCGAATTCCTTCCAGTTCCTTGCCCCAGTCATTTCTCGCCTCTAATGAATTCGACGTCGACGAGGGGTAAAGAAAGCTATAAGCAAAAAAAAAAGTAAGAAAGTCTTCTCAGCTGTGATGGTTATCGTTTCAAGTCCTGTCAGGGGCACTGGTTGTTTTGGGTGTTGTGTTTATTAATACTGCGTTTTGTACTAAAACAGTAGCAGAAGGCATGTAATACACATGTGTGTAAACAGATAAAAAGATCTTTTTTTTGCGAATAACTTCAAGAAGCGGTGATATAAAAAGAAGAGTAATATAAATATCACATTCTCTATTGCACGGCAGGACCGAAGCAAGCGATATGAGTTCATTGTTTTCTGGCGACCGTATCAGGATAAGATTCTCATTCATGTCGGAATTCCCTGCAACACAACTAATCTATAGGTGAGCGATGAACTAGCAATCATGGCTTGCTTAATGGGAATTTAAACTGGGAAAAAATAAAATAAGAGGTTATTTCAAGGAACACGATTTTGCTATTTGGGTTCAATTTTAGAAAGAAATGAAAAATCAAACATGGAAATTAATAACAGAATTGCTAATGGCCGTAAAGTAATCAGGAAGCTCAAATCAATTCTTTGGAACAATAATGTTATGAACAGAACAAAAAGAATTATATTTTAGCCATTATTGGAAAGAATAGTCTTATATGGATCGGAAATCTGGACAATCAACGAAAAAAATATTAAGAAGTTGAAAGCATTAGAAATGGATTTCTTAAGAAGATCAGCAAGAATTTCAAGGAAAGGAAAAGTAAGGAATACTGAAATAATAAGGCTAATGGAAGTCAAAGAAGATATTTATAAAGTTATAGAACGAAAAAGATTGGAATTTGTGTGACCTTGTAAAAAGGATGGAAGACACTAGGATACAAAAACTCGTGTACAGGAATGGAAAGTTGAAAGATGGACGAAAAGAGGACTGACCATGTTTACCTGGCTCCAAAGTGTACAAATATCAACGATATTTGGTGCAGAAGAGGAAGATACTCAAAACCGAAGTATCTGGAGAAATATTTTGAGAAGATACAATCAATTTCTGTGTTCTCAGCGGTGATAAAAACCTCTCTCTATAAAACAAAAAAAGGAAAACGAAAAGAAATGATGAGTGTTACAGAATAGGACAGGATAAGGAATGAAAAGATTACATACAGTGCATGTACACAGGAGAAAAACACGTTCAGGAAATGATAGCCATGGTCAGACTAAGATGGAACGGGAATGAAAAGAATGGAGGAGCAGAGAATAACGAGGAAAATTCACGGAATGAAGATGTATGGTAAACGAAGACCTAGGTATGGATGGCTGAGAATAGTGAAGGAGAGGGCTGGAGTAAAGCGGTGACAGTCAGGAGGTGAGAAAAAAGCAGGAAATGGAGAGAGTTGTTCACAAAACAGACCCGGCCAGTAGTTGGAAACTGTTGAGCATAATGAACAGTGCGAGGAATTGAGCTGACCTGTGTTGGCTTGCTCATTCAACTGCGGGAGAGATGGCACCAGGCAGCCAGGCTTTGTAGAAACTAAGAGGTCACTGACCTGCGTGTTCAAGGGTAGTTAATAATGTGAATTAGTAGTGGAATTTTACATACTTCTATGGAGTGGGCAATGACATCTGAATATGGCCGGGAAAATGGTCGTTGCGAAAACTGTCGTGGATCCGGCCACCGACGATCTTCAAGTGTTGGGTAGAGTCCTAGTAGCCGGTTGCCATGTTGAAGTGTGTCGTATTTCGCGTGCTTATATTCTTCTTAATATTCGTCGTTTAACTGCTGTTGGCGCTATTTATTTTATTTCACTGAGCGTACTGGTGGACTAAGTATAATAGAAATGATAGTCGTATACTTTGTACAGTCTTAAGCACTTTTAATGAATTGCAACACAACATAACACCACATTAATTACAAACCGGACTTCGTTAATACAAGCTCTTCTTATAGTGTTTGTTGAACAGGATTTTTCCTTTATAATCAGATTAGATATTTATGAATATTTCTTGTTGTTTGCATTATTACTCAAACCCTTATGAATGTCACCTTGTAGTGGCGATACAGTTATGTGACTAATCCCTCCAGCTACTATTAACCAACCAAACTCGGCAACACACTCGTATTTAGTTGTTGCTACGGAAAAACTCTCAGAATAAACAAACTGACCTTTGCCAAGGAACCCCAAAATTCACGGATACTACATTATATTAAAATGTATAATATAATTGGGGGATATCATATCTGCTATCCTACAAGTGGCAGGTACGAGCACAATGTTCGTTTCCCGTGACTGAGGCAAAATGAATCAAGACCAATGGGACACAATTTTAGTAGTTTGGAAACTGTTACAACCAGTGTCCTTAGACTAGTTGAGAGGGGCAGTGGTTTATAGCCAACCCACTTAGCAACATGTAAGAAAGATATATTACTGGATGGAATATAGGCTACCAATAATACACAGTGTCAGGTGAGATGCAATTCTCAGACTTCGAACTTAGCTTTGCTGTGAGCACAGTGTGAGGGAGTTATCCTGAATTGAGAAGATTGTCTGAAGCCACGTTGTGTTGGATGTCACTTTCTGGTAAGACATGCTCTTCTGTCTAAGGCATGCTATAAAGCTGTCTAGTTGTTGTCTCCTACCACCTCTCAGTCTTAACTACTAAGAAAACTCTGCAGTTATTAATAATTTAATAGTAATCAGTAAGTCACACATTTCGGTCGCCATGTTGTAACTTATATGTAAGTTAACATTTTTCACTTAAAATTATTAAAATAACACGGTTCTTTCAGAAATATGATTTTAAATAATTTGTATTATAGTTTGAAATTACTACATACTTCTTCTTCTTCTTCTTGACTTGGAACCACGATGAATAGCTTCATACTTTCACTTTTCTCCCAAAATTTCTTAATCCTTTTGCAATGTTGTTTCCCTCTGCCTTCTACAAAACGGCTTTGTTTCTGTGCAGTAAAATTAATAACATTTAGAACTGATACATTCTTTCAATTATTTAATTTCATGTAGATAAAGGGTATAATTGGTTCACAGAAGTTTAGGAGAGATTATTGAACCGGAGAATTAGAGAATAGGATCTAGTTGCAATGTAAAATAGTTTTGAAAATGTATGAATGATTGTAATATTTATTAAGTGCTTTTCACAATGAACGTTTTATTTTAAGTTATTACTGACAACACCAGGAACACCTACAATATTTTGGTACGTTTTTAAAGAGCAGCAAAGAGTTTAGAACATTTAAAATGGTGAGTGGTGGCTGGTGACAATTGCCGCATTACTTACATGCCGGCCAAGGCGCTCGTAAAGAATAATCTACGATCGATCAGTTTGTTCGACGACACTGCAAGGAATTGTATTACAACATAAATACTGTTTCTGTACAAAAAAAACAAAAAAAAAACAAAAAAACACAAAAAAACAACAACAACACAACAATACAACAACAACACACCACAACAACACACCACAAAACACAACAATACAACAACAACACAACAACAATACAACAACACAACAACAACACAACAACACAACAACAACACAACAACAAGTAATGACGCGTAGCGGGACCAGAGGAAAGCCAATCAGGCAATTTGTTAATACTGTTATTAACTGTAAGCTACATGTTTCATGACTAGGAGCCAACCAGCGGAAAAGAGTTTTCCGCCTGAGGTGGAGGTTGGAAAAAAACAGCCAAACTGTGGGGCAACATTTTGCTTCGTGGGCGACAGCGAGCGACAAGGGACACACTGCCTACAGGGGCAGTGCGGACAGCTCGCCAGATGGGGCACAGCGGACAGCGACATTCGCACCACCTGGAGCGCGGGTTATTTCATTGAGCCCGCAAGCACGCCTCTACTCGATTACAACGGCGACAATTATTCAGAAAAAAAAAATCAACTAAGAATTACGCGTTAAGCGGGGCCAGAGGTGAGGAAAGCCAATCCGGCAATTTGTAAATATTGTTATTAACTGTAAACTGCATGTTTCTGCATCGTCCATCACGCTAGTGACTGCCCTGAGATTTCAACTCTTGCTCTCATGACGTTTTTAAATTCTTTGCAAAAGAAACTAATCACTGTTTGTCTTTGTAAAATAAATGTTCAATTTCATTAGTCAATATTAAATTCAGATTTTGAACCTTATTTCAATACGTCCCAACCAGTTTGATAATATGTCAACCAACTTAGATATTAATTGTGATTTGTTTTAAATAAATCAAAATTAGGATCTGGATGTCGCTTCCCTGATGGTAGGAACACTACGAAAGAATCCTTGGCGACAACCACAGCTTAAATATGAATAATCATAATACATATTATTTTTTAAAGCATTTTTTTGTCGATAGGCCATATCTGCCTTAAAACTTCATAAAAAATAATGCTTGAGATATCATTGTGAATATTAAGTTCCCCGCTAATGACGAGAAATAAACAAAAAGTTTAAAATTAATGTTTTCTTTGATTTTTTTTAATTTTAAACTCGTATTTGTATAAAGTAAAAGGCACCATTTGTTGACAATCTGTTCAAGATGTTGGAGTTGTATATAGGTTATAAATATTTATCTCCAACGCCAGCAAAGATAAAGCAAACATTTTCATATTTGTGTAATTTTAATGACGTTCAACGGGGGAGATGTGTGAAATGACAGCCGTTATCTGTCGTGATATTATTCACTTTTTTTTGTGCACACTATCTTTGGAGTAAGAAAATGTGTAATGGAGGACTATCTCTGACAAACAAAAGCAGCAGGGCAAGAACATCGCTGTGTTATGATTATATGTAACTTCAATCCTAGATTAAAATAAGAAGGGGGGAAGATATTTTCCACGATGCCAAGGGGCGCAACAAACAGACATAAACATATTGCCTGTAATGATATCAACTTTTTACAATAAGACTGATATTTATTACTACTCTTCAAAATAAAATACTTTTCATTAAAAAATACTCGCATTTATTTATTTACACATTATTATTTTACTACTCGGTGACTGATCACAATAGTGTGCGAAATATTCGCAAGGGTCAGCTAGTTACGTTGAAATTAATAGTAGATTTGTGACCAAGAAGTTGCTTTTTACAACCAGAAACACTTCAAAATATATGGTGTTACCAAAGTGTCCTATATCCTGGGAACGCTTGTTAACTATATAACGGAAACGGATCTTCAATACTCTATCTTGGCGCCCAAGACCATAAAATATATCAGGTTGCTACATCCCAACGTTTTTGCTGTCTAGGAAAAAAATGACTATGTATAATTATCAGCATCCTTAGGTTCCATGTAGAGCAATTTCTCATTCAATCCCAACTTGCTCTTTTCTTGCTGCACCAAGGAGGAGACCCGTAGAGGGAAAACCTCGTGTTCCGTGATCGATCGACTTAATCAAATTGACTCAGATTAATGTTAGCCGTAGCGAGACAAGACGGAGCCCCGTATCTTGCCCTTATGAATATTAACTGCGCGAGAACAAATAGCGGGGGTGAGTTGCCACTTGCTGTCAGCGCTGCCAACCTTGCCCGCCTAATGAAGCCCGAAAGAGCGGCTTAATTAGCTTCCGGGCGGTGCGGTTCGAAAGGCGAGTGAGGCTCAGCAACTGTTTGCGCCATCTGTTGCCGGGCGCCATAATTTATTCGTGGAATTTAAAGCAGGACAGCAG
>JARYHS010009186.1:252310159-252454148 GCA_031002005.1 Vandiemenella viatica
CTCAAAGTCCATTCTTTTTTTTGTGCTGGCTGCTGTTGCTACGAAACAATGCGGCAACTTGTAACTTCTTTTAGGCGTTAGTAATTGTATTACCTGCCGAGTAAACAATTGTAACCTGCCAGAACTAACAGTCTCTTAATGAGTATTGTTAATTAGTATGCCACCGGACTCTGCACGCGGATCGTCTGCGTTTAATTAAGGTGATCGTATCTCGAAAAATACATAATGAAGTTGACTGCAAAGCTACTTTTACTTGCCGCAAAAAAAAAAAAAAAAAAAAAAAAAAAAAAAAAAAAAAAAAATTATGAAACTCCCACAAGTTTGAAGAATATGGAAAACCGTAGCACTAAAAATAAGCCGAAAGAGTACAGCGTCATATAAAATTACAAGACCACCAAGTTGACTAGTTCAGCTACCTGGGGAGCATAATTGCTACTAACAGTAGAAGTGAGTTAGAAATAATGAATAGAGTAACCAAAGGATCCAAATTCTACAGTAACGTGCGGAGCTTACTATGGGACATGAAGGTACGCAGAAGAACAAAAATTGTCTTGTACAAATCATATCTCATTCCAATTCTGACATATGCTTTGGAAAAAATGCACACTAACATCAAAGGACCTTAGCAAGATCCAATCTTGTGAAATTAAGTTTCTTAGAAGGGCCCTCCAGAAAAAATAGACTTGACCATATAAAGAATGATGAGATTAGATCAAACCTTAGAGTCAAGACTTAAGTGGTTTGGGCATGTCAAGAAAATGAATAGTACAAGACTACCAAAAACTTATTTGGATAAAAGGATAGTGGGCAAAAGACCAGAGGGAAGACCAACAAGAAAATGTACAGACCAACTGAAGGAGGACGTAGAGAGAAGAGGCTGGAACTGGGAATGTATTACGGACAGAGAAACTTTTCTGGATAGGAGACAGTGGAAGACCATCGTCTATAACAACCAAGACAGAAACACAGGAATGCTCGTAAACCACACCAGGAAAGTGAAGGTGGTCCTCTACGATAATGATGATGATGATGAAAAGACATGGTCGGATGTCAGTGCAACTTCGTACTTGACCTGTAATGGAGGTCATATTTGCGGATGGAGAAGCGAAAGTTTAGTGCTTGACATCCGCGGATGCGGATGTTTTTCGGAAGCGGATGCAGAGGTGGAAAAATAAATTTATAATTAGTTATATTTTATAAAATAATAAGCATAAAATAAAAGTAACAATATTTTCCATGTAATCGTAGGCTTCCGCGGCCAGAGTCAGTTGATTATTGGCTATCATGAACATGATGCGGCGCCACCCGGATAGCCAAGCATCAATATTTTTCATTCCAAATTCCACATTTTTTTCATAAACAATGCCTATTACCATAAAATGCTTCTATATTGACTTATTTTTTCCTAATCTTTCAACAACAAAAAACGTGCGACGATTTCACAAGTGAATAAAATTACTAACATAACTATTCAAGCATAAAAAAAACCTGCTTTGTCGTATGAACTTGCGAAGTTTGCGGCTCGACTAATTCAAGCATAAAGCCACGCCATTGCACATCTCCGTGCCCACCACGCTCTAGTGGCCCACCCACATTCCAACTTGTAGGATGATCTGATTTGCCTATAAAGGTCGCTTGAATGGTAATGTAAGTGGTAACAGCACTACATTTAGGACCTGTTGGATGTTATTAGACTCCTACACAACCTGCTGCGTCCAACTAGCTATGGCGTTCGATCATGATTGTAGGAAACATCCTACTAATGTGTGATTATGACACTGTTGTGCCGCTAAAAAGTACGAGTGGAAAGGATTACTTGGAACATTTTGCTGCACCTCTTCTAGTAGCGTGAATGGGTCGTACGGTAGTTCTACACGGATATTCTATAAGTTGGGTTATGAATAGGCCTCTTTACTTTACGTGCAAGTTCAAACTAGTAAATTCTTCGCTTTGGTAATAACACCGTTCAGATCAATGTTACCCTTATTACAATATCGTAAGGAAAAAACAGCCACGTTGTAGTTAGCTAAGAGACGATGGACCGAATCTCGTATAAAGAGAAAATAATAATATGCAAATTGATACAAAACCTTCGCTATGCATCCGCATTAAAAATTGCGGAAGCGAAAGCGAAGGTAGGATTTCACGCGAAAGTTCCGGTCTTGCGGATGCGGAGCTCCGTTACATCCCTATTTCGTACACATACACACCATCCATGGGTATGTAAATGATTGGAGTTGTGATTCTTTGTGAAAGGTAGAATGGCCACCACAGTGGACTAAAGTTGTTTGTGTTCGGTATGGTTGCCAGGCCTGGTAGGGTATATACAGGTCACGAACAGCATTAGATGTTGAGTGATCACAGTGAATAACACGGAGACGCCACGTACTCGTGTCACAGAGAGTTATCAGCATCTGACACAGTTTGAAGAAAGCCTCATTGTGGGTCTGAATTTTGCCGACTGGTAGAATCGTGCAGTATCCATATTTGTGTGGCTTTCGGATGTATCAGTGAACCGATTACGGATTGCGTGGGAACGTCAGGATAGGCATACTCGTCGTCTAGGTTCCGATTGACCACGTCTGACCACAACTAGGAAGGATCGCTGCACTCTGCACCAAATACATCGAAACCCTTTTACATTTGCGCCAGTCATCCGACAACAACATTTTGTGTCATCCCGCACCATTGGTTGGATTCTAGCAGCAGGCGTAGAAGGGACTTATCGCGCATGCGTAGGCTGCCGTTAACACCACAACAGGGGGTGCTGCGACCGGGGAGCGTGGACCGCTGATGTATGGCGCCATACTGCGTCAGCGATGATTAGTTCTGCACCATTTGTCATGATCATCGTGGGCGAGTGTGACGGTGACCTGGGGAGAGGAATGTCTTGGAGAGGCACAGCGATGTTACTCCTGGCGTCAGGGTGTGGGCAGTATAAGCTGCTACCTATCACAACTCATCCTGGCAGAGGTCGCCAGATCGTATAAGCTGCTGCTCTCTTTGGCGTGTTACAGATGCCTGGCCCAGTTGGTCATCACGAACGCAGCAAGCCGAAACAGCTCTTACTTTTCGTTACCAGTAACTAATATCGTGCCAGTAAATACGCACACGATACTAATAATTCGTTCTAACAACTTCAATAAAGCAAAACATACTGTTTGATTATCAATGATAATTTATTTAATATCTTCCAAAGATATAATTACTATTACAACATATAATTACTATTGATTACAAAGTTCTCCAGAAATAAAATCTCGTGGGGCCCAAGTGCGAGGTTTCCCGCGCGCAACGAAGCAACAACTCTCGCGCGCAGACAAAACCTGTGTTATACTAGAACTTATCACTAAGATACAGGGTGTTTCAAAAATGACCAGTATATTTCAAAAATCAATAAAAACTAAACGGGCAGCGATAGAAATACACCGTTTGTGGCAATATGCTTGAGACAACAGTAAATTTTCAGGCAGACAAACTATCGAAATTAGTTACGATTTTCAACAACAGATGGCGCTGCAGTCTGGAAAAATCTTCTAAGGAATAAACCATTTTTCACAGCAAACTTGCAATCTGTGAACAGCACACCCTTACAGCAGAAACATGAATGGCGAACTCACAGACTGCGTTTACTTCTATATCTTTCAAATCGCCTGCAGCGCTATCTGTTGTTGAAAATTGTAACTAATTTCGAAAGTTTGTCTGCCTGAAAATTTACTGTTGTCCCAAGCATATTGCAACAAACGGTGTATTTCTATCGCTGTCCGTTTAGTTTTTATTGATTTTTCAAATACACCGGTCATTTTTGAAACACCCGGTACTACTGTTACCCAGTCAACTGTACAAATTACCCTCTGTGGAACTCTTTACAGTTAATATTAAATCACTTTTTTTTACTAATTTAAACAAAGTAAACAATAATTATTATACAAAAGGAGTTAGACATAAGTGTCACAGCAGCCATCGGGTACGACTTCAGGTCACGGGTGGCAGTGATTGAGAGATCTCTGACGTCACAGCGGGACGTCACTGACGTCCTGCTTCCTCACGAGTTACCTCTCATGCGACAATATCGTGGAGCCATTTTTCCACACGACAATATTCGTCCACTCACAGCAAACTGTCTGCGTGATGCTGAGGTACCGCCATGTCCAGGAAGATTCCCAGATCTGTCTCCGATAGAACATGTGTTGCACCAGTTCGGATGTCAACTCTCTACCAATGCCAGTATCCAGGATCAGTTACAACAGTTGTGGCCAGCTTGCCTCAGGAGAGGATTCAATGGGTTTATGGCACACTTCCCAACAGAATCAGTGTACGAATCCAGGTCAGAGGGGGTGCAACGTCATACTGATAAGTTGGCTCAAACTGCTAAGTTCTTCGTAAATTTGACTCGATTTTGTAATCACTGAAATAACATCACAAACTCTGGCAAACCGTAAAGTTTCATTTCGTTCCCCTCTACTCTTCTGGAAATTCACTTTTTTCTCGGTCAGTGTACGAAAGACGACTTTTTACAATATTAAATTTATTTTACAGCCACAGCCGGCCGCTGGTCTTTATTATTCCGTAATACACGGAATAATTCCTTCTAAGTTTATTTATCTGGTAACCTATGTCCTTCAAGGACACTTTTTTCTGTAATTCCAAACATGTCCATTGTTCTACAATTTCCTAACATATCAGACATAAACGATGACAGTTTTTACAAATGATGTTACTCATGTAATATTATTTTATCCACCTCATCCTCGCATAGAAATTTTGATGTTGTGTATTCCCTAAAAACGTAATAACTTGGGTTTTACAGTTATATTTTGTGGCTACAGAATTTAATAGACGTACACAATGAAAGCGTTTTAAATAAATAATAATTATTGATTACAGTGATATTAATATCATAGTGACAAGTTATTCCACAGGTAACAGGGACTGAACTATTACGTGTAAACTGTAACACGGAAGCATTCTGCTTTACTCACCTACACAAACCAAACTTCCCCGGACGTAAAGAAAGGGTTAAGGTCCATTGATGATCCCAACTGAAATCTGTACTCGACCTGTCAACCTTTCCATTGTTACTCACCACAGAGCTCCCAATGCGCTTCTATTATTACACTCAGGGCGGCAGTTAGGCTTTGTGGGCCCCTAGGCTATATGCTCAAATCATAACATTAAATTTGTACAGAGTTTTACAGTGGAAATGCGTTTCTTTCTTCTTCTTGGGCTACCAATCAGTGGATTGATTTGTCGCAGCTATCCAGGTATCTCTGTCTTCCCCTTTCCTCTTCATTCCCTGGTAGCTGTTACAATTGTCATCTTCCATTATTTGTTCTACATACTTCGATCTGGATCTTCCAGGATATCTCTTTCCACCCAAAAACCTACACAGAACGTTTTTTAATCGTGCTCCTATGCCGTAGAATAAATCTGATTAATATCATTCTTTTATTTTTAATAGATTTCCAGTCATTAATTACTTTGTCTATCCAGCTGATCTATGAAATCTCCTATAAAAGCACTGTTGAAACGAGATTAGTATTAATGAAATATTCCAATTACGTTTTCGGGATTCGCGCTGCTTTTTTCGATGTATTACTACCGACGTTTCGCCGCCCAAACTGGGGCCTTCGTCAGGGCTGTATACAAGTGAAGTATCACTTGTGGCGGTTTTCATACCACTCCGTCAAAATTGATACTTCACTTGTATACAGCCCTGATGAAGGCCCCAGGTTAGGCGGCGAAACGTCGGTAGTAATACATCAAGAAAAGCAGCGCATATCCCGAAAAAGTAAGTGGAATATTTCATTAATATGACGCCTGCTAAAAGCGTAAAATGAGTTTAGTCTTCTTTACTCCTCAGTATTTAAAGCCCACCTTTAACGCCCATGCTGAACCAACATTTCACTAATCGTGAAATTTGTTATTATAAGCATATTCTGTTACTAAATAATTGTGATTATATAGAGTAACTTTGATACACAAGTCTTCAAGGTCAGAGAACGTCAAGCAAGAGTGAAGGAATATCTTCGGTTACCGGTTGTTGAAAAAAGATGGCTCGAGAGGCAAAAATATTTAGACGTTCGAAATCACGGAAGAATGAACAGTTTGACGTAAGAGTATCTTATGACGGGAACACTAACAATATTTGGTTCCGCGTGACAGTACGAGGTGAATTTAACCCTTACGAATTAAACGATTTCAGCAATCTGTATGATCATTAATTTTATCTTAAAATTATTAAATGTGTATATACCTTAATTTAACATTAAATTACAGAAATTGAAGATAATTTATTATACAGAGTTCTGGTTTTCTGTTGCTATCTTTTAGATTGTAGAGCCAGCAGAGGATTGTGGCAAGGAAGCTCAGGCTAATATGACCGTCTGAAGTAACCATTTAGCAGGGAGGTGAAATAATTTTGGGAAACCATAGAAATCGAAAATCGGGATGACTGGGTTGAGAACCGAAGCCACGTCTTCCGAAATGTACGATTTTTTTTTAAACTGCTTGACGTCTCTTTTTAACATCGAGGTCTTTAGAGACTGGAAAGGATGGGGGGCAAGGAATGGGAAGGAATTCGGCCATGGCCTTTTGAAGGAAGCATCCCGGCATTTGCCTGGAGTGATTTGGGGAAACCATGGAAAACCCAAATCTGGATGCCCGGACGGGGATTCGAACCGCCGTCCTCCCGATTGCGAGGCGAGCCGAAATGTACGAGTAATAAAAAAATAAAAAGCACCGCGTTGTTTTGGAGTGTAGTGTATTTCTAACGTTTACTAATGGTTGGTTTATTTACTCATTGAAAACAACCAAACAAGAAGTTTTAAAATTTATGTTCGTTAAAACTGTAATTTAAATTTCATTTAATATAACTATGATAAACTGTAATATAATATTAATGGACCATTCCAGAAACCAAACAAGTTAAATGAGAAGTAATTTCGGAATTGTGGTGCAATTTTAATGTTTAAATTAAAGTGCTTTGTTGCATTGTTTAATTACATATATAATAAAAATACCAATTATAGTAATATACCAATCTGTACGTCCACAAAAGCTACACCAAAAACAGCTCTTTAATTTAGTAATTGAAAGACGCTGACCACGTAGTCGAGGTCGCTAAAGTGCGGTGTTTTATCAAGCAATGTTATTGGCAATGTTGAATGTTGGCTTTATTTTTCAAGTAGGTTGCTAACTCTGGTGACAGAAATGTAGAACTTGTTTCTGCCTTGGCCTTTATGGCCCGTCGATGTCGTAGTAATTGGATACGGAAGAAAATGGGGGGACAAGGAACGGGAAGAAATTCATCCATCGCCTTTTTGAAGGAACCATCCAGTCATGCGTCTGAAGTGATTTTGAGAAATGATGTAAAACAGGCATCTGGATGGCCGGAAGGGGATTCAAACCCGGGTCATCCCGAATGCAAGGTCAGAACGTTACTGCTCACCCACAACGCTTGGTTTTTCTTCTCTTTCCAGAAATTCTTGTTGTTTATAGAGTTGGCCTGCCTCTGTTCATCTGACATCGCCCTCTTGGGTTATAGATTTGACAGGAGTGACAGAAATTTCGCGGTACCAGTCATTCTTCTAAAGTCTTTTTTGTTGTTAAATACATTTTCCGTAATGTTGAATTTTTCCATAACCTCTCTTATTTCTTTAAGTCATCACATGCTGTGCTATAGTTTAAAAATGAAGTAAAATATTTTCCTCGTCAACATCCAGATGTTCATTCTAAATATTTCCAGAAAAATTTAAATATTTAATTTTTTTTTTAAAAATTTAAATATTTAATTTTTTTAAAAAAAATTGTGTCTGCAATTTTCTCTGTGTTGTACAATTCTTCGGCTTTCCTCTTTATCCAAAAGTTATGTTTGCTCTATGGTGACAGTAAAATTTTTCTAAATATTTTCTTATCTATCTCTTATCTTTCACTTGCGAGGTCCTCCTTACTAATATTTAATAACTAGCAGAAGGCAGATAGCTCGCTCGGTCAACACATGGCCAAAAGTGTTGTTTTTGCGGTAGCTATACCTCCTCGCATTATTATTATACGAAGAAAGAAATTGTTCTCAACTACACACCTAGCGCAACGGGTATCAATATTGAATTAAATCCACGAATATTTCTTACTTGCACAATTTATTTAACACTTTGAAACTCATGTAAGCAATACAGAATCTTCACTGTCCTGCTATTACATTCACTCACAGTCTCTCTACCTCTGCCGCCATTTTATATTATCACCTCCTCTTTCATAGTGGGCACAGTACTGCCAACTTACAAATAATTATATTACTAAAAAGATACTTAAAATTACCCCAAATAATTATACACACTATTATGCTGTGAAAACCTATTATTTACAAATTTATTTACAATCTCGTCATAGCGATGATTTGTGAGTGGGACCTCACACTCTCCAATGTTAAATGTCAAGCATTCTGATGCATATAGTGCCTCCGGTTCAATTATAGCTGCATAGTGTCTGTTTTATGTCTGGAATGATGTTGATTTTTTTTTTTTCTGTATAGATTTTGCGAGAGCTTGAAAGCCAGTTCCATCTACTTCAATCTTATGTATACATATTATACTTTATACACATACCAAATTTTTAAACTTGACTATAATGCATACAAACGTCTTATTTACAATTTTGATAGTCATTGCGCTCCTTCTCAGTCATACAAATGGTTGTGAGAAAAAAATTCAGTAAATTATGAAACATTATGTTACATAAAATAAGTTTTCGCCATAAATTCGCAGTGATTTTCGCAAATAAATTAATATCATTAATCTTCTAAAATCTACGGTAATTAAAACGAAAGGTTTAACTATGGAAAAAAATAAAATCAGTAAGAAGTTTCGACAAACCTATTCAGAATGTTTAAACCAAATACAAACTCGAATTCGTGTAAGCGGAAGGCGTAGTGGTATTTAAATAAAGTCAGTTTATCTCAGTTTTTAACTAAATTTTAATATGTTATTCTTCCCAAAAAGACGTAAGCTACACATTTAATTTAATTTAATTTAATTTAATTTAATTGCAATGGAGCACAGGCTCCGGTGGCAATATCCCTACACACCCATCTTCACCCTATGCTGCACCCACCTACATTTGCCCTCTACAAATTTTATCTTTAAATTCCTTCAAAGTTTTCGGTAAATTATTCATCATTTCTCTTGGTAACTCATTCCAATCCCTGACACCCTTACCTAAAAAAGAGAATCTTCCCACACCCTTGTGCCTGAAATCGAGTGCCAGCTTGTGGTCGTGGTCATCTTTACCTTTCCATGCACTACTTTTCATACCTATTGCAATATCTTTCCATGCCTCATCACCAGTATATGCCCTGTACACTCCCATGACCCTCCTCATCCTCCTCCTGTCTTGCAATGAATCCCATTCCAGCTCCTTTATCATATCCGTCACTGATTGCATTCTGCGATAATTTCCAGAAACAAATCTAGCAGCCCTTCTTTGCACCCTCTCCAACTCCTGTATTTGATACGTAAAATGAGGGTCCCATACTACACTACCATATTCGAGGAATGGTCTGACCAAAGTTTTGTAACCCAATTCCTTGACTTCTCTCGTACATCCCCTCATAACTCTCTCCAACAAGTGCAGAACTTTGAAACCTTTTCCTACCACCTGTCCTATGTGTCCTGCCCAGTTAAGTTTGTTATCAAAAGTAATTCCAAGATATTTGCATTTCAAGTCTTCAGCAAGCAATTCTTTCCCCACCTTATATTCATAATTAACCTTTTGTTTTTTATTTGTGTATCTAATAAGCTGACTCTTCTTTGCATTTATCTTCATTCCATGTTTACCAACCCAATCAGATATCCTGTCCAGATCACCCTGCAACTGTTTACAATCCTCTATCGTTTTGATTCTTTTATACAGCATTATGTCATCTGCAAACAATCTAATTTCAGATAGTAAACAATCAACACAATTATTCATTAGAATAATGAATAGCAATGGTCCCAATACGCTACCCTGTGGCACACCCATTTTTACTTCAACTTCTTTTGATACTACATTTCCTACCCTAACTTTCTGTTTTCTACCTTTTAAAAATTCTTCTACCCAGCAAATGACTTTCTTATCCACTCCAATGGTTTTTACCTTATTTACTACCATTTTATGGCTTACTCTGTCAAACGCCTTAGACAGATCTAGTGCTACACTATCAATTTGGCCTCCCTTGTCCATTTCATCTGAAATATCTTGCATATATCCCACCAACTGAGATTCGCATGAATATCCTTGCCTGAAACCATGTTGCCTGCTTGAAAACCAATTACGTTCCTCACATATATTTCACATTTACCGAAGTCTGATGTGTCTCTTTTTTAGGCAAGGGTGTCAGGGATTGGAGTAAGTTACCAAGGGAAATAATGAATAATTTACCAAAAACGTTGAAGGAATTTAAAGTTAAAATTTGCAGAGTGCAAATGTAGGTGGGTGCCGGAAAAGGGGAAGATTGTTGTTTAGGGAAATTACCACCGGAGCGTGTGCTCCATTGCAATTTAACTAAATTAAATTAAATAGTCTGTAACTCAACGATATTAACTGCCTTCACAGCAACAAGGTGATGTAGTGAGTTGAGACAAACCTCAGGTTTTTAAACAGACACCTAGTTTTCAAAATGGTCAAAATTCGTTTAATAGTTTTTTCACGAAACAAAACAAAACTTATTAAAACAATTGTTTTGGTTTCAAAAATCTTGAAATAAACGATGGAGATATTTTTTTAAAAAGGAAAAAATGATCATTTTTAATGTACAGATACAGTACACTTACACTTTTATAACTCTGTAGGCACCTATAAATTTAAGTGTTCGCCATCTTGTATGGGCCAAGAATGCCTTGTTATCGATACAGGTGAGAATCAAGTGTCGTTTTGTTTTAAGCAATTTCCGTAGATAAACGAATTTATAATCAGTCCCCCTAAGCGCATCGCGTGAAAATTTCATAGCATTTCAGATTATCATCTGACGCGTTTTACACACCAAATTAGTGCAATTTTTGCTAAATCAATCATGTGAAACATTTATCAAGCACCGACCATTCGAAAGCAAATTTGCGCGGCGGGGACGTGTAATTGCGGTTGGCCCCGCCAGACTGCGCCGCTGTGGCGTGCCTGCCATTAGCGTCCACAGATAAAACATGGCGGGGAGTGGGCAGCTGTCACGGAGCTCATTTGATATTCATAGCGAGGATCAGCTGGCAATCAACTGCGCGCGCGCCCTGCTGTCTTCTGTGGGAACTGCCGCGACCGTCATCAGCACAACGCTGCCACCAAAGATTATACGTAGCTGCCATAAATCATATGAAAATGTAAACAGTGTGAAACTGTGGGCTGGCTTCAGTTCCACTGCCAGGATAGCGATGATTAAAAAAAATCGATAAAAATTTCTATTTCTGTTATTCTTATTTTACATCCCTCTCTCCTACGGGTAAAAACCAAAAATTACATCAGCAATTACTATTTGCCTGTTTTTACGGATTTGTAAGTAGGTTTTGACTTTCAGATTTTGTTCTGCACATGACCTGTCTTTTCTAAATTCTCCTGATATTCGCCGATAATATGATCTGTTTGTGTATTTAGTGTCATGAGAAGTTTGTTATTGTTGCATGTGTTACTATGATTTGAGTTGTGTCGTCCATTGCAAAATAAGCTCACAGATCGTACACACACAAAAAATTAGTTTTATTTCTGAGGAGGTTAAAATCATTGGCAGCTACTTCAAAAAGGAAAAGTTAAGGGAATTTATGGTTTCCAGAATGGTTTATAAAATTATTTCTATCATAAATTTTTCTGTACTTCATCGGAGTCAAGATTTTGTTTTCAAAAAGTGGATTTGAACTATCTAATGCTGTTAATACCTTCAGATCTTTGGCCACAAATTTTTTTAAATACCTTAAACATTGACATGATCGCTCAGTTTTAATATCTCAGGAAACAACGTAATAGTTTACCAAAAACTCTTAAGAAATTGAAAATTAATATTTGTAAATAAGAAAAGTAAAGGGGGCAAGAATTCAACACTCCAGTTTTAAAAGATAATTTTAATAAATAAAATAAAAAGGGGTAATGAGAAATTGCCACCGGAGTGTTAGCTCCATTGCAATTAAAAATTAATAATAAAAATAATACATTATAGTTGCTTATCTATTTTATGTGAATAATCATACATATTATTACTCAAAGCTGTTTTTTTTTTGTCTCCCTTAGTACTTGACCAAAATTAATAATTGTGACATCATATTTAAAATCACAATCACCGCTAATGATGAAAAATAAAAAGTTTAATTTTTTCACTAAAAAATTTTACTTTAAAAACCTTTTTATAAAAACCATAATTGCATAAAAAATAGAATGTTCCATCAGCTGTATATTGATTTGACTAACATGCACTACAGCTGTAGTTTGGAGTTGTTTACATCCTTTATAGGCTGTAGAAGTATTGACAGTTTAACCAACATAACAGCTGTTAGTCGGAGTCTCTTATGGAGGCAAAATAATTCTGTTTGGTGGAGATTTTCGTCAGGTGTTACCCGTTGATAGACATGCCAGTAGAATAGCCATCGTTGAAAATACAGTTAAATGATCTCCCTTATGGTCTCATGTTATAATTAATAATTTGACTCATAATATGAGGGGAAATGATGATCCCCTTTTCACTGAATGATAATTTGATTTTGATTTGTGTAACGGTGATTAAGAAGTTCAAACAGATTACAACAATGAAGCAGTCAAAATTCAAGACATTGTTATTGTTATTGTAATTGTGTTACTACCATCATATTCTATGTCAAATAAATCAATGAACAAAGTGTTTCGCAATTCTATTCAATCGCGATTTTATGTCAAAAAAAACGATTATTGTTGGTAAGTAATGAATATACCATTTCCAATTTGTTAATTAGAGATGAAAAAGTTCACCTCAGTTCTGATTCTGTCCATCATGAAGAAATAAACAACGTTCAATTGTACCCCATGGAATTCTTGAACTCCTTAAATCCGTCTGGATTACCACCACATAACTTTATTTTTAGTGATAACTCATTTAGGTGAGTACATCATCACCACTAAATTCATTCACTCAAATAAAATTGTGCTCATAGCCACATTACCCT
The DNA here is from genome assembly GCA_031002005.1 of Vandiemenella viatica. NCBI lineage: Eukaryota > Metazoa > Arthropoda > Insecta > Orthoptera > Morabidae > Vandiemenella > Vandiemenella viatica. The sequence continues at coordinate 252,323,311 of JARYHS010009186.1, forward strand.
CTCACCTTATGATCGAACCGTGCCTTTTCAAATGATAAGAAAATAAGTCCAATAAAAGTAGCCTCCCCTATGATAATTAATAAACCACAAGGTCAGACGATTTGAAGGGCAGGATATTATTCACCAGAACCTATTTATTGTTGTTGTTGTTGCTTTTTAAAAGGAAGCACAGTTATACGTGGGTTTTTCATGAGTTCATGAATTCAGTGATATTTATGTTTGTGTTAAAGACATATACCGTCAAAAATTAACAATGATCAAATTGTAACTGCTAACATTGTTTCAAAGACGTTTTATAAAGTAAAGTAGAGATGGGTAGGTCCGGATGGATGCAGTTCCGCGGACCCGTATCACTTGCGCTAGGGATGGATGTACATCCGAGAGCTTGTCGGACCTGCTTCCAGTCGGACCTGTAACAGCGCCACAGTTCTCGCGTGGCCGGAGGTTGAACCACGGCCGGACCTGAACCCCGGAGCTGGAACGCAGTTTTTCATTACAGTTCCGATTTGAAATCTGTGTTCTGAAGAGTTTAATGTCATTTACTGTACGATTGGATTACAGTTCTGTTTAAAGATGAGATTATAAATGAAAAACTATTTCTTAATGTCTGACTACTAGTAGATAATTACAATAACTATTAAATGCCAATGGGTAGCTAAAACCCGGTAGTACATTTTTATTGGTCGGGTTCGTGCTTCTAAGGTGAGGAGTGTTTTTCGTGCTAAATAAGAATGGACTTATAATTTAACTTGTAATTTTAATGCGTTGTAGTATTATTAAACTTTTAACGTTCAGTTTGATTGATCACAAAGTGTCTAGAATTTTTAACTTTCTGAATTCTGATGGCTTAAGGACAAATCAGATAATACATTTAACATCTCTTTATTGCAGAAACACGGTTCGTAGAGTTTCCAAGGAACATTATACATATCTATACTAATATTATAAATGCGAAAGTAACTCGGTCTGTCTTTGTCTGTTTGTTACGTTCCTTGGGCTAAACGGATACTCCGATCGTGATGAAATTTGACGGGAAGATGCTGTTTGACATTAGGATCGAGATGGGATACTATATTATGTATAAATAAGAACATATTGTCATTAAATTATGAAAACTATCTCAACTGTGAAAGACAAACGCATAATATAATATATCTATATTTGTAATGCAGCATTGTTAGGGTGGCGTAGTGGTAACAAGTTTGCTTCTTATTAATCCTCCAGCGTTGCTTCGGGATCTAATCCCATTGGGCACAAATATTTTTATGAATTGTTTTTCATAGTTCGAGCCAAGTCTAGGATTTTATAGTAAGAATACCATGTTCTGGCAAATCTTTGGCGCTAGAAAGCGTTAACTTTATTCACGGTATACTGGTTCCACAGGTAGTTTTTGTGTGATCTAAACTAATAATATTGTGTATGCGAAAGTGAGTCTCCATCTTTTTTATTTTACGTTTTGATGAATATGTGTTTATACCGATGACAAGGAAATACTTTGTATATTTGGGAACGAAATAGGATACTTTTTTCCGATATGAATAACAGTTTTAGTCATGAGACAGGTTCGAAGGTAGAATGGTATATCGATGGCGTTCCCGTCATATTATGCCGACTCAGTGTTGTTTGGGACATCTTAGATAATTTTCAGCTTTGTATATGCAATTCTAACAATCAAATTCTAAATCCACGCATACGAAGTCGCGGGTAACAGTTAGTAATATATATAAATGATTATGTGACATTATTGCGAGCTACTCTGCTGGCCGCTTTTACAGAAATATTTTATAATCCAGTCGTTTCTAGAACTTCTAGCAATGGCTCAAACAATGGGTTATTATTACTAAGAATTAAATCTTGATTAAAAATACAGATAAATTGGAAATAATATTAAATAAAATTACAAATAAATTAAAAGTTTCTGAAATTGCACAAAATAAAATAAAGATTTTGAAATCACCAAAAACACGTTATGGTAGCTGGCAAAACATAAATATTACTGTTTGATTAAAATGCATTGTATCGCACTCGATTTAGCACTCACGTCAACGTTTTATTCACTCAATCAAAATAGTTTCACATAGTATACAGAGCAAAACACTATACATAATATAAGAACAAATCTCACGTAATTTCTCACTCACAGTTTAAAATAAGTTATACTTGCAATTTTGTTTTTTGTTCATTTATAATAAACTGTTTCTTAAGCTGGTATATTGTGGAAAGGCAATATTTATCTCAAGATGTTGAGTCTTGAATAATTTCATTTTTAGTAAAAAAACTAACAGTTAACAAAGACTTTCGATTTTTTTTAGTAGTACTTAAACATTATTAAGAAATGATTTCATTTTATTCTTATAGAAGCCCACAGAAATTTTACTTTTACTTTTATCATTATCAAGTCTGATTATGCTGTGATTTTCTAATATTACGTACAATTGTGAGTTTCAGACAAAAATAAAACAAAATTATCAGAATTAATATTCTTTCATTTCATAAATTAATGGATGAACACGATATAACTCATACTGCAGTTCTCCTTGGTAGGATTTGTATCCACCATACGCTCGATTGTAGGTTCGGACCCATACAGGTCCGCCGGACAAGTATTTGGATGTAGGTCCATACACATCCAGTTCCGCCATACACTCCGCGCGCTCGATTGTAGAACCGGACCCATACAACTCCGCCGGACATGTAACTGGATGTAGGTCCGCACAGATCCAGTTCCGCCATTCACTCCGCCCGCCCGATTGTAGAGCCGGACCCATACAGGTCCGCGGACATGGAACCTGGATGCAGGTCCGCAGCGCTGGATGTACATCCGGACCCGATTCCTTTAAAATCTCGGACCTGCCCATCTCTAAAGTAAAGTAGTTTGAAAAAAAAAATCCAACAATCACAATATTTATTTTTTAAATATCCACTTTTTTAAAAGTTTTTCAGTTAAATATATTGTATATAATGATAAGTATTTTTTACAGTAAGACTAATATTTATTATTACTCTTCAAAATAAAATACCTACCATTAAAAATACTTGCATTTACTTATTTCTAAATTATTATTGTTCAGTCTGCCAGTAAAGGCCCCTGCCAGGCAGACCTCACACACAACGCGCCTGCACGCCGGGATACATATACGACTCCAAACAGGCGCAGAGACATCAAAACAAACCAGGAAAACAAATAGAATCATCTAGAAGATAAGTGGGACTATTTCTTACAGAGGTCGCCGTACTACCACACAACGGAATTCCTGCGCCAGGCCGCCTATACCGGGTGAGTTTTTTATCTTGAGACAACTAAATATCTCGAAAACTACAAATCCGATCAAAAAAAGTGGGTAATAAAAATTGTTCGTCTCGACGGGGGACATCCGATGATACCAAATTTGACTCCCCACCCCCACCCCCTAGGGGTGGGGGAAGGGGGAGAAAAAAAACTTAAATAGGAACCCCCATTTTTTATTGCAGATTCTGATTCCCCGGAAAAAACTACCCCTATTTGACCCCCAATTCGAGTCATTTTGGTCGATAGATGGCGCTGCATTTCTCAGAGTTTTCTCATTACTTGATGTACTTCCATTGCGTTCACATCGTCGCTCATTTCTCAGAGTTTTCTCATTACTTGATGTACTTTCATAGCGTTCATAACATCTCTGATTTATTTACTTCGTTCTGTTGCACGTGTCAATGAGAATGCAGGCTATAACATTGCAAGAAAAAATTGAAATGGTCTACATTTATGGAGAATGTCGCAAGAATATCGATAATGCTGTTGATCTTTATGCTCATCGTTTTCCAGACCAGCCTCGATCGCGCGCTTCTTTTTACCGTATTATCCAACAGTTCACTCAGGAGGGAAGTGTTTGTCAGATTTTGCATCGTAGAAAATACCATCCGTTCCATGTTTCGTTGCATCAAGAACTTCACGGCAATGATTTCGATAATCGATTGACATTTTGCCGATGGTCGCTACAGAAAATACAAGAAGAACCCCATTTCTTTGCTCGAGTACTGTTTTCGGATGAATCCACTTTTACTAACCACGGCACCATTAATCGACACAACATGCATTATTGGAGTGTGGAAAACCCGCATTGGTTACGCCAAGTTGAACATCAGCGTCCGTGGAATGTAAATGTTTGGTGTGGGATAATTGGGGACAAACTTATTGGTCCACATTTTATCCATGGACATTTCAATGGGGAGAAATATCAACAACTCTTAGAGGACGTACTGCCAACATTGCTTGAAGACGTACCCTTAGACGTGCGACAAACAATGTGGTTTCAACATGACGGTTGTCCAGCACATTTTGCTGTAAGATCGCGGGAAGTGTTAGATCGTCTGTACAATCGTCGATGGATCGGAAGAGGAGGTCCAGTGCCGTGGCCTGCAAGATCACCAGATCTCACTTCGCCTGATTTTTTTTTATGGGGATACTTGAAGAATGAAGTTTACAGTGAAGTGCCAACAACGCCTGAAAACATGATTGAACGAATTACCAACGCTTGTCAAAAAATCACGCCGGATATGCTTCTTAGTTGCGTCGAATCATTCCAAGAGCGGGTAAATAAATGCATCGATGTCGGTGGTGATATTTTCGAGCACTTGCTTTAGAATTGTTGTTAGAAACAAACACGTGAGAGGCGAGGGGACTCACCAAAAACAAGCACCCCGATGGTGAGAGGCGAGGGGACTCACCAAAAACAAGCACCCCGATGGTGAGAGGCGAGGGGACTCACCAAAAACAAGCACCCCGATGGTGAGAGGCGAGGGGACTCACCAAAAACAAGCACCCCGATGGTGAGAGGCGAGGGGACTCACCAAAAACAAGCACCCCGATGGTGAGAGGCGAGGGGACTCACCAAAAACAAGCACCCCGATGGTGAGAGGCGAGGGGACTCACCTAAATCTAGCACCCCAAAGGGAACAGAAAATTACTACGTCCACGTCGTTGTTCCTGGGTAACGCAAAAAGTAATGTTTGACTTTCGCTATCTGCTAAAGAATTTGCATCAGTGCATTTTGAAATAATGTCCATTCCCATCCCTCAAGTTTGGAGGTGGGTGGTGTTATTGAATAGTTTTTGAAAAATATCAATCACATTAACTTGTATTTTGCTGATCTGATGTGTATTTCACGAGATATCCTCATTTTTAAATGAATTTTTGCTTATTTTGATTTTTGTCGATTGCAGCGCCATCTATCGACCAAAATGACTCGAATTGGGGGTGAAATAGGGGTAGTTTTTTCCGGGGAATCAGAATCTGCAATAAAAAATGGGGGTTCCTATTTAAGTTTTTTTTCTCCCCCTTCCCCCACCCCTAGGGGGTGGGGGTGGGGAGTCAAATTTGGTATCATCGGATGTCCCCCGTCGAGACGAACAATTTTTATTACCCACTTTTTTTGATCGGATTTGTAGTTTTCGAGATATTTAGTTGTCTCAAGATAAAAAACTCACCCGGTATAAGCGTAGCCGGCCGCTCCACCGCCAGTTCCGGCCTGACCGCGGAACCAGCTTCAACTACAGAAGACCACCGGAAGTTCGCGAGAAGTAGAAGCCGTCTCTCTCTACCCCGGATCAGGACCAGGCTAAATTTCTCGACGGTCATCCGCTAACTGTACCACATTTGTTATTGTTTACCAGTGTTTTGTGTACATAGTAATAAACCTCAAGGAACCATTAAGTGTAGTTCACTTCAATTATATTACCATTCGGTGACTAATCGCGATACAGTGTGGAAAGATTCGCCCGGGTCAGCCAGTTCTAATAGTTTATTTTTTGTTATGATGTCTTTAGCTCAATTAGAATTAAATAATTAATATTCTGCACGTGGATCACCTGTAGGCCGAGAATCGCTGGTGTAAAGCATCTTGGAAGATCGCGGAGACCCTGGCTCCTAGTCTTGTTTTCAGAATTAGTTTACTCCTGTCAGAGCTAACACGATTGTCCTCGAAGTTAGCTAACCGACCAGAAGTTAGCACAAAGTGCGGCGGAGAAAGACGAGCTGAATTCTCACCAAGAGAACTAGGCGACCCAACCCAAAAGGTCAACACGTAAGCATAATTGTAAGCTTGCCACTCAGTTAGTAAAATCGCTGCTGCAATTTACCAAAACAACTCTGGAAGAATCATATTAATTATTAATACTACAGCACAAATTGGTGGTGACATCGTGTTTTTTGATGAGTCTGACCCATTTATCATCACTCAACAAATGCTAGCCGTCAGCTTGATAATTTTAATTAATACAGTTAATGATATATAACCACCAAACCAACGGGAGGCACTGTTATGAAGTAAAAACGAAAACACACTTTCCTGACCAAAATACTATTGAATTAGATTAATTCAGTTTCTTGAATCACTTTTGAAACATTCATATTACATTCAGACAAGTCCTAACACATTTCATAAATTATTATAGCTTTCATACAGAGAGGCACATACCCGCTGCATGCAACATTATGCAAGCGTCGTCCAGCTAATACCAGAGACAATACTGCACTGTTCGCTCAGCTGGTCAAACCAAAGATTGTTGCATTACTACTCCTCAAAGATAATAAACTAATTCTACCCGATTAATTACGATACAAACCACTTTCTGTGGCAACTCGGAAATAATGCAATTCAGTTTACAGATATTTATACAATTATTTAGAATACCCATAATTAATCAAAATAAAATTATAATAATAATGATAATAATAATAGTAAAAATACTACTAAAATGATTGGAAAAGGGGGAGGGGAGGAGAGAGAGTTGTGATAATGTTACTCAGTTCATGAGAAATTAATCTCCCACACAAAGATCAAATACTCACTTATTAACCTTATATGAGATCAGTTCACATATGCTACATTATCTGATAGGCATAGGTAGATAAACATACATTTCGCAGATTATTAGTACAAATTCATAAAAATAACTTCGAGCCAGAGATCACGGTAAAAATGTTCACTACATTTTTCTTTTTTCCTTTTTTAAAAATTATTTCTTATAAACTTATTTTGCATGTTATGAGAAAGTATTGTGATAAAAGAGTTTGGAAAGGAGCTAGTATTAAAGGAATCATTCTTAAACTTGTGTCAATTTTCACTATTACAATGACAGTCTTTATAAAATACTTGCACATAAAAGAAAGGGTTAATATAATTTAAACGTATTGTTAATGTGAAGAGAAAACATATGAAACGTAATTAATATTTAAATAACTGAAGTAACTGTACTGATCGACATAGAACCTCGGAGACCAATGTCGACTGATCAGAAGCAATAAGCAAATTTAAAAAAAGAATAGTAGAGAACAAAACAGATCCAAGAAAATGGCAAACTTGTAAGACGAATTACGAATTGTGATATGGATGCGTTACACTGTGTCAGACTGGATTAAAGGTATTATGTTTTATCAAACTTGTGTTTATGATTTAAGTTCTTCAGTGCGTCTGTGTTGTTAATGATGATGTGTTAGAAAGTGTTTAATGGAATAATCATTTATAACCAAAACGAAAAGTAGAATTAAACATGCAATACGAAGGATAACTAAGTCTCATTCAGGTAGACGAGTGTAAAATATACAAAAGATCAAGATTACATTCGACGTCATAATTACACTATATTTAACGAATAAGGTGATAAAGTGCGAAAGAAAACTACGCTATACAAAGGATATCTACTTGAATATAATGTGTACTAAGCTGGACGTCAACTCAACAACTCGGCAACCTTCGACGAGCGATGTTGACCGAAGTGTTAGTTACATCAGCTGCCACCTCAGCGCTGCTTGGATAACCAGGAAATTTCAAATAAATAACTATATTTTATTTTAAATTATATGACAAAATGACGCCAATGCAACTGTATTTGTAGCTTTATTGCCGTACGCGTTTCACTTACCAACAGACATTAACACAAACATGCAAATACTCACAATCAACAATCACAGACACAATACCCTCACTCTACAAGAAAACTACCAAATGCGAAAAGCAATAAAAAAATGGCAAGCAGGTTCTGACTGATCATATAAACTTAACAATCCAAACACTGTTCAGACATGTGCTAACTGTGGTTCTGACCACGCCGCCAGCTATGGGGGATGTCCTGTGAAGAGAAAGCTCCAAGCGGTCAGCGGAAGACGCCAACACAAACCAAGCCACACCCAACCAGCCGAAGGACCGGACGGCCCACAGAAAAGGACATCAAGCCGCAGCAAAAACCATCCGCCGACCGACATAACTGACCAACGTGTGCATCACTGCTGCATCCCTGAGCCAAAACGTGAAAACCAGTTGGGGAAAATCGTCCAGTTGCTAACGCAGTCTATTGCGGTAATGATTCCCAACTGACCATACGAACCCAAAAGTTGAAAAAAATGTGTCCCCAAAACAACACCCAACTGACACCTAGAAGTTATACGATCAGAGATAGTGGTACTTCAACAAAAAAAAACAAAAAAACTGTTTGAACTGGTAAACATACAATAACGCTACAGTAAAGAAATAAACCTAACAGATACATGCACTCATACACTTACATAAAATTGAAAACAAAATAACAAAACATCAATCTCCCACGCAATTTCTAAACGGGCGCCGTCAGCGCACCACCACCTTTGACATTAAGAAAACAAGATGGCCACCGAAAACAAGTGAATTGTAGTAGACGCAATGTTTACAACCTGTACAAAGCAGCAAAGACAAATAGCTGTAATGGAAACATGATTTGTAGAAAAAGCAGAGATGGGTGGTTACGACGCTGAAAACCACTAATGTAAATAGTAAGTGTAAATAATCAGAAAATGTATCAATTTAGAATTATGTCAAACATCATATAATAAGTTTGTAAACCCAATGTAAATTTTAAAATAGATTCGTCGCTGATGATGCTTCGACGAGAGGCGAAACGCCTACGACAATAAAGCTACAAGTACAGTTGCATTGGCGTCATTTTACTGAGCAACTGCGGAAAAATGGCCTATAACAACACTGCATATTTGATTTCATTTGCAGTTATATTGTTAATAGGAAGCCAAGAAGCCCAACTCCGATGCCATCAAAATAGTAATTCCCTGTCGAGGAAGTATCTGCACAACGCTGCTCTAAGTTTACATTTTTTTAAAAATATTAACGACGGCTCTTTGCATAAATTCATGTGAGAGAAGAGCGTCTGATATTTACTATCTATTCTTTGTATCAGTTCCTAGAACCAGGTCACAGCATAATCTATTTTTTCACAGAACACAAGAAACAGGAAAGTTTATTAGAAACGAAGAGAAATTTTGCACGAAACGAATGACATCACGAAATATATCAGACAACTAAATAAACATTTTTCGTTTTTTTTTTTTTAAATTAAGTTTTCATCACAAACAATTTCGTAACAATAAAAATTTGATGAGCTGTGGGGATATAATTTCAAGTAATACAAAAAAGGTGGGTAGAGAAAAAGAATAGTATAATACCAGACTAGGATGCGATGTTCATTTTGTCGCTGCGAGTCTGCTTTGCTCATGTGTGTTCTGTTTACCTCCCAGTTACCACTGCAGTAATATCTTTGTTTCACTAATGATTCAGTTCCTTTGACTTAGGCATTTGAGTAGTTCTTCGTCTTAACTTCTAAGCCTCTGATTTACACTGTGACTACCGAAGAACGTATCCGAAATTCTTAGAGTTATTCATAGTCCTGTCTATAAACTGATAATTATGTTTATGAGGGACCATTCAAGTGGAATTTGAAGCTTAATATAGTAACCAGAAATAAATAACGATAACACAATATCAGGGTTCTGGTAGTCCCTTTGGAATGGCCCCAGTGTTCTTGTCTGATCCTAACTTCATGTATTGTTTGCTAATCGATTCAGGCGTTAAAATTATTGCAAAAAAACTCCCTTATCGCTAATGACTTAACTTCATCGTTAATGAAAAAACTTTTTCGTTTATTTTGTTTTGCTTCTCCTTGCTCGTTATACGTTCTCCGCTCTCAATTTGGAGCACATTTTTAGCTTCGTTATATCACAAGGCAACTTCTATTGGGCCTTTCTTTGGTTGCTAATATGATTTCTCGAACTGTGAATCTAACATTCACTTTGTACTCTAAACGTTGCTGTGCAGGACATTTAAGAAAAATATACAAAATAACGGTGATAACAAAATAGTTTATTTGTAAATAAAATATTTTGTTACAAAATTCTTTCAGAATAAATCCATTCTTTCGTCGAAGATAATAAGGGGGTGATTACTGGAAAATCTAAATTTTTCTCTCAAACAGAAAATTATTCTTTATCTTACTGCATTGCTAAACATTATTACAACCTTGAACTCCTTCTGTTTCCACCTTAAATTATTTTTGTCTTACGCTTTCGAGCTTATCCTCTTGTGATTATTAATTCCCATAGTTTAATTTGTTCAACATAATTCGCTCATTTGCTGCAATAGTGCCATAACTAAAAAACGTGAATTTTACAGGATGGCCAATTCAAATGTTTCATGTGTAATAACTTTATGCCTTCGCTGTAAAATAACTTATCTGAATGTTTCATTGAAATAAAACAATTTAAAAGAATGGATAATGTATAATATCAGTTGTAGTACATACAAAAATGGCCCATACAAAGATTATAATTCAAAACAGCTTGTTCTTTTAGCTATGTCAATGTTACGGCAAATGAGCTATTATTATCTTCTTGTCATCAGATTCAGCATAAGCCTAAAATTTTCTACTACTTACAATCAATAGACGCTTTCAAACGTAATATATAAAGCTTTATTTTCCGTAAACTAGTATTAGACATTAATAAAAGGTTGCGGTAACACGTACTTTTCTTTATATCTTGTTTTATCAAAAGTATGTTTAAAAAAAGTCCACTTATTCGAGAGTAAAATTTCTGTTTCATATTTCCTTTATGAATGATTGTTTACCTATAAAATCGGCAAAGTATTTATTTCGTTATTTATCTCAAAGAATTGTGACATTATATTAATTTGATAGCAACCTTGAGTGATAGTTTGGAACACAAGGCGTTGTTCATAAAGCACGATATTTAATAACAAAATTTTGTGAAGTTAGGACTAGGTTTACATAGTACTACTCTTCTTCAAATTAAAAAAAAAAAAAAATCTAAATTTTAATGCTAAAGGCATTAGGTGGAGGTTTGGAATAATGATAGTCTGAAATCAGGTAACAACACACACAAAACTTGTTTCTGGTAGTTGTCACCTCTTGCCTGATGCTCTTTATACGGGAGAATGCAAATTGAGGGTTTTGGTGTCTGGATTACACATTTATTATAATATTTCTGTCTTATTAGGTTCTAAGCCCGTTAATTCTGAAGGGCGAATGCAGTGTTCTGACAGTTCATTTCTCTCCCGTTGCTTGGTTAAACAGAATTTTTACTAAAAAACGTTCATAACCTTGATTTTGGAATGATGTAATGTTGTACAAATTTCTTAACATGCTATAACAGCGAAATTTGTAAATAGAGAAATATCACGTGCTTTTAAATTTCTTATTTTGCTATATCATGCAGGAAGTTGAACTATGTACTTGTGGAATTTGGCAACACAGTGAATCGTGAACCAAATTACAAATTGTGGTAATGAAACAGGATTTGTTCTGTAAATTTATAACCGACTGTGTTTACGAACAGGACAATCGAAACGGTCTGGGTAATGAAATTTAGTGTATCGCTATTAAATACATCGATTCATCACAATTGGGCTTTTATTTTATTTTTTTTTAAATAAAAGTGCGTACCTCCAGAAATTGTCGGAAAGCGCAGCACCAGTGACGAGTTTATTTTTGACCGCTGACTGAGTTCTGCTAATTGAATCGCAGCTGTGAGGGTTGGGGAAGGAACAGACGAATGTTTTAATAAAGCGCGCGGGCGACTGCAGCGCCGCGGTGGCGGGGCGATAAATTACTCGGCGATAGCCGTCCGCGGCGGCCGCGCAGGCGGCACATGACGCAATTAGTCGAGATTAATGCCCGCACGACGTCACCGCGCGGCAGGTACGCGTCACGTGGACAACGGAGCGCGCGTCACGCGTCACGCATAATGCGCGCAGAGGTTCATCAGAGTCCGTCAAGGCACGCGGCTTCTCACCTCGCGCAGGGCGACTAGAGGAGAGAACGAAAAAGTAGTAATAATAGAGAGCAGGAACGCAGAACTCAATAAAGACGACAAGCCAGTAGGGAACTCGGCTCCGTCACGGAAGCAACATAAGGGTGATTCAAAATAATATGGACAAAATTACATGGTAGATCAGTCATACAATAAGGATCAAAAATCGCATAGGAACAGAGGGTCGCAACTGTGATCCGGAGCCGCTACAGGGCGTCTAAAATAATACTGACACAAAGACAAGAAACGAAACCATTAAAGATCATTTTATTGATAATTACTCACTCACATGCGACTAATGCAAGTCAAATGTTGAGCCTACAGCAGATGCATCGAGACAAGCCCGGGATCTCCGTTGCGTGGAACGGCGCACCTTCTCAAAGACACCAGGTGTATCTCGAACACATCCGGCTGCCGCAACGATTATTCGTACCAAGTCTTCCGGCGTTTCATACACAAGTCCTTTTAAAAATCCCCACAATAAAAAATCAAAGGGAGACAGGTCTGGTGATCGTGGTGGCTCGGGTTTGTATCGCAACGCCCCCTCGTGGCTCTAGCGCCCTCTACAGGCGTTTGCGACCTTCTGTTCCTAAGCGATTTTTGATCCTTATTGTATGACAGATCTACCTTGTCGTTTTGTACACGTTATTTTTAATCGCCCTGTATAACTAAGTATACGGTCTCCCTCCTCGGGAAGCGAAATGTAATAATTCTAACCTTCTCTTCTTCAGAAAACAAGAAACTTACGTTGCTGCTTTTGATCGTTATAGTGTTCTGTAAGACAAACGGATTAATTTATCTGATCAAATTTCGGTTACACCATTTGATCTCATACTTCATATTTATTTCACAGCACTGCACACAGTCGTAAATACATTCATGTTACAATCTAACAAACAAACAAAAAATACTCCCGTTCATTTGCGTAATATACCATCCGTCACAAATCTCTTCCACCATATACTACATAAATTACAGTGTTCCAACAAAACGTCGCACACTTAACTACAAAATTTAATGTTTTTAAATCATGGCGATTTATCACTCAGTACCTGTATCACATTTCTTTCTCTCCCGCCAACAACAATACCAGCGAGGCACACCTTTCAGGCCTCCAGCCGCCATCATTTCTTTTCGCGGACTCTTCCCAAAGATACTCTCACCCACAGTTTACTGCTCAAAGATACTCAAACAAACTCACTGCCTTCGATACACTCAGTTCTGCAATTTACAATATTTCTTGCCAAACTTAGTTGAACACAAAAAAAAAAACAACAAACAACGAAAAAAATATTAACGATAACTTTTAAGTGTGAGAGAATTGTGTTTCCTCACAAACTCACACTAGGAACAGATGACACGAGTGGCTGTAAGGGATTTACATCATGGCAAATGGAATATGTTGATAGTAACTATAACTTTTTGATATTATTGTATTAAGTACTGTGAAAACGATTACTAATTTAACTCTGTTGGAGGGTCTCGTAAATACCCTGTATAAACCAACATACTGCAGCGTACCTGTCACGGTCACCATGTGACTACGCTATGTCACACAAATTAATGTCTTGCCAACACCTACACATGGAAATTCACGGCCGCCGGGCTGATATGGTGCTATCCGTAATTTTACGTTGATATATATATATATATATATATATATATAGAAACGAACGAGTTTTGGAAATGATGGGTGAGGAAAGAAGTTTGTAGAAGAAGCTTACAGAAAGAAGAGACAGGCTGGTAGGTCTTGTTTTGAGACATGCTGGATTAGTTAATTTGCTGGTGGAGGGAACAGTCGAAGGTAAGAACTGTAGAGGAAGACAGAGATTAGAATATATGAAGCAGATAGTTGAGGACATGGGTTGTAGGGGATATGTAGAGATGAAGAGGTTAGCACAAGATAGGAAGGGATTGAGGATTGCATCAAACCAGTCGAAAGACTGATGACTGAAAAAAATATATATGTATAGAGAGAGAGAGGGAGAGAGAGAGAGAGAGAGAAACTTCCTGAAGTAAGCTACCAGACCTCCTTGTTTTGCAGTATAGTGTGCTAAGTACTATCAAAATCGGATTAAAACTGTGAGCTTATGTGAACAATGTTGACAGACATTAAGGTGAGAGGAGGAGAGAATCAAACGTAATCAGTTTTTATATTTGTTTTAAAGTATACATATGCAAAGTTCCATCAAAATTGGATAAAAACTGTGTATTTGTATGAAGAACATTGGCAAAAAGCAAAACAAAAACAAACAAAAAATCATTTTTATATATTAGATACATGTATAATCTATACTTTCAGTGCTGTCCAAGCGCAACACTTCATACTTAAAACTACAGATATAGTGTTAACATTAGCATTTTGGTGACGCGAAATCTTAAGATTTTACCCTCTCAAAACGCGACCAACGCGCATATCATACGCGCAACACGTCACAGCATGTCGGTGACGGTAAGTTGCGAAATCATAGATTTACCCCCATCAAAACATCGCCTAGCGCGCCTATAGAAGTTTTCTCTTCAAACACTCTAATTCCACGCGCAGGACATCGTGGGTAACGGATAGTTATTTATAGTTTGGCAACGGAATTATTAGAGTAACAGCATGCCACACAATCTCACACGCTATTTGTCAACAAGGGTCTATGAGGAACAAGGGTTTAACATCATATAAAACTGAATTTCAAGTCACACGCCTGTATCCATTTCAACAAAGAAGTAGGCCTACACTTGTTAAATACGCTCTAAATGAATTAATAATACTTCTTCCAGATGCATACCGTCAAAGGTCACACGCTCGGTTGTTGGGTTTTATCAACCCGACTGCCTCGAAAACTAAGCTTATCGACGCTAACGCGGTGTGAAAACGGCATGCTAAACCTTCCAATACAAGAGACTTTGCAGAAAGTAAACACGGAAATTATTAAACTAATTAACAGATTACAGACTAAATTATTTGAGGGAAAATAAATTAATATCCCGACAAACAGTTTCTAGCAAAGTATCCGAACACGGTTTTAAGTTAGGTCTCTTCATCATTCAACGAGTCATTTAATATATAAAAAATCAATTAATATCGCGCCACTTGGTCGCTGTTGAAGCGATATTATCTTGTGCAACGAGTAAATCGTCTCAAATTAGACATTGAATACAATAGAACCCAACTATTTTAAACACTACTCATTATTTATTTAAACTTTAAGTACGAATTTAACAACAAATTTGTAAGCTCCTTGATGCCGTTCAAACGCAAATTAACGTAATTTTAGATTACAGTAAACTAGCTGATCCAAAACACACCCTTATTTCGAATTACTTGAACAGCTATTTATCTGTCGTAAGCTCACTGGACCTTATAACTTTTGTGAAGGCAGAGCTCACGGAAAGAAAATTCGTACATAACTCACCACACGTAACACGGCTGCAAATTTGTCTGCGAGTCTGAAACGGAACGGAGGGTTCCCTGGGGACGACATAACGCAGCGTTTGAGTTCTGAGCGGGGTGGATGTTAAACACCGCTGTTCCTCTGAGAGTTTAGTTAGTGAGAACGCTCACGAGGAGCGCTTGAAAATAACAGAGCACGGGAGGTAAGTTGTGGGTTACGACAGACGGCCGAATTAACACAAACATCATTCATCTTAGTCCTCTGTAATGACACTTTGCACGATCGATGATATCACCTGAAATTATCTTCGGAAGCAAAGGTATTACTATCAAAATTTTTTTTAAAAAATACTGTCTCCATTACGTTGGTTTATTAATACTTTCAAATAAATGGCTCTACAATTCTATTCACTCTCCAGTCAAAAAGGAATAATAATTGAAAAAAACTAAAGTATGCGTACAAATACAAAATGGCAGAACAATAACTCATTGCTCATGGCTGGACGGGGTTTTGAACCCGTATCCTCCCGTACGCCATGCCCGAGCGTTACCACCGAGCGTGGTGGGTGAGCGGTAACAGTAAGGCCTCGTATTTTGGAAGACGCAGGATCGAATCCCGCATCGGCCATCCAGATTTCCGTTTATCATGGTTTCCTTCAAAAGATCATGGCCGAAGTCCTGGCAGTTCTAGCATCCAGTCCTCTCCCGACTGTATTGGCGTCGGGTTCGGAGAGGTGTAATCTCCTAAGGCAATGTAGCAGCGTTTTGGTTAAATTAATTACGTCCCGACATCTTCAACCCTTGTTTGACTAAACTTTTCTTTAAGAGTCTAAGAGTAATTTGATTTCTGGTGTCGGTGTGTACTTACATCTGTCACGATCCGGTATAAAAGCCTTTCTCTGTGCATTTTTTCCATGCGATTTCATGGTATCAATTTTCCGTACATCTGATAATATCTCGGAACCTGCATTAACAATAGCATATTTTCTTTATGGCTTTACGCCTCGTAGACATGGAGGATATTAATGGCTGTATTCACTTGCAGTGCAGTGCTGTTGCATTCCACGCGGTTCTCTCTAATGTCGCTAATAATAACGAAACGAAAATAATTTCTCGTTACTAATGAGATAATTAACACTTTGAAATACGGGTTATTTCTACAAACGTCAATACAGCAAATCAGGACTTCCGTGCAGCGAATCGTCCCCATAGCTTGATGACACGAGAAAAAGGGCCAACGGCTGCTACGTAGATGCAGGGTCACCGATTCGAGTGCGGCCTATGGCATAGGTGGTTTTGTTACGTATTGTATGCAATGGAAAAACAAATCAAAACATACAAATCAGCTCTTCCTAGCCACAAATTATTCCCATACCTTGAAAACTCCGTGGAGGTCGACGTCGGCAGCGTAGATGCAGGGGTCACCAGTTAGATTTGGCCCTAGGGCAGGGGTGGCCAACCCGTGGCCCACCTTGGACATTTTTTCCAGCCCGCGAGGTTCATCATACTTTTACAAGATAATTTTTTATATTTCATTTTTTAGTGTTATATTTTTCTTTACAATGTGAGTTTAGTATCATTGTTATTAGATTATCTATGTTTACAGGTAAGAATAATAGTAAATACAATAATAGCTCACTATGTTTTAATTTTTCACTGTAAAAAGATGTCTATAGTAGGTATAAATCTAATATGGGGACACACAATTTTATATGCGGCCCTCGGAGTTATGATGCATTTCCAAAGTGGCCCTCAAGATCATTTGGATTGGCCACCCCTGATTTACACGTTGCTCATACTTCTTGAAGTTGTAATTATACATAAACAATTATTGAGTAATCCCAGCGTTACGTAACTAATCACACTATACCCTGTTCACATGAACTGGCGGATCAAGGGTATGTACCCCTGCCCCGCTCCCCCTCTCACCACCCCCTTTCTAACTACCCTTCCTAGGTTAACTTTGTGTCCACACACGTGAGTGGCCAATTCGACAGTGGGCACCCTTTTACTTTACTTTTCCGTTTCATTTACGTTATAAAACACCCTTCCCCGTGCTACACCTTCGTTTATTATTTTTACACAATTTTACATTGAGATTCACATTAATTACGCAGAAACTATTACTTTTATAATTCTAAAACAATACAGCGATTAATATTTATATCCCTAATTTATATTATCGTTCCGATTGTTTAAAAATATCCTTCTTAAAATACCACTCCGCCAAAATGCGTCAAACTCTCGCAACAGTTCGTCTTATCGCCAAAGATTCACCTCTTCTATCTGGACTCCGCCAAAGATAGACTGCGTCAACATTGTGATTCAATGACAGAGATATTAATGTTTGCATCTCTGTAAAATTACGACTGTTAATTGTTTCACATATCTATTCAGGTAACTCTCATCTTTCTAGTTGATTAATCATCGATGCAATATCTTTAGCTCAACGATGTCTATAGCCATCATATCGCATAAATTGATGAGCTTGTGTCCCGATCATAAACATCGCTGACAGTATATCAGCAAGAACGTCTATTGTTAGTGTTCCAGTTACACTTATATCTCTGAGTGTTTCTCTGCTTTTAAACTGCTTTGTGGCCGCTGTCCTGCTTTAAATTCCATGAATAAATTATGGCGCCCGGCAACAGATGGCGCAAACAGTTGCTGAGCCTCGCTCGCCTTTCGAACCGCACCGCCCAAGAAGCTAATTAAGCCGCTCTTTCGGGCTTCATTAGGCGGGCAAGGTTGGCAGCGCTGACAGCAAGTGGCAACTCACCCCCGCTATTTGTTCTCGCGCAGTTAATATTCATAAGGGCAAGATACGGGGCTCCGTCTTGTCTCGCTACGGCTAACATTAATCTGAGTCAATTTGATTAAGTCGATCGATCTCGGAACACGAGGTTTTCCCTCTACGGGTCTCCTCCTTGGTGCAGCAAGAAAAGAGCAAGTTGGGATTGAATGAGAAATTGCTCTACATGGAACCTAAGGATGCTGATAATTATACATAGTCATTTTTTTCCTAGACAGCAAAAACGTTGGGATGTAGCAACCTGATATATTTTATCGTCTTGGGCGCCAAGGTAGAGTATTGAAGCTCCATTTCCGTTATATAGTGAACAAGCGTTCCCAGGATATAGGATACTTTGGTAACACCATATATTTTGAAGTGTTTCTGGTTGTAAAAAGCAACTTCTTGGACACAATTCTATTATTAATTTCAACGTAACTAGCTGACCCTTGCGAATATTTCGCACACTATTGTGATCAGCCACCGAATGGTAATATAATAATGGGTAAATAAATAAATGCGACTATTTTTTAATTAAGTGTATTTTATTTTGAAGAGTGGCAATAAGTATCAGTCTTATTGCAAAAGGTTGTTATCATTACATACAATGTGTTTAGGTCTGTCTGTTATGCCCCATGGCATCTTGGAAAATATCTTTGCCCACTTCTTATTTTAATCGAGGATAAAAGTTACATTTAATCATAACACAGCGATGTTCTTGCCCTGCTGCTTTGGTTTGTCAGAGATAGTACTCCATTATAGATTTCCTTTCTCGAAAGATAGTGTGCACATACAAAAGTGAATAATATCACGACAGATAACGACTGTCATTTCACACATATCCCCCGTTGAATGTCATTAAAATTATACAAATAAAAAAATGTTTGCTTTATCTTTGCTGGTGTTGGAGATAAATATTTATAAGGTATATTCAACTCCAACAGCTTGAACAGATTGTCTACAAATGGTGTCTTTTACTTTACACAAATACTGGTTTAAAATAAAAAAAATTTCAAAGAAAACATTAATTTTAAACTTTTTTTTATTACTCGTCATTAGCGGGGAACTTAATATTAGCAATGATATCTCAAGAATTAATTTTGATGAAGTATTAAGGCAGATATGGCCTATCGACAAAAAAATGCTTTGAAAAATAATATGTATGATGATTATTCATATTTAAGCTGTGGTTGTCGCCAAGGATTCTTTCGGAGTGTTCCTACCATCAGGGAAGCGACATCCAGATCCTAATTAATATCTAAGTTGGTTGACATATTATCAAACTGGTTGGGACGTATTGAAATAAGGTTCAAAATCTGAATTTAATATTTACTAATGAAATTGAACATTTTATTTTACAAAGACATACAATGATAAGTTTCTTTTGCAAAGAATTTAAATTCGTCATGAGAGCAAGAGTTACAATCTCAGGGCAGTCACTAGCGTGTTCGACGATGTAGAAACATGTAGCTTACAGTTAATAACAGTATTAACAAATTATCGGATTGGCTTTACTTTTTTGTTTTTTCTGAATAATTTTCGCCTTTGTAATCGAGTCGAGACGTGCTTGCCGGCTCAATGAAGTGACCCGTGCTCCAGGTGGTGCGAATGTCGCTGTCCGCTGTGCCCCATCTGGCGAGCTGTCCGCTGTGCCCCTGTAGGCAGTGTGTCCCTTGTCGCTCGCTGTCGCCCACGAAGCAAAATGTTGCCCCACAGTTTGGCTGTTTTTTTTCCAACCTCCACCTCAGGCGGGAAACTCTTTTCCCCTGGTTGGCTCCTAGTCATGAAACATGTAGCTTACAGTTAATAACAGTATTAACAAATTGCCTGATTGGCTTTCCTCTGGTCCCGCTCCACGCGTCATTACTTGTTGTCGTTGTTGTTGTGGTGGTGCTTTTTTTTTTTTTAATAGAAGCAGTATTTCTGTTGTGATACAATTCCCTGCAGTGTCATCGAACAAACTGATCGATCATAAATTATTCGTTACGAGTGCCTTGGCTGGTATGTGACTCATTGGCATTTGTCACCAGCCACCACTCACCGTTTTAAATGTGCTAAACACTTTTCTACTCTTAAAAAATGTACCAAAATATTGTAAGTATTCCTGGTGTTGTCAGTAATAACTTTAAATAAAACGTTCATTATTTAAAGCACTTAATAATTATTACAATCATTCATACACTTTCAAAACTATTTTACATTGCAACTAGATCCTATTCTCTAATTCTCTGGTTCAATAATCTCTCCTAAACTTCAGTGAACCAAATCATACCCTTTATCTACATGAAATTAAATAATTGAAAGAATGTATGAGTTCTAAATGTTATTAATTTTACTGCACAGAAACAAAGCCGTTTTGTAGAAGGCAGAAGGAAACAACATTGCGAAAGGATTAAGAAATTTTGGGAGAAAAGTGAAAGTATGAAGCTATTCATCGTGGTACCAAGTCAAGAAGAAGAAGAAGAAGTATGTAGTAAATTCAAACTATAATACAAATTATTTAAAATCATATTTCTGAAAGAACCGTGTTATTTTAGTAATTTTAAGTGAAAAATGTTAACTTACATGTAACTCATGGCGACCGAAATGTGTGACTTACTGATTACTATTAAATTATTAATAACTGCAGAGTTTTCTCAGCAGTTAAGACTGACAGGTGGTAGGAGACAACAACTAGACAGCTTTATAGTGCCTTAGGCAGAAGAGCGTGTCTTACCAGAAAGTGACATCCAACACAACGTGGCTTACGACAATCTTCTCAATTCAGGATAACTCCCTCACACTGTGCTCACAAGCAAAGCTAAGTCCGAAGTCTGATAATTGCATCTCACCTAATTCACATTATTAACTACCCTTGAACACGCTGGTCAGTGACAAAGCCTAGCTGCCTGGTGCCATCTCTCCCGTAGTTGAATGAGCAAGCGAACACAGGTCAGCTCGGTTCCTCGCACTGTTCATTATGCTCAACAGTTTCCAATTATTGGCCGGGTCTGTTTTGTGAACAACTCTCTCCATTTCCTGCTTTCTTCTCACCTCCTGACTGTCACCGCTTTACTCCAGTCCTCTCCTTCACTATTCTCAGCCATCCATACCTCGGTCTTCGTTTACCATGCATCTTCATTCCGTGAATTTTCCTCGTTATTCTCTGCTCCTCCATTCTTTTCATTCCCGTTCAATCTCAGTCTGACCATGGCTATAATATCTTGAAAGTTTTTTTCTCCTGTGTACATTCACTGTATGTAATCTTTTCATTCCTTATCCTGTCCTATTCTGTAACACTCATCATTTCTTTTCGTTTTCCTCACCTCAGAAAACACAGAAATTGATTGTATCTTCTCAAAATATTTCTCCAGATACTTCGGTTTTGTGTATCTTCCTCTTCTGCACCAAATATCATTGATATTTGTACACTTTGGAGCCAGGTAAACATGGTCAGTCTTGTTTTCGTCCATCTTTCAACTTTCCATTCCTGTACGAGTTTTTGTATCCTAGTGTCTTCCATCCTTTTTACAAGGCCATACAAATTCGAATATTTTTCATTCTATAACTTTATAAATATCTTCTTTCACTTCCATTAGCCTTATTATTTCAGTATTCCTTACTTTTTCTTTCCTTGAAATTCTTGCTGATCTTCTTGAGAAATCCATTTCTAATGCTTTCAACTTCTTAATATGTTTTTCGTTGATTGTCCAGATTTCCGATCCATATAAGACTATACTTTCCAATAATGGCTTAAATATAATTCTTTTTGTTCTGTTCATAACATTATTGTTAAAAAGAATTGATTTGAGCTTCCCGATTACTTTACGGCCATTAGCAATTCTGTTATTAATTTCCATGTTTGATTTTTCCTTTCTTTCTAAAATTGAACCCAAATAGCAAAATCGTGTTCCTTAAAATAACCTCTTATTTTATTTTTTCCCAGTTCAAATTCCCATTAAGCAAGCCATGACTGCTAGTTGGAGATACAAAAGCACGTTCGTCACTCACCTATAGATTAGTTGTGTTGCAGGGAATCCCGACATGAATGAGAATCTTATCCTAGTAAGGTCGCCAGAAAACAATGAACTCATATCGCTTGCTTCGGTCCTGTCGCGCAATAGAGAATGTGATGTTTATATTACTCTTCTTTTTTATATCACCGCTTCTTGAATTCAAAATTATTCGCAAAAAAAATGATCTTTTTATCTGTTTACACACATGTGTACTACATGCCTTCTGCTACTATTTTAGTACAAAACGCTTTGCTTATAGCTTTACCCATCGTCGACGTCGAGGTCATTAGAGGCGAGAAAGGACTGGGGACAAGGAACTGGAAGGAATTCAGCCACGGCCTTAGGAAGCATCCCAGCATTTTGCCTGGAGTGAAACCATGGAAAACCCAAATCTGAATATTCCCGTATGGGGATTCGAACCCACGTGCTCCCGAATGAGAGGCCAGAGCGTTAATCACTCACCCTCCACGCTCGGTCCACGTCTTTGTGAGTTTATATTGGACTTCATGTCTGATTTGTATGATGCGTTAACACGTGTTTAACACGCTTGTTAGCTGTTTGGTTTGGTCCGCGCAGAGTGGTTCCGCATTTGCATGGCGCCGACTCCGTCCAGTTGAGATTTTCACCCGCCCAGGCCGGCCCTGGCAGCGTTGCCTCGGCGCCTAAATGGTCCGGAACCAAGTCCGCAGTGGGCCGCTTATCGGTCCGGTCCGGGCACTCGCCGGCTCTATGGCGCGGTGGACTGGCGGGACACACTCCAAAAACACTGGAGGACCTCTCACGTTCAAAGTAATCCCCACCACGGGAGCCTACTACTTTCAATATACTGTAATATACGAATTTAATACCATGATAAAAGGAAGTGTGAGTGATGAAACTCGGAACTGGGTGTTTTTGTGTTGGTTCGCGAAGATTTACGAGTAACTTGTTACGTCGCTAGGTAATTTTACCTTTCATCACTTCTTATACTTCTCACCGAGCGTGGTGGTGTAACGGATAGCGTTCTGGCCTCGCATTCGGGAGGACGGCGTTTCGAATCCCCGTCCGGGCATCCAGATTTGGGTTTTCCATGGTTTCCCCAAATCACTCCAGGTGAATGCCGGGATGCTTCCTTCAAAAAAAGGCCATGGCCGAATTCCTTCCCATTCCTTGCCCCCATCCTTTCCCGTCTCTAAAGACCACGTTGTTAAAAAGGGACGTTAAACTGTTACAAAAAAAAAAAAAAAAAATATACTTCTCAACAACAGGTAGTTTCTCAAATGGCAAGACAATTTAATTTTATTTTTATCCCGTGGAAATTCTTTGAAAAACGTACTTAAACAAGACATCAGACTTATAACCGAAGATTTAAAGCACATCAACAAAAAATGACATAGCGATTTCTGGAGCTTAAGCAGGCAGTACAGAATTCTCGAGAGAATATCACGAGCACAGACCGACGCATCTGAAACGCTGACAATTGTTCCAATAATAGAAATCGTACAAAAATAATTAAAATTTATACAAAACTTTTTAGAATCATGAAGAAACAGTTTTAAATAAAACTAAATAATTTTTGCAGATATTTAAACATCTAAATGATAAAATTAATGTATTTCAGAGAGCCAAATCCTATTCAAAATATTGTAGCTGACGCAATTGACAGTACAAACACTGTACTGCTTTTAGACGAATTACAATACATCCGTCAAAACAATATACATTTGGACTGGAACAAATTACCAAGTGAAGGGATGAATAATTTGCCAGGCCGATTCAAAAAGTAAGTTACACTTCCAAATTATTTACATTTATGAAACCACCTACACATAGGAATCACGGCTATGACAACGTACAATGTAAGTTCACTTTTCCACATAGTCCCCTAGAGAATGTATACATTTCTCGGAACGGGCAACCAACATTTGATTCTGGATGCGTAGAAATCACCTCCAGCGCTATGTAATCACCTGGAGACACCTGCTTTCACCTCCTCATCGTTTCCGAAACGTTAAACCGGTTGCGTAAAGCAATCAAAGAAAAGTGGCGGGGACAATTGAGCGCCGGTGTGATTTTGTAGAACGATAACGCAACACCTCACACGGCGCGCCAAACGTCTGAACTGCTGCAGCGATTCCAGTGGCAGGTATGGCGACATCCTCCATACAGTCCAGACTCAGCGCCATGCGACTATCATGTGTTCGGTAAGCTGAAAAGGGATCTTAGTGGACGACGATTCCGAAACGATGAGGAGGTGGAAGCAGCTGTCTCCAGGTGGCTACATAGCGCTGGAGGTGATTTCTACGCACCCGGAATAGAAAAGTTGGTTGCCCGTTCCGAGAAATGTATACAGTCTCCTGGGGACTATGTGGTATAGTGAACTTACATTGTACGTTGTCACAGCCATATTGCCTATGTGTAGTTTGTTTTATAGATGGTCATAACTTGGAAATGTAACTTACTTTTTGATTCGCCCTCGTACCAAAAACGCTAAGAGAATTCAAAATTAAAATTTGTAAATTGCAAAGGTAGATGGGGCAGGAATTTAACACTCAAATTCCCAAAATAATTTAAAAAATAAAATAAGAAAGGGGGTGATTAGATGATTAAGGGAACTGCCACCAGAGCGTGTGCTCTATCACAATTAATTTAGTAATAATAATAATGTTTATAATAAAAATAGAAAATTTTTCATTTAACCACTACTTACGTCTGTGGAAGATAAAATCGTTTAAAGAACTGACATTAGAAGGAAAGTGGTATCTTTACAAAATAGTGTTTCTGTCTTTTGCGAGGAATGTTCCGATTGTGTTTTACGTAACTTCCTTTGTAAGGATGCTACCGTCTCTGGTGATACAACGTTTTCATGCGACTCTGTAATATTTATTTGTCTGCATAAGGAAAAGCAGTGTAAGAGTGACAACAAATGTAGTTCATGCAACGAAAATCCTTACATGCCTTAAAACCAAAATCTAGTAAACTGAATACTATTCTTAACACATTTAAAACACATGCAGCTATATATATTTTCTTTACGTTCCACTGAATGTTATAATGAGATTGTTATCGATGCCATTCACTAAATAAATATATTAAAACTGTAAACAGAAAAAAGTATTCATTTTAGTTATTTTTTCAATATATATATATATTTGGTCCCTTTTATTTACCTACAGAAGAGAAATCAATTATTTTTAATAGGTGTCCACTTTGATGAACAGTACTGACGCAGAAACTACTAGTCGAATTTTTTGTGACATTTTGAATATTAAAGGATCTACGAATTTTCTGAGCAGGGTGAAAAAAGTGGTAGAATACCCCTCCTACTCCTTTGTCGCCAACCCCACGATCGCCAACCGGGGAAGAAATGGAGCTTTTTAGGCCGCCCTGGACGTAAATTTTCGGCCCTTTAAACATGATTTTGCTACCCCCCCCCCCCTGAATTTGCGCTTGGGGCAAGTGCCTCAGTTTGCCCCCTCCCCCTTTTCTGTTTTCTCTTAGATCCACCACTGATTTTGATTCAAGTGCAGTACATGGTCCCAAGAGTTTTAAATGTAATAAAATGTATAAATCAGGGGTGGCCAACCCAAATGATCTTACGGGACACTTTCGAAGTGCATCATAACTCCGCGGGCCGCATATAAAATTATATATCCCCACTAGAGAAATTTTTTTGGAATGAAAAATTGAAACATGAGTTATTATTGTGTTTACTATTATTCTTACATGTACACATAGATAATATAACAATAATGATACCAAACTCACGTTGTAAAGAAATATATAACACAAAAATTGAAAGATAATAAATATTTTGTAAAAGTGTGATGTGAAGCGTGTCAGGGATTGGAATGAGTTACCAAGGGGAATGATGAATAACTTACCGAAAACGTTAAAAGAATTTAAAGATAAAATTTGTAGAGGGCAAATGTAGGTGAGTGAAGGATAGGGGGAAGTTGGGTGTGTAGGGAAATTGCCACCGGAGCGTTTGTGTGCTCCATTGCAATTAAATTAAATCTTGTGGGTCGGAAAAATGATCAAGGCGGGCTGCGGGTTGGCCACCCCTGGTCTAAATTCTGTGAAATTAAGAAAGAAAGGAGTTCTAGAAAAGTATTATCCATGTTACGTTGATCACGATTCTCGGAAAAAACTTAAGATATAATTTTCATGGGTTTTCAAGCAATAAACAATTCAAGATCTGTGCAGAAAAAGAGCGTGTATTGTTTCTGTTTGACGTCGAAAAGCCGAGAAATTACGATAAAAGTGCCTAAGAAATGTAATCCATTTTAAAGCAAGTTAAAGTAGTCGAAACGTTTATCGTGATTTCAGCTTACGAGCCACATGCAAGGAAGTAATTTAGGTTTTTAATTTCTCACTTTAAATGTGTTAACTATGTCATAATCACTATAAAAGATAGGTAAGTACATTAACAACACGCGTGAGTGAAGCAACAGCCAGTAAATCAATAGAGACCAAGCAGCCTCTTTCAGATTATATAAAACACAGTTGGAAAATGAAATTCGTCCAACACAAATGGGTTAACTTGCGTTATGCTTGCCAGCATTATCGACTGAAATGATTTGCTCCAACCTTAGAATTTTTGTAAATGTAATAAAGATTGGTCAAATAGGATACGGCAAAAGCAGCTTTAAAAATCTCATTTCTTCCTAGCCACTGTAATCAATGTAATTAATTTCAAGACCTCCTCTATGACATCTTAAAGTGTTAATTATAGAGCTCTGGACTAAGTATAGTGGTGAACTGCTTTCTTCCCGAGAGGTCCGAAAACTAATTCCGCAGCCTGTCAACCAGCATTTAAAGTCGCTGTGCTAAGCATTTAGCTGGAAGTCACAGAACAGCTTCTACTGCAAACTCAAACTCCGTCACAGAACAGCACACAATTCATTCCCCTCGTCGGTCGTTTCTGGAAACAACCTTAGCGGTGCGTTTCCCGGCAACGCCCATTTATTTGGCAATAAGAAGGCGGAACAAGTAATGAAGAATTGTGGCCGAATCGGAAAGCCCTACAGCCGGTGGAAGCAAAATGGAGCAACTGGTCTACAGGAATCGATGTGGAGGAAAGCCAGAGCGACGGGCAAGCTGACTAGAAAAATAACAAAAAAAAAGGTCGGGGGAGGGGGGGGAGAGCGACGCCACACCTGTTGTCTGCAGGTCCCCGAGGCCCTGTCCCAATCCCAGCGCCGTGCCCTGCGGGGAACCCCCGGCTCCTGTCACGGTCGGCCCGCTGAATATCGGACGCCTTAATGACGGCGACTCGCCCCTCCACATTATGCAACCCGCGGACTCATCACGCCCAGGTGGGGCACATGCGAGGAGACCAGATTAACACGTCATGGGGCAGCTAACGAGAAGTATTACACGGTGCGGAACAATCTACAGACTCAAATAGGCCGAATGTCATACCTACACAAGGCAAGAAAAACTCGTATAAATTATAATAGCAGTAGCGTACTAAATATAAAAGTAGGGTCGATTGTACACAATAAATGACAGAAAATTGCAAAGTAGCCGAGTCATAACAATTTTAAAGAAAAATAAGTCTCCCATCCTTGAAGTCAGGATTTTTTTTTATGAAGATAGTATAAATACACAGG
This sequence comes from Vandiemenella viatica, assembly GCA_031002005.1. Lineage (NCBI taxonomy): Eukaryota > Metazoa > Arthropoda > Insecta > Orthoptera > Morabidae > Vandiemenella > Vandiemenella viatica. The sequence continues at coordinate 252,351,200 of JARYHS010009186.1, forward strand.
GTGATTCGTAAGTTTCTCCGCGATTTCGGACATTTCTAGTGCAGTTGCTATGACAGATAGAACATAAACGGTCGCCGGACAATGGCAGCTCGAATTTGGTTGCGAAAATTACCGGGGAATATCACAAAGAACTGAGAAAAAAAGTATCTGGTTGCAATTGATTTTTGGAGAGAAAGGGGATGAAGGCTGTGCAATGTGCATCGTATGTATTATAAGGCATACTTTTGAAATATGGATACAATGGATATTAAGCGAAAAATTGGGAGCAGTATGCGGTAGAGAAGGGAAGAGAACGGCGATAAAGTATCACTTGATGTGCGGTGTCGTGACAGTCTTAACATTAGTGCTTTCCTTCCTATTGCAAAGAGATTTCTTTCAGTGTTTTTTTTCGAAAACCCTATGTTACAACTAGTGTTGTAAAAAAAACGGTTTTTTTTCTGGCTTAAAAAAAAACATAAAAAAACTTTGAAAAAAAACCATGTTTTTTTCTGGAACACGTTTTTTTTCACAACTACTAAATTTCAAATTTGTAAGGCAGTTATCATTTAAAATGACTGTTTTAGAGTTTATTCTAAGTACTTACCTTAGTTTAAAATATACTATATTTTTCTGGTTCAGTAGGAAAAAAATGACGAAAACATTGGCTGAAATTTTCTTTATGAACGGGGATTTCCCGAAGAGACTAGGTTGCGCGAGAAGGAATCCCCATTCCCCATTGTTTGGAATGATACTTGCCATTTGAAATAGTGCTGCCAGCCCTACAAAATTACCTACAGATCTTTTAAAAAAATTAGGAATTTAAAATTTATCCACGGTTTTTTGCCTCTTTTTATTACTTACTGGGCTTTCCTTATATTCGTATACTTGTTAACTCTCAGAGTATAGTTGTGCTGACTCATTAAATTGTCAGTAAGGGAGCGTGCATAAACCACATAGCTCCATTTTGGCCTCCTGTAAACCCCACGTAGCCCTACGTGGCTTTTTCCCCCCCCCCCCCCCCCCCGCTCACGTAGCTTTCTTCCGTTCTGATTCCAGAAGACATTTTGTACTGTTTTCTCTTGTCAGACTATTGTAAATTACATACGGATATAATTAACTGAGGGAAATAAATACTCACATGCTGTTGTGAGTTCAGTTCCTCATTTTAACTGTGAAAAATGTTACGAAAGGAAAGTTACGTGGCCTGGCTCGGAACCCCCCCCCCCTCTCCCCACGTAGCCCAGCGCAGCCTTCCAGCTAACCCCTCCTCCCTCTGGACTGAGCCACGTAGTTTGTGCACGGTCCCTTATTATGAATCGTTACCTTGCAACCGTTGGTGTAAACAAACGATTGAAAAGAAGTAAAGCTCCTATTTTGTATGATAATAGATTTTAATTCAAACTTAAAAGACCGTAATACAGAACTATCGGCGCAGTATTTATGCACAGTGTGTACTTTGCTCACGATTTAAAATTGCAATCTCAAAATCTTTTGCGTACAATACTAGAACAACCAGTAGAAGAAAATTTAACTATTTCTCAAGTTATGGATCTAGAGGAGACAAATTCCGACACCGATCGAATTAGTGTTGGTAGTGCTGATACTAGTGAATGTGGTACTGACATAGAGGATGAATAAAATTATGTTACCTATACAGATACACTTATGAATCATTATGTGAGACATTATATGATTCAGTAAGACTTAAAACACACTTGTAAAATGTAAGTTCCTTAAATAAAACTATAATTTACAAATATTTTGTTTTCTGAAAAAAAAACAAAATTTATAAAAAAAACACGGCTGCTAGGTTTTTTTCATGTTTTTTTTCACAAAACTGAAAAAAAACATTTTTTTTCCAGTTTGCAACACTAGTTACAACATATAATTTTGCGGTAAAGAGAGATTGATAAACATGACTGTCGTTTTCAATTGCATGTTTCCGATTACAATTCTTCATTGATAAAAACTCGGGCATTCTTTGTTACATTTTTTTGTTAAATTTCTTTCTTGGATTTATTATGATGTCTCTTTTATGTTAAGCACAAAGATCGAAAACCCTCATTGAGCGAAAACAAAACGGCCACAACGATTGCGGCTTATCAGGATCTAACTCTTTATGTTCACAACGAATCGGATCAGGCTGCATTGAATATGTATGATTCCTCTTACCCATAGCGTTACAAGGCGCTTAAATAATAATAATAATAAAATAAAGGAAGAAAAGTGAGTCCTCATGCGCGAGGAATGCCACCTGAACCAAACGCGAATTTCTAGTTAGCCTCAACCAGTTCTGTCTGTTTTTTGCAGTGCCATAACGCGAATACCGTGTTGTGGCCGTTTTAAGGAAATCATGACGGGTTGTGGTTTTTTTTTTTTTTTTTTTTTGCTCAATGAGCGTTATCGGTCTTTAAGCCTAACATATACAAAGTGTAAGCCTACTATTGATTAGCCATCCTTTTTAATTCATACTTCAAATCCGAAAATTTTCGGTTTGACCTAGGACTTCAGCACGTTTTCAAAAACTTGGACTAAACTTCTTGTCATTTCTGAGAAATAAGCCTGTATAGCAGTTACGATTTCATTGTAGCAGGTCGGATTTGATCAACATCGATCGGTTCATACGGGGAAGGAAATAATGAAGCATTCATGAATAAAGTGTTGCCAGTAGAAATAGGGCACGCCCACAGCAGCGGCAATCGAGTTCTGGACAGCCACACCTGTACATTGTCCTGCTTCAAGAAAAAAACGACATCGAGGCCACATCAGCTGAAACTGCAAGACAGCATAAGAAGAAGAAGGACCCGCAGAAGACCGACAGTCCACACCGCATCCACTCCTGCACCTGCCGAGTTCCAGGACAGCGAGAAGACCGACTTGAGGCCCTCATCGATCAGCTCAAGAATCTCGTCAACCACCTGGCTGCAAAGGAAGACGCGCGAAACACGCTGCGGCAGCCTTAATGGGCGCCACAGCAAAATTTGGTGTACCATTTCTGAGATGGCAGATGCGCCGGTATTCCATTCCGTGAAGACAATATCATCTGGAGAAAACATCAATAGCCAACATAAAGACATATCGACTGTGAAGATCTGTTCGTTCAAACGACTTGGAGGCAATGTCCTAGGACAAATATTCCGCAGTACACTCGCTCAAAAAGAACGAGCTTTGATTAGGCTGAAGGCGCCAGTAGAGATAGGCGGTTCTTCCCCTCGTTTTGTAGAACAACTTCCCTTGGCTCTGTAATTATTATCTTGTTTACTCTTGAATAGTTGCTCGTAGGAAAATCACCGGGATCAAAAAACCATTCGACGGTCACGGTATTGATAGTTGTTCGGCGTCACTACTGGAACAATTCCAACTGAAGTAAATGTGCGATGTAACTCGATATAATAATCATTCATAATATCGAAGAGTGCAGGCTGAACGGTTGCAAAATGAGTTGTTAACTGATATGAGATGCCCTTTATTATTTACTAGCTTTGCCTGGCGTATGTTGCAATGCCTATTTTTCTTTCTAAATGGGTTCACATACGTAAAAGACACATTTACATGTACAAAATAAATGAAACACAATGACTGTGCATAAATCAAATTTGAAAATGTTTATTCTAGAGCTTTGGGATATACTATATTTTTGCTCTTTCCATCTTCTTCAAAATCAGAGTACCCAGCGTTTTTGGGAGGCTGGATATAAACATTCTAATGTCTTAAACATTCTGCGTTGCCATCCAATTCGACCTATTTTCCTACAGTTATCGAAAAAAATTGCACAAACAAAACTGCACGTGTAAATTTCTGTTAAGAGGATGGGTGAAGGGGGAGAGCGAGTGCAGCATTGAGAAACAAGTGAAATGTTATTTTTCACTTGTTTTAAAGGAAATGTGCGCAAAGTGCCTTCGAGATCGCATAAAAACTATTCCTTCCTATAGAGAACATTAACAAAAACTAGGGGGGGGGGGGGGTTGAAACGGGATGCGGCGGGGTTAGGTTTTTGTAAACGAATGTAGACAATATTTTCTCTTTGCTTTAAAGCATATATGGGCAACCCCCGGTCCCCGGATCCGGCCCTCCACCAGCTTCAATCCGTCCCGCGAGGGGTTCAGAAATTTCAGATACAGAACATACCTCTCCGAAGAAAAATATCCAAAGCTGATAGTTTTCGCACGAAAAATAATTTTCACATTCGGAAGCACGTATAAATGTGAGCAGCTTTTTTCAATCATGTAAATTAGTAAAAATAAGCATCATACTCGGTTTAGAGCATGGTTGGCCAACCCACGGCCGCCTTGAAGATTTTTCCGCCCCGCGTGATTCATCACACTTTTTCAAATTATATTTAGTTTATAATTGCCAATGTAGTTAAAACCAATGTACTTAAAAAAATTACATTATTTGTGCATCCATATATTTCAAAATTAACTGTCGAAATTATGAGAATTTTTTTAAAAATAATGTTTTTGCAAATATATGACAGATATTGCCTGTTTTATTTATGAGTTTACAGTTATCAGTTCACGGAATAATTAAATTATATTCTGCGAACTCATAATACGCGCGCATCTCGAAACATCTAATAGAAAGTATATAAATTTATATGCGGCCCGCGGAGTTATGATTCATTTCCAAAGTGGCCCGCAAGGTCATTTGAGTTGCCCACCCCTGCTTTAAAGTATGCGTCTGCAGTGTTCCATTGAAATCTGATAAAGAAAAAACAGTAGCTTTCTATACAGAACATTAGAAATATACAAGGGAGGGGGTTAAGGGGGAAGAATGGTTGGATTTTTATAAATTGAATGTAGACAGTATTTTTCCGTTTGTTTTAAAGTATACGTGTGCAAAGTTCCTTCAAAATCGGATAGAAACTGTAGTTTTGTATAAAGAACATTGACAAAAATTAAGGGTATGGAAAGGGTGAGCGGAGTTGGGATTCTCTAAAACAAATGTAGGCAGTATTTTTCTGTTGTTGTTTTCTTCTTTCTTTTTTAAGTGCTTGTGAAAAGTTCCGTCGATATCGAATATATGTGGGTATATGTAAAGGATATTGACAAAAAGTGTGGGGATTGAAAAGGGTGAGAGGGGTTGGATTTCTGTTAACCAAATGTAGACACCATTTTTCTCTTTGTTTTAAAGTATACGTGTACAAAATTCCATTGGAATCTAATAAAAACTTTTGGTTTGTATACAAATTAAGTGCAAAGGGGGAGAGGGATTGGTTCTTTTTTATTTATTTTTTTCCATAAATCTTCTCCATGAAAACGAACGAGGGTTGAATGATAAATCATGCCTGCACCTTCATAACTCTTCAACAGATGGCAGCACTGGTATGCGGCAGGTGCTGGCTTGTTCTGTAGACTCTCCTCTACAGCTCCAGTTGGCGGGAAGCTTTATCATCGAACGGTTGTAGTGTTACAGTGTAAAGTATGGAACCCTGCGCAGACGGTCGGTCAATGCGTTTAAGCAACGTGCAGTCATTGAATTCTTGACAGCAGAAGGAGTCACCCCAAAGGAATTCATCAAAGAATGCAACCTGTTTATGGTGAGTGTGTAGATGTGAGTACTGTGCGTCACTGGGCGAGTAAGTTTAAAGATATTGAGGTGGAAACATCTGACTTGGGTGACAAACAAAGAGTTGGACGTCCTGTGACAGCAACCACCGAGTTTCACAATCAAAAATTTGACAGACTGATTCAGGACGATCGTCGTATCACTCAGAGAGAAACTGCAAGCATAATCGGCATTTCACAAGAACGTGTGGGTCACATTATTGCTTTTCTTGGCTATCGGAAGATCTGTAGACGATGGGTACCTCGGATGCTGACGCCTGAAATGAAAGCGAACAGAGTTGAAATTTGCAAGGAACTCCTCTCGCGTTACGAGAATAAAGGTGATGCCTTTCTCCATTCAGTTGTGACAGGAGACGAAACATGGATACACCATTACGACCCGGAGACGAAACGCCAGTCTATTCAATATCGACACAAAGACTTGCCCCAGAAAAAGAAATTCAAAACACAGCCCTCAGCTGGAAAAATCATGGCAACAGTGTTCTGGAACGCAGATGGTGTTATCCATGTTGATGTCCTTGAAAGTGGGAGAATAAATTCAGAGCGTTACATCACAATGCTGCGACCTTTGAAACGACGGCTAGCAAGGGTCCGAAAGGAAAAGGGAAATATTTTCCTGCAGCACAAAAATGCCAGACCACACACTTCACGTGCCACCACAGCAGAACTTCAGAGATTGAATCTCGCCTCCATACAGCCCAGATTTGGCACCGTCTGACTTCCATCTGTTCCCGATAATGGAAGAAGATATGCGGGGACATCATTATGCTGCTGTTGAAGACGTTGAGGGAACTGTGAGACTGTGGTTGCGGAAACAGAGTGTCGACTTGTTCCGTGACGGCTTCAGAAAACTGGTTCATCGTTGGCAGAAATGTATCCAATTTTCTGGTGATAATGTGGAAAAGAGAATATTGGTAATTAAAGAAAACATTCTAAAGTTTATTTCTGTGTTTGACTTATTAAAATATTCCTATTCAATCCCGAGTTATGACCTTGGAGGCATTATTTATCATTCAATCCTCATATATATATTTCATGATGATCGATCAAACTGTGACGACGTCTATTAAGCTCGGATATACCAATCTCTATATTTATATATATATAGATTGATGAAGACTAGCGCTAACCGTAAATTTTTCTCGCAGTGGATTTATTTTAAGTAAGAAATAAAAATAAATCCTGTGTACCGTCATTTAAATTCTCTTTTCCATCTTAGATTCCTGTTGGTAGTTATTGAATACAGTTAAAATTTACTTACTGCTTGGAAGTTGAAAACAAAAGGTCACACTCTGCTTTTAAAACTAAATACTAACAATGTGTGTAATTATAACATTGCTTTGAACATAATCAAACATTCTTGTCAGCTGGAAACGAGCAGAAATAAGGAAGCTGTCTCTACATCACACATCAATGTCCTTTAATTAAAATGTTTAATGCAATAATCAGTTGAGTATAATCACAAATGCTGACGCCGAAGTGCATCTGACCACGACCGGTGTTCGACCTCTGATTGCCGTATTTGAAGCTTAAGATCCGAAAAGCCTGCTCAGCATTCTCAAGAAAATCTGCCTCAAAGTTCCCAGTAGATCTGACTCAAGTATATACAAAGGCATTAGAACCCAATTTTTATTTATTTATTTATTGGCGCCCGGCAAGTGGCCATTCAACCATACCATATACATTAAATTTGCATGTAAATACTTAATTATGCATTTAGCTATTTACATATTTCTCCAGTGGCGGATCCAGGATTTTGGTTTGGGGATGGGTCTTTAACGGATTTTGGTTGGGGGGAGGGGGGGTGGGAGGTTCAACGAAAGATAGCCGTCCTAAAATCGGTACAGCAAAAAAAAATAATAACCCCTCCCCGCCACTGTATTTCACTGTATACATACAGGGTGTCCAGAAAAGGACTCCCTGATTTCAAAATTAAATATCTCGAAAACAAAGATCGATAGAGAAATGCAGTAAACGGTAAGTTTATTGTGACAGCTGTAAGAAGTGTATACAGCAGTGTGAAATAATAGTTACAAAAGCTGCTAACAGATGGCGCTGTAATCGCCATACGTAATGCCTAAATAGTGATCCGAAGCTCAGGGTAGTGCCAGTGGTGAACATTTTGAAAACATTGTGATGTGATTGTTTGCAAAGATTGTTTTCATACGATTATTTCACTTATGTATGCTGATATGAGCTGTACAGCGTACAGCGCCATCTATTAGCAGCTTTTGTAACTATTATTTCACACTGCTGTATACACTTCTTACAGCTGTCACAATAAACATACCGTTTACTGCATTCCTCTATCGATCTTTGTTTTCGAGATATTTAATTTTGAAATCAGGGAGTCCTTTTCTGGACACCCTGTATTTAAGTAGCCATACAACATTGCCTTGCCACAGAGTGAGCCAGCTAGGAGGAGTCGCCGAGTTCGACCGAAGCCATCGTAAGCCGTCCAGCACCAAGTCTTACCAACTGTTAGAGGGGCATCCTCCCCTGTCTACTGAGTGCCAGGGACTGTATTCAGTGCAGTCACCCGCGCACGCACACTTTAGGGCCGTTGTGGAATGTGGCAAAATTGCGGTGTTAACGATCGTTCCAAGCGGCAATCTCGAGAAGTCTGAAAACGATCCCCATCCTTGTCAGAACATGGGGAAACAGCAGGGACCATCTTCGACTGCGACGCCTAATAGTCGCCAGGACAAACCTGCTACTTCACGCCAGCTCCTGCCTCCCCCTGGAGCAGACAGCATCAACGTAACATCAGGTGATCAAATTGACTCGCCACAGACACCTACGCAGACGACTCCTGAGAACTCCTCGTGTATTTCGTGGTCATCCACAAGATCGCGTATTGAAGAGTCCAGTGAATTTGAAGAAGACGCACCAATATATCTACTCCTCACCTGCAAAGGCACCGATTTCTATCTCTCCACTCGGGTCTCAATGGAGAAGATTGAGAAATACCATCGTGAGAATGAGGGACCATGGGAAGATCAGCTACGTCTCAGGATCTACAAGTACATATTCGACTGGGATATCTCTGTGCCCAACTTCAAGTACTTGCGCCACACCTTGTGCAACCCAAACTTCTCACGCCAAGCTAGACCAGTTATTGAAGAAGGGAAGGACTGGTCAAAACACATTCCTTTCCCAAATGCTTTTTCTGACGACTTCAATTAAGATGAATACTTAGTGAACATCTATAAAATCCTGTTTGCCACTCAAAAAAACAGAACAATCAAGCTTCAATCAAATTGAAAATACTGAAGAGACCGCCAACATGCCGAGGGTGGAGATAGAGCCGAATTCCAAGAATGACAAACAGCAAATCTTCAATCAAGAAAGTTGTATACAAGAAACCCTTGCTCAAATGATAGCTGAAACATCAGCGGAACATCAAGGCAAAATCCTAGATGTACTACGCCTTGTTGCAGCCCTCCCCGATAAACACTGGTCAACCTTGGCAAGACTACTCGCACAGTGTACCAATCAGTCAGTCGTCAAGTTAGCCAAGGAGAGTCTTGGCAGCAAGCAGCCAGACTCTACTAGCTCCCTAGTGGAGGTACCTGATGATTAACCCATGACATCCAAGAAGAATTCAGCTCCTGATCAAGTGGTGGGCAGCCTTCAGCCTGATGCATCTGGGGCGCAAACATCGCAGCCAGATCCACCTGTGGCGCAAATGCCGCCATCCAAATCATCGCGTCTAAGACAAAGTATCAAGAGCCATGCTAACGAAGGATATGAAGAAAACCCAAGAATGAAGAAGAAGACGGCGGGAGTCCTACAATGCTATCGCTGCCAAGGCTTCCAACATCGCGCACAAGACTGCAAATCTAAAGTCCGCTGCGTCTGCTGCGGTGAGGGACACAGCGTACTAGTATGCCCACGTAAGCGTGAAGATACCTCGACCTGCGCAAACTGTGGCAGTGACCATGCAGCCTGCTACGGTGCCTGCCCTGTGAGAAAAAAGATTCAAAACTCCACGAATAGGCTGACACGAACAAAAATCACTCGTCCAGCACAAGAAAATAAACGGACAACGGAACTCCCAAACAAACCCCAAGTACAAAGCAAAGAATATCACCCAAGCAAAGAAGATCATCTAAGCTATCACAAGACAAAAATAACAAAAAATCAAGTACAAGTAGGACGATGCTACAGACATAACTGCCAAGGACAGCTTCGACACGAAGGTGAGCTGAAAAACATCGCCCAGTTACTAACTCAATTAATTTCAAATATGTCTTTCTGAAACCAATTTGAGCAGATTCAACACGGCTACTAGTTGCTACGAGAGTAGATTTACCAAGAAGAAGGCCCACAGAAACGAGAAGATGAGGCCTCAGAAGACATCCAGAATAGGGTATTCCAGCAGCGACGGCAGTACCGGATATCAGGAGCGACTCGCGACGGCGAAGCAATCTGTAAACATCAAGTATCCTGAGTCCTGACAGACTGCTCCCACACATAAATTCAGATACCTCAGTAAGCCTTGTTACTGATGTAAGCTAAAACAAATTTTATTATAATGATCAACATGGAGCTGACTACTCCCATTATGCTACACCCATAATGAAACCTGAATATAATTGAACTGGAAGGAGATACGATAACCGTAAGAACTTCCCCATACTCCGGGAACTAGGCCACCCGGTTTATGCTAGTCTGTGGCCATGCCACATACCTTAGAATTTTGTACATACACATTTAAATATTTTCATTTTTAGCTATTAAAATATTTATCTCTATACATATTTGAAAGCCAATACGTCCATACCACACCATTTATATTTAAATTTTTAACTGTTTACATATTTGGTTATTTAAATATGGAACTATATACATACTTAACTATTTAAATGCATACCAACATTTACGTATATAAAAACAAATTACTGTTCATCATGTTTTGATCGAGTATGGGTGTTACGTGCAATTTCACCACAGTTAGAGTTTTTCTTTTTTAGATCGTTGTATTGTTAAACCCAACTATTCTTGGCCTTGTAATAGAATGACGGGTTCGTACTGTAAAATAATCATTTCAAAGAAAACTGTTAAATTTAAATTTAATTTAATTGCAATGTAGCACAGGCTCCGGTGGCAACTTCCCTACACACCCATCTTCCCCCTATCCTGCACCCACCTACATTTGCCCTCTACAAATTTTATCTTTAAATTCTTTCAAAGTTTTCGGTAAATTATTCATCATTTCTCTTGGTAACTCATTCCAATCCCTGACACCCTTACCTAAAAAAGAGAATCTTCCCACACCCTTGTGCCTGAAATCGAGTGCCAGCTTGTGGTCATGGTCATCTTTTCCCTTCCATGATATTGATTGACTATTGCTATTGATATTGAATTATATTGCATTTATTAATTGCAAGTATCCTGAATAATTATCTTAAAGTGTATTGTTTCATTTGTAATATTGTTGGATTTCCACAGACTGTAGTTTGTTTAGTAAACTGGGTAGAATGTGTTATATTTAAGTAAAAAACTCTGACACAGGCCAGCACTGCAGTGTTGATTGTGTACCTGCATTGTAGCCAGGCAGCGCGGAGGGCAGTGTGTGATTTGGGCCGCTTAGAGAAGGTTGTATACCGCGAGTTCATTCTATCTGTGTAAAAGCTAAAACAACTTGTAAATTGTTTTTGAAACTTGTATGGGTGTACCACAACTGTTTTAAAGGTTATTTCTGGGAACCGTATTGGTTAAATTGATTAGTATATCGAGCATAACAGTGAGTATTTCATTTCTAGACGCAATAATACTTCTCAATTTGTTTGGTGGCTGTATGACAGAAAATCCAATTAAAAACAATCCGAGTTAAACGCTTGCAAGTGTTGAGAGAGGAGAATTGCGCCGTTCTCATCTAAATAACACGCCGACATTCACTAACGGAGTGGTCGGTCACAAGTGGCTGGCCATTTCCCAGATAATTTTCGTAACATTAACTGCAACCTATCAACATAGCGTATGCCTCTATTTTTTTTACAGATTGTGAAGACAAAATAAATATTCGTTATACAGAATATTTTTTTATAATTAGAGAGGTTGATCGACGAGTGTTTCCCAACAGTTCTGAAAAAAAAACTGGAATAAATAAAGCGTTTAACTACGGAATTATTGCAGCTTGCTGCAAATTTGGGCTTATTTTCTATCAGACGTTAATTGTTCTAAATGTTTTGATTTAACAGATATTTACGTGACCGTTGATATATCTCGAACCAGTCATCCCTTCCAAACCAACATCATCAGAAACCGATTTCATCATGGCAACTTTCCCATCCACTTAAAGCGGATAGGATTGAGAGACAACCCACTATGCGACTGCATTGATCAGGCAGTAGGGGATATAAACCATCTTCTGTTTTCACGCAAGAAATACGCCCACATTCAGGACAGAATTCTAAAAGAACTCACAAAATGTAACATTCCTCTCTCAACCAACGCTGCTCGCCTCAAATAAACACGAAATACTCAAAATCATAATGACCTTCTTTAAGGAGGGAAACATCCAATTATAAATTTTAGACAAGTAGAAAATCCAACAGGAAACGACGGGAACAAAGTTAGTACATTTACAATCGTACACCACTTGAACGGATATATCCTCATAGATATCAGCCAGTCATATTACTAGAATTTGAGGCCAAAGTGAACGATTAGGGCACCTGTTCTGTACATTGGCCCAAATAGAATTAAGTTACAGTGTCAAAAATCCCACAAATTGTATAACAAACACTCTACGACGCAGATAAGAAATATAATAAAGTAAGTGATTACATGTCGACTCATCATAGTGTAACACCAAGAAGTAAACAGATTGATATAGAACTGGAAAGGAATTGAAATGTAAAAGGACATGCAATGTAAACTATAAAGCAATTAAAATTATGTATATTTAAAACTGTAAAGGAAATGAAATGTAAATTGTTTAACTATGTAAATAGAACTGTAAAGTAATGAAATGTGAATTGTCATAAAACGCAAAGAACTTGGCTGATAAGGCCGAAAGCCATTTAAATAAATAAATAAAAATATATAACACGAATGGACGACTCACGACTTACCAAGAAAATTTTCCACGTCGTCAACGGTCCCCGACAAAACAAAGCACGCTGGTTTGTAGAAACCCAGAAGGACCTCGCAGAAGCCAGCCTTGACCCATTGACATTCACACGCAATAAATACAGACAATTGATCACCTCACATAAATTTGCCCCTAAGAGCCCAACATCAAAAAATCTGAAAATCAGAACTGCATGGACACAAGAGGGACGTCAAGCCCACAGCGAAAGGATGAGGCGGTTTTGGGAAAATAAGAAGAACAGCAAGAAGAATAATGCAAATTAATGTTTCCACGCGTTCCTTAGTGGGATAAACGATATAATAAAAATATATATCTCAACAAGAAATTAATAAACACTTTGAGCAGCGTAACTTTTCTGTGTACATAGGCTGCCTATTTTTTCAGGTAAAAATTGCACTTATATGTATATAAAAATATATGTATAAATATATCTGTATCTTCATTGGAGTGAAAAATTTATAGGGACAACAGTTTTCTTCACAATCGGCAAGTGATGTAGTGTCTCGCAAACCGTTTCGTTTGATAACAAACTCAATTAGGCAGAGCACATTGGGCAGGTGGTATGAAAAGGTTAAAAAAAACCTTTATTTACTGGAGAGGCTGATGAGAGGATGTACCAGACAAATTATGGAACTGGGTGACAAAACTTTGGTCAGACCAGTGGTTGAATATGGTGGTGTAGTTTGGGACCCACATTTTGGTTATCAAATACAGGAGTTGGAAGATGTGCAAAGAAGAGCAGCTAGATTTGTTTGTGGAAATTATCACAGGACCCAGTCAGTAACTGATAAGATAAAGGAGCTGGATTTGGAGTCAATGGAGGAAAGGAGGAGGGTGAAGAGAGTGTTGGGAATGTACAGGGCATATGTTGGTGATGGGGATTGCAGGGATATTGGTCAGAGAATTAGGTATAGTGCATGGAAGGGAAAAGGCGACCATGACCACAAGCTGATGCTCGATTTCATGCATAAGGGAGTGGGAAAATTTTCTTTTGTTGATAAGGATGTCAGGGATTGGAACAAATTACCCAGTGAAGTGATGAATAAATTACCAAAAACGCTTAAAGAATTTAGAATCAAAATTTATAAATCGGAAAAGTAAATAGGGGAGAAATAAAAAATTTCAATTATAAAAGAAAATTTTATATATATATACGGGTAATTATATGATTGGCGGACTTGCCAACGGATCCTTAGCTCCGTCGCAATTAAATTAATAATAACGTAATAACCTCGTAATAGCACAAGAAAATTGTTTCTCGCAGTGTTAAACCAAACACGTTTCTATAAATTTTACCGAAATTGTTCAGCTGTATTATTCGATTTTAGTTATATTGGCAGGATTAGTCGACACTTGCTGAAATCTTCTAAAGTAATCTCGTATTGTGTCATTTATACTCAAATAGTCGCTGAATTTTTTATGAGATTTCTGAATCATTTACCAGATATATTATGCATTCGCCTTTCCCCTTTTTCTCTGTGAGCGCTACTAGATTTCTGGTTCACATTTTGGCTTTAATTATAGTTGTTCGGGTAGACAGAAAAATAATCCAAAATCCCAATTTTATATCTACTATAAACTACAAATCCTCATTTTCCCAAGAAACTATCTTTACTAACTAATTGAAAATAAATTGAAAGCAAACAGATAAAACATATTCTTTAGATAAAACATTTGTCTTTAATTCTGTCCGTCAAGTAGACACACATGTGCTGGGGTAAAGAGAAATTAATACCAGCAAAACAATGTGTGTTATTTCGTTTACTCAGATAGTTTCCAACTTTTTGCATACCACTATTCTGAAATACCGATTGAGGCTAACACATTTGGTAACAATTTTATCTGATGTAAAATTTAAATTCAAGTCAAATGAATCAAAAACTAATCCTTTGAACGATTGTTACTAGGTAGGTTTGGAGGAAATAAATCCTGTGATAACAGGACACACAGAAAAGGAGGCAGGAAGAAAGGGAGATATCAGAGATAACGATGTCTGCAAAGGTAATTGAGATCTGAATGAGGCCGAAGAGACCCGGGAAATGAGATGTCAGCTCGCTACGGACCAGACAGCCAATTACAACTTAATCTCTACAAACTGAATTAAATAAAAAGGAAGTAGTACTCTCCACAATCTGTGGATAGCTAAACAACAACAGAGCTGAAAACAAATCGTGTGGACATGGAGAGAGGTTTTAGTCGAGTAACAATATGAAAACCCTGCCTCAATTTCTAATAATTGTTACCACACCGTTCTGAATATTCAAATGCTGGTTCCGGTAACTTAGTGGCTTCACGTACTGACAGTCGCCGGTTCGAGTCCCATATCTGCCATGTGTGGTTTTATTTAAGCGAATTGTTCGTCTCCTGTCGTCCCTCGCTTTTGCAGAAACAAACACGCTTTGAATGAATGTGGAAATATGAATGAAACACTCCTTGGTTGGCTGCATGACTTAATCAACTAAATAATTTTTAAAGTATGTGAATGGTGAATATACTGAAAATACAGAGAACTAGGAGAGAATTACGTTTAAGCTCAGACTTGGTACTTGCAATTGAGGCCGAAATATCAATTACTACCGATTCAAGCAGAATATGTAACAGAATCAAAGGATAATACTTCTCTTTTAATGTGAGGAGGTACTTTTGAACTTAAAGCTTTATTTAGTATCGGTTACAATAATGACGGTGTCATCTAGAAGTGAATCGGCTTGTTGTCAACACAAAATTTGTTATCGAAAAACTCTTCCGATAAATTGTGTTTCCAGAAATTTGTTATATATAAAGAACTCGGGATAGAACGGGGTACCAAGTTGAAAATATGTTTTAAAAATACAATAGGGTTTATTAAAAGAGCTGCAAATATTTCTATGAAAGTATTATAATGTAATAATTACACAAATATAATAATGTAAGAAAATAAAACAACAATATTTTTGTTTTTCAAAAACGGAGAATTATGTCATAGCGTAGAACGGGGTGATAAGGACAAGTAATTACAAAAATAAACTAAACTGGTAGAAATTAAAAAAAAAATAACTCTGTTCTATATTTATTTAGTTTTAAGTTACTAGAAAAGTTTAACTACAGTTTTCATTATATGTGTCCTCTTCTTAAGCCTATTGTTAAAGTTCACACATTAGTACAGCCTCATCATCTTTGCTATTTATTGGGGCACAGTAATTGTGAAGCCATGTTTTGCACATGGAACAGTGTCTAAACCTTCAACTAACTTTGTGTAAAATTCACAGTCAGAATAATACTCAGAATCAATCTCGTTAGTTTTGGAGGATAGGATGGGAGTGGACAAGGCGTATATTGGTGATGAAGCACGGAACGATATTGGTGTAAGAATTGAAAGAAATGCATGGAAGGGAAAAGATGACCATTACCACAAGCTGGCACTCGATTTCAGACACAAGGGTGTAGGAAGATTCTCTTTTTTAGGTAAGGGTGTCAGGGATTGGAATAAGTTACCAAGAGAAATGATGAATAATTTGCCAAAAACCTTGAAAGGATTTAAAGTTGATTGTAGAGGGCAAATGTAGGTGGGTCCAGAAAACGGGGAATATGGGTGTTCAAGGAAATTGCCACCGGATCGTGCGCTCCATTGCAATTAATTTAATTAAATTAAATTCTATCTTCTGCATCGAATCCGGCCGCGGGCATGGATGTTAAGTGTTGTGTGTCTATGTGAATGTCCTGTCCGTCCTGTGGCGTCCATAAATTGGAAAAAATACACATTGAGCTGGCTGTATGGCCTCCGTTGCCGAATGCCATTAAAAAAAAAAAAAAAAATCTTCTGCATCTTTTTTTCATTTTTGTTCAGGTACTTTCCTTTGTTTTTTCCTTTGCTAATTTTATTCTCTTTCGTAAACAATTTTACCCTTGCTTTTTTTTTTCCTTTTGCAAAGTTCTTTTACTCTTTTTCCTTAATCGCCGCTTCAAACTTTTTTTTTAATGTGAAATTTGTTAATACAGCGAGCGGTCTTATCCCTTTTCCAATAGGTCCTTTTTTGGGTTTTCTTTAACTTTTCGAATAGGCATTAGAATATCGGGTGAAACATAAAATGAAAAGGCCCTATTGTCAGTCGTGAGCACCCCAATAGCGGGGCAAAATGGAGTACTTCCCCTTTCCGCCCCAGGGACACGATTTAGGTTAGGAAGGTGAGGATACATAAACAAACTTTAACTACATGAAACTAACGACAATTAAACGTAGTTCAGCATGTACTAATTATATTTATAATTTAAACATGTATGTATAGTTTACCGTGGTTACAAAATCATGAGAAGTTACAATACAGGAGAAGAAAATCACACAACGAACACTTCACAGACCTGTGCTCGAGAAAATTAGACTGATATGGCTGCCGAAGTTGAGCAGTAATAGATTGGTCTAGTTATACATATTACCGCTTGTTGGAGATATCTCCTTGATATGGAAAAACGTCGAACTTCATTCCGCCCCGGTAGCCTGTTGTGCGATGTTTTCCTCTATGTAATACTATCTCACGGACACAAGAGCGCAAAGAGGCGCACTCGAAACGAATGAAGGAGCTCTGGGCCCAACAGAAGATGAAACTCGCTGCCAATTGCACAAAGGCTTAACCTGATCCCAGTCGGTCAAAACAAATAAATATATATTACATGACGTAAAAAATATTTATAGAGGGGAATCGGGTAATATGGAATAGTCGGGTAATATTGAATACCGAGGTTTCTCCCCTTCTGAATGCTGCTGTATAGTGGAAGTACCACCAACTGCTGCTCAAAACCCCTATGAAGCTTTGTTATGAAGGTCGGTCATTTGGGAGCTGAACTGTGTTTGCTGTCCAACAAAGTTTTTTTTCCACTTTCGAGAATTTTTGCAGATAATTCTAAAATATATATAAACTATTAGATTTATTTTGTTACTCGCTAGTCTTAGTATAATGTGTACTGAATGGGTGATGGTTTGTTGTACAGTTCTCTTTTCTGGCTGGCATCTTTTGTTTTATAATATCATCAAGCCTACTTTGTCCAAGATGGCGATTCGTGTAATATGAGATACTTAGTATTCCACAAAACCTGACATATTTCATACAACATGAAAAATAATTACTGAGTTGAAATAAGTTTTCAATAACATAAGTGTGAGTAGTACGATTTTTGTTAATATAGATTGAAAATAATAAAATAACAATTGAGAAAGTAAATTTTTGTGAATTAATTCATTAATAATGTTTTGTTTTAAGTATAGCCGAAGAAAAAAGAAGCGAAAGCTACTGAATCAGACAAAGATGATGATGATGTTGACTAAAAACTGTCATTAAATCCTTTTTTCTCAATTCCAGATAGTTTACATTATTTGAAACGTTCTATTCCATATTACCCGCCTATTCCATATTACCCTCCAATCGACTTTTTTTAAAAACTAAATTTTACTAATTAAAAAATCTGTTTTCACAGCTTTTTATTAGATATATATTATCACAAGAAGTTGAAGATTGTACTGGTTTTAGTTTCAGGTGTTAAATTATATTCAGTACTGTTTTACACAACAAAACCTAAATGGCATTCCTTATTACCCGATACTATTCTAATGTTCAATGCTTCAAAACATTTTTTCCTTACACGTCAACGTCGAGGTCATTAGGGACCGCAATACAGGTGATACCCATGTCAAAAATGGCGGTTTGGTGTGCGACGCACATTACGGGTACCAGGTTTAGCATTCGGGGGTTACAAAATGGTGGGGCCAGTTAGAATTGTTTCCCGAAATTGCTGCACAACTCAATCAGTAACTGGTATGGTTAAAGAGGATAGGTTTCGATACATTAGAAAGCAGGACGAGACAGAAGAAGGTGGCGGGTGTGTTAAGACATACACTGGCTATCAAGTGCGAATGGACACCAGAGAAAAATTATGACTGGTATGTGGAAGAGGAAGAAATTGCCATAACCTAGAAAAACAACTCTTAATTAGTAGCATAAGCTACAGGGAAAAGTTTCATTTGGTGGTAAAGGAGTCGGCGCAAGTAAGTTACTGAGATACATTATGAACAATTTAGCTGGTACAATAAAAGATTGGGCAGCAGAAAGGCAGTTAATTAAAAAGTACTCGCGTGAGTAACTACACTATACAGCAGATTAAGGTATTAGGAACCTTTCAAATAAATTACTTGTATTATATCTAAACCTCTTAAGCAAACTCTTTCTAATATCATGAAATTTACACAAGTTGTTCATTTTATACATAAAAAAAGAAATGGTGGCGTTTTATTCTTCGTCTCTATTTATTGAGCGTATCAACGGTTGACGTACACACTAGAGTTTTCATTTTATCGCCAGTACTGACAATCGTCCATTATTTGACCTAAAAAGTTTATTTGCAGCGATTATGAAATATTGGAACATTTCAGATTACATCAAACAATACTTTAATCAGGCAAAACATTGTGACCACCTCATTATTAGTGTGTTGGTCCATCTTTGGAGCGCAATAAAGCAGCGATTCCGCATGGCTTGGATTCGAAAAGTCCTTGTTAGGTTTCCGGAGTTGTCTGGCACCATATGTCTACGCATAGGTGACACAATTCCCTTAAATTACGGGCCGGTGGTTTGTGGGCGCGTCACCTGGGAACGAGCATCTCGGAAACGGCGAGGCTGGTCGGCTGTTCGCGTGTTGCTATAGTGAGCATCTATGCAGAGTGGTTGAAGGATAGTGAAACCACTACTGCGCGACAAGGTGGTGGACGTCCACGCCTCATCACAGAACATGGAGGCAACGATCTGTGGCAGATCTGACAGGAGACTGTGCTCCGAAACACTTGTGCCTGCACCAGCATTGTACTCTGCTGTCAGATCGCCGCCTATCACGCTTTACAGTTCGGGAAAGCCTGCGACCTCCACGTTCTGTGATGAGGCGTGGACGTCCACCACCTTGTCGTCCAGTCGTGGTCTCACCGTCCTTCAAACACTCTGCATAGATGCTCACTACAGTAGCACGCCAACAGCCGACCAGCCTCGCCGTTTCCGAGATGCTCGTTCCCAGGTGACGCGCCCACAAACCGCCAACCCGTAATTTAAGGCAATTGCGTGGCATTTGAGTAGACATCTGGTGCCAAACAACTCCGGAAACCTATCAAGGAATTTTCGAATCCATGCCAAGCCAAATCGCCGCTGTATTGCGCTCCAAAGATGGACCAACACAGTAATAATGAGGTGGTCACAATGTTTTGGCTGATCAGTCTATGTATTGATAGAAATGCCGGGAAAGTGTGCTCTGGGATTTGGTCGTCCATCCAGGTGGCGTGTGTTTATCCCGTGGGATGGTCCGCAGGTAAGCAGGAGGAATAGCCGGCAAGTATTCGGCAATTACCGGAGCGGAACGAGTCCGGCCGAAGTAGGATCGATGCGTGGGGGTGAGGCTGATCCCGGAAGAGATAGCGCACTCGGCAGCCGAGGGCGCAGTCTGCTCTCCACAATTGCTTCATCACCAGGATTAGGATCTTTACGACCAAAAAATAGAGAAATATCCAAGCAAATATGAACTTAAAAATGGGTAAACTTGACCTAAAAATGAGAAAATAAGACCAAATATTCAAAATTATTATACATAAAAAATGGTCAGTTATACATCATTTATTTTATCTAGTAGTGTCGCTTTCATGTAGGCGGTATAATTTGCTTCCGTGCACTCACTGCACCACTGGGAAATTAAATTTTATATCGCTTTGCTAAAGTCGCTCCAATTTCAAATAATTAACAGAAAAGAACTTTTTCGTCTTTACTAAAATACTTCTCTCCAAATTTCTTTTCCCTACTCCGTAACTTCGCACTTTCAGAAAATATCATTTTTTTAACGACTGGTAATTATTTTCAAAAGTATTGGTGACAGTGATACATTGATTGACGCGGCTCGACACAGGCTTGCTGCTGCTGCTTCATTGTCGAGATTAAAAGGAGGGAGGAACATTAACTTTTAGAGAGTGAGTAAAACGTATAAGTTTAATTCTTGACTGGTGAATATTGACCAGTTTTGTGACAATTAGTTTCGTTTTTTTCTTCCAATGTATAATAGGAGTTCATTTCAGTAATTTCTTGTCATCTGTATTTCTACTTAATTCTCGGTACTATTAAAAAATTTCCAAATTTTCATCAAAGTAGGACCATAAATTTTACCGTAACATGACTAAAACTAGGAAAGTGATCTGAATATGCATTTATATCCTATATAAAATACAATTAGAAAGTTTCAGTAAGTGTATAATTCAGCAAGACCGCTTTAAAAAAAAAAAAAAACGGCAGAAGAAAAATATGACTTCTCATAAAGACCTGAACCCTATTCTTTCATCACCAACACCTGTTGTGCCCGGAACACACTCATCTGGATTATACTATGAACGATACTTGTTAGTGAGATTGTAACTCACCAGTTTTAAACGTGTTTACAAGAAGCTGCGTATCTGCAGACTACGTTTGGTGTCCTATTGTTGATTCTCTGCACACTATCTGTAAACAGGCTGTGACCAGACATCACGCAAAAACTACAGAACCAATTTGTATGGGACTTTCACAGTTTGAAAGCTTATGGTCTAAATTAAAATCTGCGAGAACAGGTAGAGGTCACACTGATCCCCGATTAAGATTCCTTTACAACATACCCACCAAAGATTACATTACAATGTAGATAGACACTTCTCCCTTTGAATTCTGCTGATACTATTATTTTATTTATTTATTTTGACTAACGACTTACGGTTATTTATTTCTTCACTTTTCTGAAATATCGTACTTTAGAATTCACAAAAATGTTATTCAAATCACTTCATCAAACATTAACACGCCAATAAGCGTAACAAGATTTTGGAATTTAATCTACGATGAAGCGTAAGAACATAAATATTACAAACATTTATGCTCTGAAAAACATTAGGCGAACGTACTGATAACCACACCGAGGTACGCGCGAGAGAAACAGAGCGCTAATCCTAGTATTTTGATATTTTCATTTAAGTAGTGTTTTATCTCGACTTTATACTGTCGTCGGTTTTTCTTGATATGCAACCAACTTTTATGACATTTGGCTTCTACATTACCAAGGTACAGAGGTTTTTGATAATGGGACTGTGCAAGGTATTTGAAATTTTCTTTGCGTCATTTTAAATATTAATCGACGCTTTTTGTGTACAGTTATCCATGATTGCGTCTTTGTATGCGTGGAAAGGTAATGCCCCGTGTGGTAGTATTGTTCTGGTGACAATGTTTTTATTCGCTGCGCATTCCACCCCTTATCGTGCTTGCCTTAACCTAACCAGGTAACCGTACAGGGTAAAGGGGACCTACAGTTTAATGTCGAATCTGAACCACGGAATCGTGCTGGCGTACTTCACATTACACAATTATCATGAAGGTCAGATTAAGGGCAATTGGAGGAAATGGATAATAGAGATCGTATCATTAAAAATAACAGGAATAAAGTTTTTATTGTGTTGTTGCGCACTGAAAAGAAGAGAATTAATATCTCTATTGATGGTGTATGAATCCATTAGCTGTATTAGCTTATATTTTAATATTTAATTGTATGAGGCACACAAGTTTTTGATGTGTGTGTGTGTGTGTGTGCGCGCGCGTTTGTGCGGAATGAAAGCTGGGGTTCATGTTTTGTTTTTAGTGTGGAAGCATTTCGCTTCTGAGAACACTGTAACTTGGTGGCCCCCAGTTTGGCCTGCATGCCTTAAGGTCTGATATTCCATGGATGACCCTATCGCAGTAATTGCAAAGCGCTGAAGGCGTACTCGTACTTTGTCCAGCTTTCACTACTGAAGCAGACATTCTCCACGTTACATTTCATCGGCAAGAAACGGTGGAAGCTCGAGCAATCACTTACTTACCTCTCAGCTGACTTAGGCGCAGTATCAAAATATTACGTTGCCAATGATGCCGTACATGTCGACGACCCCTTCAGCCCTAACGAAAGCAACAGATAAATCATTAAGAACTTCAGCATCCAGTTTGGTTCACAAGTTGTCCGACAGTTATTTATTTATTTAGCTTATGATGCTACATGATATTTATAATTCTCAACAACAATTATATTGTGATTATTGAACAACATTCTTTTAATATATATATACATAGCTGATCGGACAATGCCCGCAGCTAGCAGGTGATGAGGTCACTAAGACAGAATTGCAATCACAACCACTACAACGTGACGTCGAGGCGCTCCAACCAGGCCACCGCCTCCGGCGTAGCAAAATTCAAGTCTTCCAGACTACCAGGAAAGGCACGCAGTGCGCAGTCCTGCACAATGTGAAACCTCACCGCAGTCACAGTACAGAGTATCTGCCCAGCCCCAGGTGTGGAGAGCTGAAGCAGTTCTTCCCTTACCACATCTAATCCGATTTAGTTTAGAACCAAATTGACCGCGGTTAGTTGAATCCTGGTAGTTCTAAGCACGGATTGGTACATTGCATTATGCTCTGTGGTGTTGACGATACCCGTTACTCTGTCAACCTATCTGAAGGCCTGAAGGTGTTAGGTACTGGACTGACAGCGGTCTTCCAGGCAGGGTGACGTGACTTTAGCCGAGTTTTGTATTCGTTAATATCTCTATGAATAGCAAGAGCCTCATTGTTCAGAATTCTCGACCATAGTTTTATTAGGACCTTTTGCCTTCTGATGTGAGGTGGTGAGATGTTGCTGAGCACCGGCAGCCATTGAATAGGTGTAGATAGAAGTGAGCCAGTTATAATGCGCATTGTATGGCGAAGCTGAACGTCCACCAACTGGGTGTGAGAGCTATTAAGCCACACGCTGGAGCAGTATTCAGCTGTGGGGTAAGCCAAGGCTACGACTGTTGTTCTTAAAGTATTGGCATCAGCTCCCCATGTAGTTCCTGCCAGCCGCTGAAGTAGATTGTTCCGACATTTACGCTTGGCAGCTGTATTCTGATGGTGCCTCTTGTATGTTGGGGATCCGTTTAATGTGAGACCCAGGTAATTTGGGGGTACTGATATACTTCAGCATCTGGCCTCTGAAAAATAAATTTTGCTGGTAGTTCATTTGTGTGTTGCAAATGTGAAATGAAGCTATTTCTGTTTTCTGCGGTTTAGGTTGAAGATGCCATCTTAGAAATTAGGCATCCAATTCCTGAAGGTCATCAGACGGGATTCCTTCAGCCTCTGCATAGTTAGTTCTTTGCACTGTCAACAGCATATACAAATTTTCGAGATACTATGTCCGACAGTGGTATTTAAACTAATCACTGTTTGAAAGTTACTGATATTATTAATTCGGTTTTTCTGTAATGAATTATGTAGACATAAATTATTTCCTTACATTCTCCTAAATTATCAGATTACATATTTCCTTTTAGCAACGGTTTGATTTCAGAAACTTTCAACTGCGCTATCGTTTTCCTTAAAACAAATATAAATGCGTTAACGCATGGGCCTGTCATGTGGGGAGTTCGTGGATTTGAGTCCCAGTACGACCATTCAGATTTCGGTTATATATATATATATATATATATATATATATATATATATATATATATATATATATATTGTAATGTTAAGATAACATCACAATTACATTA
This sequence comes from Vandiemenella viatica, assembly GCA_031002005.1. Classification (NCBI taxonomy): domain Eukaryota; kingdom Metazoa; phylum Arthropoda; class Insecta; order Orthoptera; family Morabidae; genus Vandiemenella; species Vandiemenella viatica. The sequence goes on from JARYHS010009186.1 coordinate 252,375,431, forward strand.
TTAATATACGTGCAGTATAGTTTTATTAATTGCGTGGTGGTGTACATGAAAGATAGTATTCCATAAGGGCCCTCCAGTGAGCGAAATACAACCACCCCCGTCAGGAAGGACGCCAGGAAAGTTCTTTTGTCAACAGTATCCTGGGCCGGATATACATCGGTGAATGGACTGTGTCGAATTGGTAAACGCAAAGTTCAGCGTTGCAAAGATTTAAGGCACCCGACAATCTGTCATGAATTCTCCGTATCCAGTCATACTATTTGCTCAAGTGCAGACACGGTGTGTTTCCGACTTCTCACGAACAGTGAAAAAGCGAGGGAAACGCCAGATAAGCTGGTCACATATATGTATATATATATATAGCTGTCAGGCAATTAAAAAACAATGAAGTGTTTGGAGAATAACCCATCACTTACCATAGGTGAAGGCAGGTGGGTAAGGATGCACACAAAAACACGAACACACTTTAAAATATTACGATAAAAAGACCTCAATCATTTGTCAAGGGGAAAGATGTGTACACATCCAGATACACAATGTGTGGATTCCAACGGCAGGAGGATGCGGAATTGTGGGAATGTGCCGTTGGTCAACATGCCCCTCGTCCCTACATTGGAATACCCACACTGTTCAGCTTCTCTATTATACTCGAACATTAAAGAGGGCTGTGTTATAAAGCGTGAAGGCAATGGTACGCCCTCTGTGTGTGTGTGTGTAAAATATTCCTTTCGGTTTCCTGTTATAAAATCTGTTATTTAATTCCGCGTCTAAATATTGTGCTTCAAATAGTCAATTTATAATAAGTTATGTCGAATACTATGAAGTATCGTTAGGAAAATATTTTCTACCTCTTAGGGAGCGTGCATAAACCACGTATCTCCATTTTGGCCTACTGTGAAACCCCCCCCCCCCCCACGTAGTCCTGCGTGGCTTTTGCCTCTACCCCCCCCCCCCCCCCCACGTACCACGTAGCTTTTTTTTCCTTTTGATTAAAGAAGACATTTTGTACTGTTTTCTCTTGTCAGGTTATTGTAAATTACATACGTAGATAATTAACTGAGGGAAATAAATTCCCACATGCTGTTGTGAGTTCTGCTCCTCATTTTAACTGTGAAAAATGTTATGAAAGGAAAGCTACGTGGCCTGGCTTGGAACTAGGGATGTAACGGATATCCGCATCCGCATCCGCAAGTGCGAAACTTTCGCATGAATTTCTACATCCGCTTTCGCATCCGCAAATGCAATTTTTTTTATGCGGATGTATTGCGGATGTTTTGTTTACATTGCAATATATATTATTTCTTTCCCTTTATTCGAGATTCTGCACATCGTAGCCTAGCTAACAAAAAAGTGATTGTTTTCTGACGATCTTGCAATAAAAGCACAGGTGTGCACAGTTAATCCAAACGTTAACTTCGTTAATCAGTATTCCGCTACTTAAAAAGTTAACTTCGATAATCGTTAAAGCGTTAAATGTTTATAAAAGTAACGCAAGTTAAAGTTATCCGTTAAAAGTTAACTAGTCAAAAGTTGTACTGATGTATTAGTATTATAGTACGGTAGGTATAACTGCTCTCTATCTCAAGGTGTTATGTACCATGATGCAAGTGTGGATTTATTTATAAAAAATTAACAAATTGTGGTTACGCTATCGCCACAACAACGAAGTGGTATTCCTGTCTGTTTTTATCTTTGTTGAGACTGTGATCAACATAACACTTGCAAATTGTCTTACGAGAGACAATTAAGGTACTCGTGACTTTATAAAAAAAATGTAGTAATTAAAAAACAAAAAAACATGAATGCAGAATGAAAAGCAACAATATTATAGAAAACAAGTTGGACTGGGACACCTGAATATGTGAAAACTGCGACCAGTGAAATTTGCGGCCAACCTAAAATGTGATCAATATAACACTTGCAAAAATCTACGACCAATACCTGTTACGGTTACCTTTGTGCCACGGCCTACCTGTGACCTAAAGGCCCTTTTAGACCACTCGGCCTGGTTTCACTAAATCATGGCCTGCATGTTTTTACGTGAACAAATAGAACGGAAGTTAGTCAGCGACATCCTTTTACATTACACGGCCGAAACTGCCAAACTAGCTTCTACTTTTTTTTTTTTAAAAAAAAAAAAGGCACACAAATGTTTCGAATTAAAATTGCAAATCACCTTTTTCGTAACTTATGTATTATTTCTTTGAATTTTTTCGCACTGGTTACTGAAAGTTGAGTTTTTTGCTGATCTGCAACACTGTTTGCAGACTCCAGTGCGATACTAACTATCGATCAGGCGGCCGGTCATCCACTGGCACAGAATTTCGTCCGAGTAATGCCCGATTTGACGGCCGAACAGTTTGTCCGATTAACCTCTTCCGACACACACTGCCGATCCGTCACTGTTGCTTCAACACCAACTGAACGCGATGTTTTTACTAAACGTATAATAACGACATACATTTTGTAATAATAAATACACCTCATTACAGATAATAATGTTGATTTGTCAATAAGATAGGTTACGACGCTTTTTAGTTTATTTACGTTTGCAGAATTCACAATATAAAATAGTCACGCCGCCGCCGGTTGAAAATGATTAACGCGCCGCCGCCAAGATTTTTGCAGGCGGCGCCCACTACTACACCGAACATACGAGCAGCGCTGCCAGTACAGCCAACTTATATTATACCTCTGTATCTTTGAAATTATACAGAATGAAACCCAATTATACAAAGGGGTCATCCATTGATTACATACGTGCAGTGAAAGTGCTGGGAGCAAAAAAAGTCCACGAAAAGTAAACAATGTATACATTGATAAATTTTGAATAACAAAAAGGAAATAGATATGCAGGAAGGGTTGCCAACTCAATGAAACAAAGGGCAAACACTTTCAAAATTTGCTGGAATGTACTTTTAAGTGCTCATTCTTGTATCCAATTATACAAGGCAATCTGTTATACAAATAGGATACAAGAGGTAACCAAATTATACAAGTTTTGTATCCAATTATACAATCTGGCAGCCTGCATACGAGTGGTGGCGTGGCGCACAGTTCAAACAAACGAAAAGACGTCAACAACCTATGTAACGGACTAAAGTTAACGGAAGTCTAATTTAACGGAAGTTAAGAAGACCGTTAATGATTTTTTAGGTTAACTTAAAAGTTAAATTTTTGCAATTTTTTTAACTTCGTTAATTAACGATTAACGGATTAACTGTTTTGTGCCCAGCTGTGAATAAAAGTAACAATGAACTAAACGGTGATATTACCTAAGCAAGGTATTTACTAGTTTAAACTTGCAAGTAAAGGTCGGGCTACAATAGACAGCACCAAACCCGCACTGTCACCGACAGACACTTTTCTTATTGTTGTCGCCCACTCGATTGAAGTGAGTTCAAACGACACCGCACGGTGTATCGGCAGTCATTAGTTGGATCTAATTTTTGACGGTGCGGACCGGTGTGGGGCTGGTCGATATGGAGAATCGTATACAAAGAGTTCAGAAATTTCTGGTCCTTTACGATTAGCGTTACTGATTGCTTTAGAAAAGCGTCCATTTTTTCAGCCTTACTTTAGGTTTATCATATGTTAGTAAAATGTAGATATAGTCCTTGCATGTTCACAGTAACAAATGAAATTGCCAGACGTGAAGGTCGTTTTTAAGGCCTGTAAAAATTGCATCCGAGACCCGGATTTTGAACCGGGGACCTTCCATACCCGAATCACACGCCGCAAGCATCTGAATTTAGAAGTACTGAAAAATATGTATTTAATCATATAAAAGAACATTTGTGTTATGGGATTACAACAATAAATGCTACAGAAAAAAAGTATGTTGATTTTATTATGGTTGAATATTTATTTGTAATTACATCCAGATTTGTCTCTTGACTCAGATGGATGCGGCGTACGATTGGGGTAATGAAATCCTTTGTTCAAATCCTTGTCTCAGCTGCAATTTTCATGGGTCTTAAAATTGACAGTCACCTCTGGCAAAGCTTTGGTTTTATTAATGCTAAGATGCTGGGACGCTCCGTGGCCGTGGTTCGAATTTCACGTTAATCTGTAGGTCTCCTTTTAACAATAGGTGACAACGATAGAGGTACATTGCGCGGCTGATAAGAAACTCTGTGACTGAAATTTTTAGATCACACGAAATTATTATTAATTTACAGAATATTTGCAGTCTGTATTGTAATGGTCCAGATTACATTTTTTAGTATTTTGTTATGAATGTATCGATTATTAGCGGGGCTTGGGAGGAAGTGTGCTGAAGATTTTCCCAAAGGGTCGAACGGGCAGGTTAGCCAAATTCTGTTGTTTGCGGCTTAGCGGCATCCTTTAGTGGCGGGAGAAGGGTCGCTCTCTACCTGCGCGCAGGAATTTGCCGAGACCTGCTCAGGAAACATTCATTCTGTTCTGGAGCACTAAACGTGTTACACGCAGTTTCTACTGACTGCCCAGTAGGAGTGTTAAAAGTTTTCTGTTGCTTTTATGCAGCATGAACCAAGCTAACGAGCGGCTGATTGGTTAAGCTTGGTTTCTACCTGTGGTTAATAGTGATACTTACTGTATCAATTAGCCCACCTGTTTTGGCGAGGAGACACGAAGTGAGCTGTGGCCGCTTCCTGTATTCTACAAGAGACGGTAAATCACAACTGAATTATCACGAACAATGACGAATAGGGAAACCGTAACACGCCCTGAAAGATAATTTAATAATGCAAATCAGTGCTTTGGGGTTGCGTAATAGTTAGCCGGCTTAATCATATTTAATTTCATATGTATATAGAGGGGAGAATGATTTTATACCGCAGTATGAGTGATAAATTTGTAATTTTATATTAAGCGAAAATAATTTCTGGAAGTGATCTTGAGATAACTATATGTGTATAATCATTTATTTGTTTGTTTGACGTAACATCTTGTAGACTAATATGTAGATTAAATGTAGTGTGTTATCTAGTTAGAAATCTTTCATTTCTGGATCCCGAACAATAAAAAAATTAATATTAGTAAGAATTTTAATTAGTAAAGATAGATGACTATTACAATTGGCGCCCAGAATAGCATAATTTTGGAAAGTTTTATGTTTCTTCGATCTGGTAAAGTTAAGACAAATAAAATGGAAAAGTTAGAGGGTTTAGCAGCCGGAAGTTCTAATGAAAATTTACTCTCCAGGGTAGAAGATTCTGAGAAAATTTCGCCACCGGAAAACGATCAGGTAGATAACTCTGTCATTAGCGGGCCGGAATTAAGCGAAACCGTTGACGAAAGAATGCAATGTTTATTTCCACAACAATTGCTATCACAATTGATGGAAATGATCAAAAATGGGAATGAAGAAATGAGAAGGGGGCAGGAATCATTTCAAAAATCATTGGAAGAGAAAATTGAAAATGTTCACAAATCAGTCCAAAATGAATTAAAATGTGTGCGGGAAGAAATAAATGTCAAATTTGACGAGTTTCAAAATGCTATACAGGGTGACGTCAAAATTTTGAACAATAAAACAGCTGATTTAAAGTCCAGATGCGATGGGTTTGATGAATTTAAAGAGAAGGCAGCCAAAGACATAGACAGAACCAGTGGGCAGTTAAATCAAATCCGCGAGGAGATAAAAATGAAAGAATAATATTAGAGCAACAACGGCAGCCAGATATCAGAGCAGTAAGGTAATTTCTATGCCATGGAACAGGTGGAGAAAGTCCTCGAGTTAGAACTGTTGCCATGCTGTGCATAATGCATGATGATGTATGTTTTCGGAGGTTAAACGCAATTTGCGGATGGAAAATATGGTTGCTGGACGCTCTGGCACATTATGTAATAAAATTATTCCATGGGCAACATGGCCATCAAGGAAAGGAAAAAACTTCCATAATGATGAAAAGGGAATGGTATTGTGTGGCCCTAAGACGGAAAATTGGACAGGTTACCCGTACTTGTGACATCTGTCAGAAAATAAAACATCCGAACACACGGAGCATAGGGGAATGTAATCCCATTATTACAGATCGCCCAAACCAACTATTATGTGTTGACCATTATGGACCAATTCCAAAAGGACAATTTGGCCGTCAACACATATTTTTGGTCGTGGATGCTTTTTCAAAACTTGTAAAATTATACGCAGTTTCCAGACTAAATTCAGCGCAGACAGTGCGCATAATAACTGAAAAATACGTGCCAATTTACGGGAAGCCGACCCGAATTCTTTCAGATAATGGATCCGTATTTACAAGTAGGAAGTGGCAAACTGGAATGGAAAATGCAGGAATTGAAGTCATAAAAAGCTCCATAAGGTGCCCACAAACAAACTTAGCTGAAAGGTACATGAGACAATTATCAGTGTATTTTCGTCTTCTGGTTGGAGAGAAGCATTCCGGATGGGTAAAACATTTAGAACGCATCGAAACATATTTTAATACGACTTTCCACTGTTCAACTGGATGCCGACCCATTGATTTACATTTCGCTCAAGAGATCGCGCCACTAGCGGCACATATCATAAATCAACCTGATTCTGGTATAACTAATGACTTAGAAGAAAGAATGAGAAAGGCAAGCGAACACCTCCTGGAAAAGGCAAGACGTCGGGAAGAGAGAGCGAACAAAAATAAAACCCAGTCATTTGAAGTAGGGGATTTGGTATTATTAAAGAATCAGAAACCATCAGATTCTGAGAAGAAACAAATATCTAAGTTCTTTCACATATTTTGTGGTCCATTCCGAGTGGAGAGAATAATTGCCCCAAATGCGTACTTATTAAAAGATGGTAATGGGAACATAGGCGTGCATAACACGCGGAATTTAAAGAAATACCATAGTGGGTTATTTAAATTTATGATAGATATTAAGTTTATATAAATGAGATTTAAAGCACCAAGTCAAAATCTTCCACCAGATCTAACAAACGAAAATTTTCACGATCACCAATAATGATTAATATCATGACACGTGATAATATAAGGCCTTAGAATCAAATTCCAGTTAAAGTTATTGGTATGGCAGACTATTGATTAATAAGGTATAGAGGTGATCGATATGTAAGTAAGATAAATTTTAATAAAATTGCATGTTCAAAAGAAGGGGCACCTAGAATCAATCATTGTAGATGAAAATATCATTCATATAGCTAAGGTATGAATATGGAAAAAAAATAGTGTTTTCAAATTTAAAAAAAAAAATCACGTAGATTAAAGGATAGTCTCTAAAAACTACGTTGCCGAGTACTTCTAAATGTAATATGTATGCATGTTTCAAACGAATGTAGCATGTCCGAAGTGATCTCTGACATGTGGCATGGGAAGGGAGATTTTGCATATTTCGAGGTGTGTTGCCTGCGAATATAGATTAATTTAACTCATATTAGAAATAGTTGAATGTCTAGAAATGAAAGATTTTAACATAATCTGAATTTTAAATATGTATCTAGTATATAATTTAGGTTTAAGTGAAGCACTGGCATTAACAATAAAAAAATTTGGAGAATGTTAAAACGAGTTTACAGCCAAATAATTCAGTGAACAGACAAAGTGAAAACAAAATGTCTCAGAACAAAAACAGCGGTTACGGTCAAGTGATAACACTCATATTCATTGACTGTATAGTACCATTGCTCATCTGAACATTATGGGAAGTGAAAAAAATGACAATTTCAACGTTTTGTGAACATTTTTAAATAGAGACAATTATAAGAAATTGTGAAAATGTAAATAACAACATAGTTTTAAGTAATGTCATAGTAATGACGTACAATTTGTAAAATCTGTATTATTATAAGACATAATATAAATTTTAATTTTAGGTACAAGATTTTTAAAATATTTTGCATAAAATTTGGATGTGATTCATAGGGGAGCTAAAATTGTAAGAAAAAAATCAAAATCTTTTGAGAAGTATTTTGATTTGTTTTAAGGGGGAAGTTAATGTAATGGTCCAGATTACATTTTTAGTATTTTTTATGAATGTATCGATTATTAGCGGGGCTTGGGAGGAAGTGTGCTGAAGATTTTCCCAAAGGGTCGAACGGGCAGGTTAGCCAAATTCTGTTGTTTGCGGCTTAGCGGCATCCTTTAGTGGCGGGAGAAGGGTCGCTCTCTACCTGCGCGCAGGAATTTGCCGAGACCTGCTCAGGAAACATTCATTCTGTTCTGGAGCACTAAACGTGTTACACGCAGTTTCTACTGACTGCCCAGTAGGAGTGTTAAAAGTTGTTTCTGTTGCTTTATGCAGCATGAACCAAGCTAACGAGCGGCTGATTGGTTAAGCTTGGTTTCTACCTGTGGTTAATAGTGATACTTACTGTATCAATTAGCCCACCTGTTTTGGCGAGGAGACACGAAGTGAGCTGTGGCCGCTTCCTGTATTCTACAAGAGACGGTAAATCACAACTGAATTATCACGAACAATGACGAATAGGGAAACCGTAACACGCCCTGAAAGATAATTTAATAATGCAAATCAGTGCTTTGGGGTTGCGTAATAGTTAGCCGGCTTAATCATATTTAATTTCATATGTATATAGAGGGGAGAATGATTTTATACCGCAGTATGAGTGATAAATTTGTAATTTTATATTAAGCGAAAATAATTTCTGGAAGTGATCTTGAGATAACTATATGTGTATAATCATTTATTTTGTTTGTTTGACGTAACATCTTGTAGACTAATATGTAGATTAAATGTAGTGTGTTATCTAGTTAGAAATCTTTCATTTCTGGATCCCGAACAATAAAAAAAATTAATATTAGTAAGAATTTTAATTAGTAAAGATAGATGACTATTACAGTATTTAAATTAAAATGTATAATATTATCTTATTATTTTTTGTTGAAAAATTTTTGAGTGAATCGAAAGGAACCTTTAACCGCTTTGACGGACCATCAAGAGTTTTTTTTTCCGAAAATCGGATCTCGTAGGTCCTACAAGTTGTACTGTGAATGCGCCACTAGAGCGGTGGGAAGGTGGGTTGCGAGCACGAAACTGTGCGTGGTAAGTAGGCGGTAACGGCCTGGCCTCGCATTTGGGAGGACATCGGTTCGACTCCCCGTCCGGGCATCCAGATTTTGGTTTACATGGCTCCCCCAAATCACTCCAGGCGAATGCTTCCATTAAAAGACCATGGCCAAATTCCTTCCCGTTCCAAACTCCCGATCTTTTCACGTCTCTAATGACCTCGACGTCGACGAGGCGTATAGTTATAACACAAAAAAAAGCGAGCGTGGAGATGAGCGGTGGTGTGGCCTTGTGCTTGACGCTTGAATTAGTCTAGCCAGCCACGAACTCCGCAATGTTCATATGATAAAGACTGGTTTTTAGACGCGTACGTAATTATTTAAATAATTTAATTCACTTGCGAAATCATCCCAAATTTTTTTTTGTTGAAAGATCAGGCAAAAATAAATCAGTATGGCAGTATTATAGGGAAATAGAATTTAATTACGAAAAAAGATTGATTTTTAATTTATTTTTGATAAAATATTAAAATCTAAATAATTATAAATTTATTTTTCCACATCCGCATCCGCTTCCGCAAAACATCCGCATCCGCGGATGTCAAGCTCTGAACATCCGCATCCGCAAAGATGACATCCGCAACAACCCTACTTGGAACCCCCCTCCCCCCTCTCCCCACATAGCCCAGCGTAGCCTTCCAGCCAACCCCTCCCCCCCCCCCCTGGACCGAGTCACGTAGTTTGTGCACGGTCCCAAAGGGTCATCCACTGTTTGCGAACGGCCTCCTGAGTGGAGGATGAAGGAGCGGGTTTGGTTTAAAGCACCCGCTAGTTCTTGGCAATAAAGATGGATGGATCAGAAATGATCAGGAGCATGGGAATTCAGAAGGCAATGAAAGATCCTGAGGGAATCCAGGGGCCATGTAATCCTCTGAATTTCGTATGGAATGATGGCTTCTTCCTGTGTGAAATACTCCGGAGATAAAACAGTCCACCAATCGGATTTACTAACGGAGAGTGCTCAGCGAGGAGTCAACAGTATTAATGAAAACATTATTGAAGTCGGAACATGTAATGTTAGAATTCTGATTAGGGCTAGAAGGAACGAATTCCATTACATGTTGTTGGGATTAGTGAAGTTAAAGGTAAGGACGTGCGGGATTTATGTTCTGTAGAATATGTTCTAACAAGCACACAAGTTGGCGGTGGGATTACTGATGTGGGATTTATAATGGACAAGAGATTATGAAAACGAGTGAGGTATTAATAACCGTTCATGCACAGAATTATTTGCATTAAAGTACAATACAAGGTAAACATGTATCAACCACGTTAATATAAGCGTATATTCAAACATCAGAAGATGTTGATGATGAAATAGAGAAAATATATATCGGAAATGCACACTCAATTTATAATTAGAAAGGGATGGCAAATTCAATGATCATGGGAGATTAGAATGTTGTTATCCGAAAAGGACCGCGTACTTTAACGAATTTCGGTCTGGAAGAAAGAAATGAGCGAAGAAATACGCCGTTTTAAAATCTTTCAAAAAATGCAATACTGTTTATAGCAAACATATTATTTAAGCTATAAAGTATTATTTAAGAATCACACGGAAATAATATATACATCTAAACGACTAGAGAATACAGGTAGACATCAGCTAAGTTATATCTTAGCAAATCAGAGGTTCAGAAAGCAATTCCAGTACTGTAAAGCATTTCCCGTGGTTAACAATAATCTCATTATAATGAAGCGCACCCTGAAATTAGGAGAACAAAGAAGCACCACAAGCAAAACAGACTTGGAGTTAACAGACTCACATGAAAAACATTCGTAAATATGGATCTAAGAAATATGTGTGAAACAAATTCCACTGAAGAAGTAGATTATTGAAGGTGGTAAAGAAACGTCGAGAATAAGGAAAAAAGCTAGCCGTAAACCTAGGATCACAATTTTTTTGTTTGTTTGTAGTTAATGGTTAAAATGCTCAAAATTAAGTAGAAAAAAAAAAAGCGTTACACATAGTTTAGAAATGAGATAAAGAGGAAATACAAGAAAGCTAAGGTTAAATGGCTGCCCAAAACGCATGATAAAATAAATAATTAAATTGGTGAAGATGAAGTAGGTCCAGGTAATAGGAGGATCAAACAGAATTTGGGGGAAAAATATAGAAAACGTGTATTAAAGTATAATATGCTGATGCTTAAGCTAAACTTAGAATAAAGTCGAGGAGAGGAACTGCAGAGGTAAAGAAATATTACAACATATGAAGCAGATAGTTGAGTATGTATGTCGCAATGGTTACGCTGTGACGAAGAATTGCACTCATCACAGGAACAAATGGAGGAATGCATCAAATAAAGCTCAACCGAGTGTTTCCGACTGTCTGTAAACTACATAAACTTTATCCTAATGCGTTCTGTGCTTTGCTCTCTAACATGTAATTTTGATCTGGGGAATGGGGATTTTAGTATGCTGCACTCCAAATTTCTACCTGCGTTCGTTGTACTACCCCAAGTCCATTATGGCGGTGCTTTAAGACACTCGATCAAACTGAAGGATTTCATTTGTATGGCAGTATTCGTCATAGCCGACTTATAACATGAGATTCCAAACCTACTCTTCAGCAATCCTATCTCAGCTCTTCCATTGCTCTAGGCAGTACAGTATAATACTTCCTCCATGAGTTACAGATTACATTCCGTCTGCATGTTGTAAAATTCGTACATTTCTTCCTTGCTCGCCAGCGGCAGTCTCTAGTGTGTAGGTTAACCATTTTTGGTCAAGTGGTTTTTTATGGCCTTACGCTTCGTCGACATCGAGTCATCAGAGGCGGGATGAGACTGGGGACAAGGAAGGGGAAATAATTCGGCCTTGGCCTTTTGAAGGAAGCATCCCCGGATTCGTCTGGAATGATTTAGGGAAACAATGGAAAACCCAAATCTGGATGCCCGGACGGGGATTCGAACCGACATCCTCCCGAATTCGAGGCCAGAATGTTAACCGCTCACCCACCACGCTGGGTTTAGTCAAGTGAGAACTGACCTGTGGACGAGGCGATAATAGAAAAATTAACGGGAACACGCAACGTGTCAGATACCTCGACACAAGCGAACGAGCTTTTTCGGCAAAGAACACAAAAAACCGGAGGCCCAACTACCTGTAAACGGTCAGGGATTACAAGTGATGCTTTTAACGTAAGTCTGAAAGACGGGCAATAAAAAACGTGCTTCTCGACCAGAGGGATTTCGGGCAGGAGGCCTTACAAAGACGGCTTTGGTTCACAACATGGGAACCGTAGCATCAAACGTTAAGTTAAAAAAAATATCACGTCTCCAAGAAGCTGTTTTACAGATCCCCCAACGACAGGAGAAAACATGTGTATGAGGCAATGGTTCAGGCTGTGTGAAATAACATCACACGGTAGTTTTAACAACAAACTGACGTGCAGTGTTTTCTTGTCGGAAGTTTGGGCGATTCCGGTATTGGCCGCTCACTTCTTTCTTAGAGCGACTTACATTCGTTAGCTTTTGGCGTGTGGAAGGATCAAAAGGGGCTCATTAGTTGGCACCGCAAGCTTGTTTCTTTGTTGTACTGAAAGCGAGCAGCCGACTGTTGACGCAGGCGCGACGAAGCGATGACAATGGAGCTTTCCTGGTATAAGAGATGTCCGTGGGCAGCGGTGATCTTGTTGGCGGGACCAAATGACAATGGAAACAAAAACCCGACCAGACGGTTTTCACCGGAAAAATGATCGTTACCAACGACAAGACCTTCACACAACCTCTGATAGACAATGGATGCCCGAAGTAAAAGCCTTTCTACATTTATTTGTCCATCTGTTATTTGATTAAAATGCAATTTGTATGTATAAGTATTACTAGAAGAATACGATTCTGCCGGGTTACATATCAAAATATGGCCGCAAGTATTTTAAATTAAATTTTCGAAAAATAATTTTTTTTAAAAATTTCGTTCACCTGATTTAAAAAATATATATATATATATATATATATAATTCATGTAAAGAATACAAAAGTATGAGTTGTTTTTGTAAAAGTTATAGATATGTAAGAGAGAGAGTTAGCGCACCACATCGTCTGTCAGACTGCGTGGTGAGCTAACTTAATCAGCTGGCAATCCCTACTTGGGGAGCGTCCCCCTCCCCCCCTCCCCCCCACGAAGACCTACGTGGGTTTTGCCTCTACCGCCCCTCCCCCCACTCACGTTGCACGTAGCTTTTTTCCCTTTTGATTCCAGACGACATTTTGCACTGTTTTCTCTTGTCAGACGATTGTAAATTACATACGGAGATAATTAACTGACGGAAATAAATATTCACTTGCTGTTGTGTGTTCTGTTCATCATTTTAACTGTGAAAAATGTTATGAAAGGAAAGCTACTTGGCCTGGCTCGGAACCCCCCCTCCCCCCACGTAGCCTTCCAGCCAACCCCCCCCCCCCCCTGGACCGAGCCACGTAGTTTGTGCACGTTCCCTTATCTCCGATAATTACTGCATAATTTGACTACTAAATCCTCACTTGAATTTTCAGCGGAATAAAGCTGTTTGTCCCCCGTATTTTTTATTCGCCGCTAAACTTGGTTTGTTCTCGGAACTTTATATTCTTGTTTTTACTTTCTTCTTCGGAGGAGTTTGTAGCCCAGAGATTACACCACACGCGACGAGAGGAAAGAGCCGGTGAGTTATTAAATTTAAGGGAAAACTTTTGTGTGGTGCCCTCTGAGGACTGCAACATAATTACGTCTGTTGACTGAGGGTAGTCGCCCCCGGGCACAGACACAATGCTGCGCCCAAACAGTACCTATTGTTATTAATACGCTCCGTTTAAAACTGGAGGACGACGCACAATGTTGGTAGAACTGTCCCTCTTGACACAAGTAAATTCGGAATCCTAGGGATTATTTCAAACAAGTTATTAGCTCTCTGAAACTTTATAATAGCAGTGTAACACCCTTTTTCTTTCTCATCCGTTATTCCAACTTGCGTCATGTTTATTGGATCTAACTTTTATAGCAATTACTTTAAGTATTACTATCGATGTTTGAATGGATATCTTACTAGCGTAAAGATTTGACCTTGAATACCTTGGCTAGCGTACACGAGATTCTATGAGACTTTTGAGCCATCTTATAAAATATCAAAACAAAGGTTTATGCACATTTTCAGCTTGTTATCTTTCATTCAGAGGTTTAATCCTTATTAGACTGGACTAATGAGGGATTCAGGGAACTGCCGACGAGGTTTCCTGTTCCGCTCCTCTCCAGGCCTGCAATTCACGGAGGTTGACTTGTACCGCACTAAAGTATTGGATCTAACTACCAAATAATTGAAATATGCTGCAGGGTATTATTCGCTGGTTCAGCTTATGTGCAGCTGCTGTTAGCAAACTCCTTTCCGGCATCGATTCTCGTTCACAAAGCCACTGATAGACAAATTTTGCAGCGACGATGATACGAGGGATTTCGTGCAAGCGAATTAGGACGCCGTTAGAGTGAAATTGTCCACTGTTCTTTGTTACGAGGATAATCTTAAAATCTGGAGGGACTAAAACCAGAGGTATTAATTCTGATGGCAATCGGTTAGCCGATCATTGTGAGATATTCCGACCTCATCAGGTGAAGAAAGTTGTTGCCTTTCTTGGCGACTAAAGTTGGAGAACTTTTGATCTTAGGAGAGATTAGGTCGCGTAATTAAGACTCTTGGTTTATGGGGAAGCGAGAGAGACGATACTAGTAATGCAAGGGCGGCACTATTTTCAATATGAAATTCAATGGTGAATTCTAATACTCATAACACTGATAAACAAAACAAAAAAACTTTCGGTGGATATCTGGGTATCCAACGTGCGTTCTAAGACAAATGAGACATACTGATTCAGAATATGCAAACCGTTTGTCTCTATCACCCACCGTTCTTGAGATATAAGACATTAACCAATTACGGATGTTTAACATAGTATCACGGTAAACAACTCACAGACAGTTTCAGAAGATCACTTATTACTTCATGTAGTACTAATGAACACATACTATATAGGTCAAACTAGTTGAAGGTATAATACATATATAAAAAACATACATATAAAATAAATATCAATTTTTTACAGTGAGTTTGGTTTGAATTTCTTGGCTGTAGACTCGCGTTTGTGCTGAGCATTTGGCATCTCGCGTTGAAGCGTCCAGCAGTAATCAGCAAACATTGCTGTACTCCATCGGCCCTGATAGCGTGACTCCATCACTGAGATGTCCTGATAAAAACCGTTCACCATATTCGTTCTCAGGAAAGAAATCGAGATGTGAGTTGAGGAGATGAATTTTGAGGGACCCAGCAGACTGCACGCACTTCTACACAACATTCAAATAGTCAGGAGATTTATAATTTCCAAGGAAATTGGCTACAACCAATTTGAATGCTATCCAGGCATCTTTTTCAGTATCGCCCAGTAAGTCTTCGAAGTGGCTGTAAGCAATGATCTTTCTTATCTGTGCACCTATGAACACACCTTCGTTTCCTTTAGCATAACTCTGAAACTTGTTGCACAGGTACCGAAAAACATCTGAGTTGTTATCTAGTGCCTTCACGAAGTTGTTCATGAGCCCCAGCTTTATGTGAAGTGGAGGCATGATAACTTTGTCACGCTCAACCGCGTAAGTTGCATGCACATCTCAAATAGATGTACTGCGATGCCCACAACATACCACTATCCACCTTCAAATCAAAGTATGGTTCATATGCTCTCTTCAGAAACGGTGTAAAAGTCTTTCGATGGGATTTATCTGTCAGATAGCTGCACACATAGCAAAACAAATCTGGTGAATTCATGAAACCTCTGGACGCCATCTTTTTCCCATAAAATAAAAAATAAAAAAATGAAATAATAGTCCTGCGGTGTCAAAAATATTTCAGTGTTTTATGTTAGGTGTAACTGTACTCAAAATAGACGAAAACACAAATTCAGTTGCATTACAAATAACGAAAACCAACGAAATCATACTCGAGGAAAGGTGTTCCATATAAAAAGGTATTTTTTCTTCAAAACCTGACGTGATATAGCAGAACGGTTTTCAGATTTGAAATCAGCACGTAAAACTGCATTATAAAATGTAAACATGATGTCAGATATCTACAGCTTGTTGGTGTATGTAATTTTTCATTATTATAGTGTATACTATTCTGTGCTTATAGTAACATGAAGAAAGAAATTCTAAAGATTGCTTGGATCACTACAATAATAATTTGACTTATTTGTATGGGTGAACGGCAGTGCACCCGTCGAGTGAGTCAACGGCGGCACTGCCTACCCTTTCTCCAATCAATTGGGTCCAATTTCGAATCTCAATTTCTTCGGTTGTATTTATGCTACATGTCTCAAATTTCGGTTATGCATAAATGTCAACAATCTTAGCAAACGTACTAAATTTTATTTCATTACTGTTCTTAGTTCGGATGTTATTCGGATGTAAACTTCAGTGATTTTGTCACTCACTCATTCACTCACTGACTGAGTGATGATCATCAAAACTCTCAGGTACTTCTTGTAGCCGTAGAAATCTGAAATTTGGTACACAGATAACATTTTACACACATATTATAAGAAATGTCTGAAACTCATAAATTTACATATATCTACCCCTTACCTACCCCTAACGAGAAATCGCTTTCTACCCTAATAACTTTATATACCTCAGATTTTCACTGTAGAGTGAGGTTACTAAGTTTAACTAGTGTGTTAAATTTTACTTCTTTCCTTTTCTTACTTTGAAATTTAAAATTTTATTTCTACCACGACACCCCGACATAAAAATTTCACTGTACTGTTCGAATCCACGTCCGGGCATCCAGATTTGGGTTTTCCATGGTTTCCAAAATCACTCCAGGCAAATGCCGGGATGCTTCCTTCAAAAGGCCATGGCCAAATTCCTTCCCATTCCTGGCCCCTCATCCTTTCCCGTCTCTAAAGACCTCCTTGTTAAGAGACGTTAAGCAGTTAAAAAAATTAAAAAATCCACTGTACTTCCAGTAATCCTAGAAACGCATATATGATTTGTTCCCTAAATCATAAGAAAAGTGTAATAATTGAGTTTTTCCCGTATTTATTTATCTACATTCCCGAACATGAAAAATTCTGGCACATATTTGCCGCTAAATTGCTTTGCTCCGGATGAAGCTATATGCCTGAGAATTTAATGTAAAGAGATCAGCAAGTTTAACTGATTTCTTAAATTTTACTTTCATCCTATGCTTAGTGTGGAAGATACTAGTAATTTATTTATGGTGGTAGCAGTGTCCATTTAGGCTCTGTGAGCCCGTGGGCTACACATGTGATGTGGGCCCCCCTGTCGGCAGTGGCCCTGGCTGCCTCCGGCTATGGATGCTTAAATCTCTAAATATTCCAAAATTCGGCCCAAAGAATTTATGGGCGACCTTTATTTTTTTTAACTCTACTGCTGGCCCAACTGGAGGATCCAGGGTTATGGTGGAGGCCCCCTCTTTGTGGTGCGGGCCCCCCTTTTTGGTGCCTATTCTTAAAGGGGGCCTGGGTGATAGTTAAACCAGCGGTAATCTGCATTGCTCGGCTACAGCGCACACCCATTGTTTTCGGAGAGTGGGGCATTGTTGGTATGGTATATTGATGTCTTCAATTCTGAAATGTTCTTATTAACAGATTTTCAAATGGATCTATGACACCGAGAGAAACCATTCTGTTTCACAAAGTGAAGTGCATACATACTGGGACTGTTGATAATATATCGAAATATCGATATTATTTTTTGAAAATATCGATATTTATGAGTGATACTTTAGGACGATATTTCGATACTGAAATCTGGATATCGGCTTCGATATGTTTTAAAATAAGTTATCATCTTTAAAATCTTGAGCATAGCTGCGTGTCAGCAACGGTATTTTTTTTTAATTTTTTTATATATATATATATTAGCATAAAACCACGAAAACGCCACCAGTTGCTCAAAAGTTTTTATTGATTAAAACTTTACTGCAGTTTCGACAAATACATGTTTGTCTTCTTCAGAAGTATGACACCTAAACAAAAATTCATGTTAAAATTGCACTATGATAAAATATATATATACAGCTTTTATCTTTAAAATACGACATTATACATATGTTAAAATTCTTCCGCCTATGTAATTTTAACGTATGTATAATGTCGTATTTTAGAGATAAAAGCTGTATATATATATTTTATCATAGTGCAATTTTAACATGAATTTTTGTTTAGGTGTCATACTTCTGAAGAAGACAAACATGTATTTGTCGAAGTTTTAAACAATAAAAACTTTTAAGCAACTGGTGGCGTTTTCGTGGTTTTATGCTAATATAAAATTATCATTTTTAGTTTGCTCTGAATGACACTACGTCCCTCAAATTTCTGTTACTCACAGAGATCAGCAAGCTTAAGTAAATCTTACTACGATTCTATAATTAATTTGAAGCTTATAGGTACCAAGTTTACTCAGACAACAGTGTAGGCAAGTCATCGCCACGAATCGAACGCCACTGTGTTAGCAGGAATAGTGGGATGTATAAATTACAAATAGTTGCTAATTAGAGAGCAAGAAAAGTAAAACAATTCAGAGTTAGCTATCAACACAGAAAACTAAATGAAATACCACCAAAAAATCCTATGAAAAAAAATTATGTAACTTGGCTATAATACATGCTACGATACCCTAAACTTCTACCTAAATAAATGCCTCAACTGTATTGCTTATCAATCTTAAAAATGCACAAAATAAGATTTCCCTCGAACCTCTTTCGAATTTTTAAATTTTATTAATTTTTATGAAAATTATGACACGCACAATGGTCAAATTTTTTTAAAAAAATCAACAATCATCATCACCAAGAGAAACCATTCGAAAGTGAAAACCTGATTAAGAACAAAATCACACGTCTGTTTATCAGTGGACAATCTTTTTTTTACAAGGTTTGATTTTATGTAATTGCATTTATGAAAGTATAGATACTTTTTTCCGATATATCGACAGCCGATATTGATACTTTTTAAAATATCGATATATCGAAAATGCGATATTTTAAAAAATATCAACAGCCCTATACATACTGTAAAGTGCAGACTTAAGACTTTGATCAGATCTCATAAGTTTTTGTCACTACACGAACACGAGATTTGATCTACTTTGACAAGAAATGTTTTTGTGGGATTACACACTGTTGCTCTCAGCTTAGGTAACGTAAAATGTGAACACATGTTCGAATGAATTAACTGATAAATACAAACTAGCGAAGTAAAAATTGCTATTTATTTCCAAACTTAAAAGACTCGACTGCGAGAAAAATCTTACGTTTCATTGAATACGAATTTGTGGACATTTTTACTTTCGTTTCTTAGATTTTCGACATGACATCCAAATAAAACAGACATTTTTCTATTTCTGGGCTAAGGCCCCTCTAAATTCGGCATGTTACTTTTGTAGGAATCGCTTTCAGCGAGAAATATATGCTACTTTCCCGACACACTTCACATTGAAATTAGACTACCGTATTTTTATTGCTGGGGTCATGGGCTGCCTATTATTCGATAGCTCGTCAAAATCCAACCAGTAGACCTGCTTTCTACGCTAAACACCTCCAGCGAAACTGGGTTCTAATTTGTGGACACACGTGTCTTAATTTCTCACCTTTCCATATTCAAATCAAAATTACACACACCCTATTTCACCCCACGAATAGAGGCTGTATATTATTCAAAATCCCATTAAAATCCAACCAATAGTTTTGCACGAACTCCATTCATCTAAAGTGTGAGAGAGTCAGATACAAAATTTTTAAAAAAAAAAAAAAAGTTGATTCGTTCTCTTGGGCTTACCAGCAGTAGCATAAACTCATTTAAAAAAAACCTAATCATAAATGTAAAGAGTTTCTTCCGGTTGTTGCCTAATTATATTTACAGAGTTGTCACAAGAGGAGCGCTCTAATTTTTCTTTAGCGAGAGACCGTCGTCCTATCTAACTCCAGTTTTTATCTGGAGAGTTCTCCCATTAATTTATGCTGTTTGTGGTGTTGGTGACTGTCTGATTAATTCTCTTGATTTATTGTCTATACCATATTCCCTTAGAATCTTCAGTAGGCCTTTCAATTATATATATACTAGCCACAAAGCCCGTAAAAAACGACAGGTTTGAAGGAGTATTCTGGCAATTAATT
This sequence comes from Vandiemenella viatica, assembly GCA_031002005.1. Classification (NCBI taxonomy): domain Eukaryota; kingdom Metazoa; phylum Arthropoda; class Insecta; order Orthoptera; family Morabidae; genus Vandiemenella; species Vandiemenella viatica. The sequence continues at coordinate 252,395,615 of JARYHS010009186.1, forward strand.
TCTTTTTAGTTGCTTACCTAAACATAATTGTTTTAAAATAAAGCTCAATGTGCTGTAATTTCTCGTCCCTTGTGATGTAGCAAAAGATTTCAGTTGTCAACTTGATGCAGGTGCATTTCAGTCTAACCACAATCTTCGCTAACAATGCCGTTAGGAAACCAAAGCTTCTATCACATGGGAATTAAAATATTCCCCGTATCGCATTTGAGTGTCATCATGAATCGCGATATAAACTTTTTCCAAATTCTTCACGTGTTATTACAACTTTATTTTTTATTATCTGTGATGAAGATCGATGTGTTAACGGATGACATAGGTTACGTACAGTTGAAATAATGACCACAGTGAAAAAGAAGGATGCTAAATTAAATCATAACAACTTCAGTGTTCTGGAAAATAATTTCTTAGCAATTGCTTAAATAAACACAAAAATAAATCATAATATAATTCCTATTGCCTTGCACAGTAACAAAATGTTTCTGTTGCTATCCCGGTCCAGGTTGCATTTCAATATAACCACAGGCAGTTCAATCATTACCCTGGCACCACAATCTGATAATGAATTCTTGTAGAACTCGATGAAACAAATCGAAAATAAAGATTAAATTTTTTTAATATCTTTCTTGGTTTTCGAGATATAGCATGTTGAAAATCAGTTATAGGTATAATTCCTTGTGATTTTGGTGAAGTTTCCTCTGGTCCAGGACGTATTTCAACGTAACAACAACTACCAGGAAGAAAATAAAACACATATAGTGCATTTCCACCGTGTAGATATAGCGGTTTTGGTAATTTGTTTATTCTGGTCCAGGCCAGATCTCACCCAAACCACCTCAAATTTGAGATACAATATCTCGAGAACTAAGCGAGATATAGAAAGAAAATGTATTCTTTGTTTTCGATTTGTCTCTTTGAGTTACATACGATATCATCATCAAATTTGGCAATGGCGAAATTTTTCTTCTGTTCCAGGCCGCATTTCAACCTAACCACGTCAATTTTGAGATACAATATCTCGAGAATTAAGTGAGATATCAAATTTTATTCTCTACTTTCAATTTTTTTTCGTTGAGTTACATAAGAATCCATCAACAAATTGTGGCTTCACGGTTATCGTAGAATCCCCTAACCACATACAGTACTACGCTAAACATGCCGCCAGAGAATTAATACTTCCGTTACACGCATATTAATACATATACTTCTCACATTTTAGTGGCAATAATTCATCGCGATATAAACTAAATCAAAAATCTCCAAAGATGTTTACATCTGCCTTTCACGTTATCCGTTATTCAGATCAGTATTACAGTTACACACGGCTGAAACATGTCATCAGAAAAAGCAAAGGAAATTAAAAAAAAAAGGTAAATATGAACAACTTGCCAGGTAATATTAGATTACTAATAGAGCTAAGTAATATTCTAACCAAACTTTTCGGAACACTGATGCTCGAAATACAAAGCTTTTATCTTATATATCTATGGACAAAGAATTTAAGGAATACTTCTATATATCAAAAGAATATTACGTAAATATAAGCATCTAATGAGTGATATGTCAATTTTAACGCAATACTTACTTTTATTTCAGTGTTCTGTGATTTCATTTAGTCACTGATGCTTGGAAACGTTATTAAATAACGCGTATTCCCACGAATAATATCGTAAAGCGTAACGTCATAGCGCAACATCATAGCTTGACGTCATTCCGTGACATGACGTCAGCGTGACACTTGCCTATTATACTAATAGATATTTTTTCCTTTGAGGCAGTCTGTCATAGACGAGAGAGTCGAGTTTTTGGAAAGAAGATTCTATCAGGCAAACGCAGATAGCCGCGAATGTGTGGACCGTCGAAAGCACTATTTACAAAGAGAGTTGCAACAAACCAAGATTCTATTAATCTTTAATAGAGATTTCACTGCTGAAGCTTGAAATTATCACAGCATGCTATTCGATCGGTTTGGTTGCATTTGAGCGAATATCAGTTAAAAAGATAACTGTACTCTAGTAAGTAGAGGAACTGACCGTAATTCTGATAGGTCACTTAGGACTGAAACACTATACGAGGTACAGCGATACTTACGTTATTTTGAATGTCTGTTGCTTTAATCAATGCAACTTACGGGAGTTGGTTACTAATCAATCATAGTTTTTATTGATAAGCTTGTAGATTTACTGATTAGTTCGACAACTGACAAAAGAAGTCAAAAGTAGATATCCGAATGCACTTAACCACTGTAAATAGTATATGATGTAGAAATAAAATAGTCATAGCTCAAGGGAAAATTTCACTTTTAATCAGGACTTGAACTACAACCAACACCCATCAGGCATGAATAATAAGTTCTGTGATAGAGGGACCACACGCTTGCCAAACTTCGTCAAACTGTCACAAATTTAAACGTGTGGATATGGCGTTTGGCTTGACTTCTGTAGGCTTCAATGAAAGTTTCACGGGTGTCCAGCCGGATGGTGTCATAAAACGACGACGTTTCGACAACCTGCTCGGTTGTCTTCTTCAGGTCTATTTAGATGTTGCTTCTCGAAATCAAAAACAGACTTGCTAGCACTTGAGACTGATCCGATCGAGTGTCGGTTTTCTGGCACAAATCAAAGGAAGTTTGTGGCAAGTGCTTGCGAAGCGTTTCCTGTTTGTGCGAACTAGTATCGGTTGTGCACTGACGGCGGACAGACGTGCGTTCCTGTTTGTTGTGATAGAAGTGTTGCAGGTAAAATGAATAAATGGCCCGACAAGGATATTTTAAAATTCTCCTAATGCTACCAAGTAGAACCCCGCATTTGGTACCAGAATAATAAAGACCATAGAGGGAGAAAGAGAGAGAGAAGTGGGGTGGGCCGAGGTAGCTGATGCTTGGTTTCGTCTTAGTGAAGTTTTAAACAAAGCTGTCATAGAGATTTAAAAAAATACAAATTCTTATTGTCACTTTTCGTAAACATTTAAAGTAAAAACAAGATTCTATTCGCCCTGGCTCAAGTATAAATTTATTAATTTAGCTGGTATAGTATAGTTATATGACGTCTGTGTTTTCTTTAGAAATCATAGGTGAAATTTCATTCAGCGAACATTCAGAATCAGCATAGCTCATCCGGCAGAAGTTATCAAACTCTACCCAGATGGCTCAAAAAGAAGCTCATTAAATGTTTCTTCCATAAATTCTCTGCAATCAAAAATAATTGATACAGACATTATAATGCCGTAAAAACAGTAATTATTACACAATTCAAATTATAAAACAATATACTTATATTAAATTAAATGCATACATAAAGCTATATAGTAATCATAGTTACATGAATGAAATTATAATAATTACCTAGTACGGTTTATATGGATTTTTAACACCCACAATCTTCTTTGCCATCTTGTTTTTTTTGTTTTTTTTTTTTTTGTTTTTTTTGTTTTTTTTGTTTTTGTTTTTTGTTTTTTTTTAACAAAAAATTAAAAATAGGTTATGCCAGAAGTTATGGCTGACACAACCTTGACGTCCGTCATACTTGCTTCTCCAAAACATACAAGCGCACACGCAAGCGTGTGGATGACGATGTTTGAGTCCCCATAATTAACCAAGCGCTTATAGAGGCTTGGAGTTTGTGACAAGTGCCAAGCGTGTGGTCCCGGGATAAAATTGATGACTGCTGATCCGAATTTCTTTATCCAAAGATAACAAGCTCGTTCAGCAACAATTTGGCATCAGGATTGAAACTCTCAAATTTTCGTTGTTAAATGCTTTTCTTCAAATTATATGCAGAGATAAAGCTGGCCCAATAGTGACCTTTAGCTAGACAACGATGATTAGTTTATAACATTAATTTTTTTATACCTAAGTCTTTCTTAAATTTAAATATTTTTTTTATGTCTCTAGTAAAGCCTAAAAGCGAAAATGTCGAGTCCCCTTACAAGATGCTTCCGTATGCTGAACAAGCCGTAAAATAGAGATGATCAAACATGGACTTTTCAAAATGGTGGTTGCGTGAGCTTGAACTGAGACAGTTAGAGGTGCAGCCGGGTTCACGTGACTGAACTGACCAATGAGGATTCAGCTACATCACGAAAAATAATTACTGCTTTTGCCACGGAAGTTTATCTCGAAAAATCATAGAGTTAATACCGAAGCTATTATTTGGTTGTCAAACCCTCATTGTTACTTTCTTGTCTTATCCACAAGATTTATAAGTAGAATATCTTCAAAACCAAATTATTAATTAGAAATTAGTTAGTGTCGAGAAACGAGTCTCGCCTCCAAGTAGGACATCATTTCATTTAACCTGAGAAACAAATGTAATGTTTTTCTAATTATAAATTGAATATTTTGTTATGATATTTTTTGTGTAAAACTATGTAACTTTTAGAGAAACTTTGAATGATACAGGTAAGTGGTAGCTAACATAACTGAAATCGTAAGCCAGATTAACCTTACAGAGATCTCGTATAATAATATCCCTTCACTGACAATGGTGCAGTAATATTTCGACGTATTTTACACGCGCGTGACAACTAATTAAACCGTCAATAATTAGCAGTAATCTTTCAGCACGGCGGCCGAACATGCCACGCGCAGATTCGCCAGTGATATGTTGTTACAACTATGGCGCGTTCCTATCACCGTGTCATCCAAAATATTACAACTGCACATTAGCGCAGGAAAATGAAAGCGAAATACTGAGCGCATTTGCCGTCAACAAGCAAACATAGGGTAAGTCCGGGATAGTTCGACCTCGTTTACTTTGAAGCAATTTTGTTCAAAACTTTGCAATGTCTACGATTTGTTATATATTTTTATAACATGTATATATGATTTTAAACAACTGTATGCACCTCTTCAGGTTTTTACACTGGTCACACTTGAAGTTATGATATTTTTTTTTTTTCGGTGGTCCATCTATACCGGGGGTACTCGGGTTAGATGGCCCACCTCCTAGGGATTAATGGACCTCTGGCATACGTTTCTAAATCAGGCTGTAACACAAGAAATACATGTTATCAAAGGTATAAAAATTATTTTCAAATATAAAGTTATAAACTCATTGAAGACGTGCCTTTTCTTTTATAAAAAAGTAGGCATTTTTCTGTAATATAAAAAAAATCCCATCTTATCAGGATACGCTTTTATATTTAAAATAATTTTTATACGTATTTTTTCATATATAATATTTATATATATATAACTAATAGGAGAAATGGTCAGACTCTACCAGGTTTTTTTAACTGGGCCAACTATCCCAAATTTCACGGACCATCTATCTCCCAATTGTCGAGATAGATGGACCAGCTCCCCGTTCAGACAAACAACGGTACAGGCACGCCATTTTTGGTTGTTCCCAAGTATTCACTTAAGTTGTAGCATTGATCTCACGTCGAAATAATTTAAACTAACTTAACCACATAACAAAGAAATCACCGAGGGTTGTGGTGTAACGGTTAGCGTTCTCGCCTCGCATTCGGGATGACGCCGGTTCGGATCCCCGTCCGGGTATCCAGATTTTGGTTTCCGTGGTTTCCCAAATCACTCCAGGCAAATGCCGGGATGCTTCCTTCAAACAGGCCATGGCTGAATTCCTTCCCATTCCTTGCCCCCCATCCTCTCCCGTCTCTAAAGACCTCGCTGTTAAGAGACGTTAAGCAGTAAAAAAAAAAAAATAGAAATCTTGTAAAAATATTTTTCAACTTACGAAAAGATATAAACGAAGTTTTCTGCTAAAATACACATGAAACTCCCGAGCGTAGCTAAGCGTGGTTCCGTCTACTCAATAATAACAACTCCAGACACCGACTGCAGCGCTGCTGTGGCAGACTTGCAAAATATTCGACTGGTCCGTCTACACCGGACGTACCCTATTCATATACATTCACGTCTATGAATGACCGAGAAAATTAGATCAAAGAAATCAGGGCCATAACCGAGCGATTAGGGAACAAGTTTAATCTGAATAGTAGTTATGAGCAGTAATCGGGTATCGCCGCATCTTAAGTGTCGGAACGTTCAGATGTGATGTGTTTGGAGAAAGAAGAGGTATATTGTGTGATAGTGGACAGAGCTGCGTGAGTGAGAAAAAACTTTGAGTCGAGGCAGAGACAGTCAGCTGAGAACAACTATGAGACACCTGATGAAGACAGCAGAGTCAGCTGTCGAAACGTCGTGTTTTTACACCACCATCCTGCTGGTCACCCGAGAAGATTTTGTTGCAACTTTGAAATAGTGACATTGTTTGATCAGTTGAAGAGCGGTGAAGAGTGTACCCTAAGAACTGTTTATGTGTGTTGGAACAGTGACTCACTTTAATCACTTGTCCTACCGAACTTCTATCTTCGGAGAAGAGTCTGTGATATTAATTTGTGTGGTGGCTGGTGTTTGGCGGAAGTGTTTACAGTCAATAAAAAATTCTAAGCTGTGACGAACTACACGAGTCTAACGACTTTTCTTAGTAGCGTGTGGAAGCACTTTTCGATGACCTGTGTAACCTTCCCTTTAGCAGAAACAACCTGACTGGCGACCGAGTCAAATTGAATCTGTTAAATGTGTAGTAGCTGCTACAGCTACAAACGCTAGAACTTTAATTTCAAATTATCCAAAACTATAATTATATAGTCACACCTTTCTCGAAGCGATTAAGGCCATATTTTTTCCTAAAAAATTTCGTTCTGGATGATGCTAGGCTTACATCCCTAAAATTTCTATTGTCCACACATATTACTAATCTTAGCAAACAAATTTAATTTTTTTGTGTTCATGTTCTAACTTTGGAAGTTACTTTGTATGTAAATTTCACCGATTTTCTCATTCGCCCACTGGCTGCTGATCATCAAAACTCTAAGGGACTTCCTGTAATCGCAAAAAGCTGAAATTTTGAATACCGGTACAGTTCAGGTTTTGCCTAAATCATAAGAAAAGTCTAATATTGGTTAATTTCCTTCCACTTCCACGTTTCAACCTTAGTATCTTTTTATGTCACAAATCTTAACCATAAACGGAGATTAGCAAGCTTAACTAATATGTTAAATTTTACTTCTTTCATCTCGTTACTTTGGAAGTTGGTGGAACTCAAACTGTTTAAAACGACTGCGACACTCCGTCATCATAGTTCCATACGAATTCCAGTAGTCCTAGAAACAGGTAATTTGAAACACATACATAGTTTTATCTCCCAATTCGTAAGAAAAGTCACCAACAACAATCCCAAACGTCTTGGATCAAATTTGTACGATAATATAAGGTGACCACACGTCCCGCTTTAGGCGGGACAATCCCGATTTTTAACAATTTGTCCCGCGATCCGTGGCGTTTTAGAAAAGTCCCAATTTTTGAAAGAATGCATGACAAGGTAGGGAATGATGGGAGAACGGGAAGGGAATTTACGGCTTTCGGCAGCCATGTGGCTATTTCGCCAGAATATGAGTTTTACATTATTTTTTGTTAATTTTACATTGTTAAAGTTTAATAAAATCAAATAATTGTTGAGAACTGACTATCGAGAAGTGATTATCAAGAGCTGCTTATCAAAGGTAGCATTGTTTATCAATTGTTAGCATTCGACCACCATTGTTTAGACTTAATGAACAATGGCATTTTTTTGACACTGACAATGACGAAAACATTATGTAACTGACTCTCAGACGATACACATCGTGCTGCGTGCTGGTTAAACAAATGATGTCAACAAATCAGCTATTCAGATAATTTAGATAAGTAATTTATTTCATAAATACATCAATGTTCTTGAATCTACCAAACAGTACTCGTATTATTTATACTATATTATATACAAGCGAATTAAGCCGGAGAAACACCACACGTCATTAACGGACACCCCCTAATCAGGAACTAATGCTGCGTTTTTTCTACGGTAAATAAAGTTTGGACCACAGAAAGTTCACAATTAAGTGCTTAATGTTTGAAAGCCATATTATCTGCGAAATATAATTTAAGAAAGTCTTGTGAAAAATTTCATGAGCTTTTAAACAATGCTAGCAATCTACTTAAAAAAATCCACTCAAATGAGAAATATGCCAAAGAATTAAATAATACTATACATAATTTTTTAATGTATTATATTTGTAAATTGTACATATTTTGAAATTTAAAAAATATATTAAAATACTATTTTTGCGTTCTATATTTTTTTTCTCCATATAGAATAACTTTTTAATCCATACACCCCCCCCCCCCCATTCCCCGGACAATGGTGTCCCGCTTTACCAATTTTAAAATCTGGTCACTTTACGTTAATAGCGTTCTTCTTCGTGAAGCTATTTGCCTTAAATTTCTGTTATGCACAAAGATCAAGAAACCTAAGTAACAAATTAAATTTTACGTTGTTCCTGTATGTAATTTGGAAGTTATTGGTAAATCGTTTATTCCGATGATGGCAACAATTCAGGCACGCATCTCTCTCCCGCGAGCCCATTGTTTTAAATGAGCGTGCGTATTGTCGAAGGAACTTGACAATTGGGTGTATGCAGGAACATAAATGTGGATAACAAATGTTTGCTAACGTGCAAAAATTAGATCCAAAAAGCTAAGACTACCCAAGATAAGTTATTAACCTATAAATAGAAATGAAATTCCACATAAAAGAATTCTTGTAAAAGAAGTGACTTGGCTGTTATGCTTATTATGATAGTAAAACTTCTACCTAAATAAATGCTCTACTGTGTTACTTTATCAATCTTACAAACTCATAAAAGCCAAGACGTCCCTCAAACCTCTTTCGGGTTGTAGTGTTTTATAAGTCTTAAAGTAACTCATACATATTATACCTGTCATTTGAGTAAAAATTCATAATGGCTGAATCACAATTTAATTAAAAAAATAGATTATCCGTAATGACGTGAAAAACCATTCTGTTTCAGAAATTGAAGACTTGGTTCAGAAGAATATCTCACAACTTTTTATCAAATTATCATTAAACAACCAGGAAACTTGGCCCTATTTTTGCACGATCTGTTTATGTGACATTGTTTCCATTAAATGGGGTCAATATATTGAAAATTCAATAGTTTTAAAAATATCGATAGCGGAAAATGTAATAACGATAGTTTACTTTGATTTAAACCAAGGTAATTCTACTAAAGGTAGGGCCCGAAGCGAAACGAGCGGCGATTGGCTGTTGAAATGACGTCACTGCAGGAGCAAACACAAGCAATGGATACAAGCGGCAAATGAGCGAAGCGCGCTGCTGTTCAAAACTATTCAATTTACGGATGCCAGAACAATTAACTCAATGAAATTTTTTAAGTATTTGATAGTCAGATTCACATACCTTGTTATGTTAGTTTTTCTCTGCATCTGGAACGGACGATGCGAGGAAGTGACGAGATTTCCTCCTATGTGCCACTGCTGCCTTTTGCATTTTAAGTTTTGCATTCATGTAACGTAAACGAATAAACATCATACATCTGTCTCAAAATTCTTTCTTGAATATCATGGTGAACACCATATGCATATGCTAACGGCTTGTTGTCAAACTATACTCTACTATTCATAGTCAAATGAGTCGTTGACATTAGCTGGAAAAAATTAGCAACGTGTTCTTCTTCTGGCATGAAATATCGTATTGCTTGTGCTGTTGTGTAAAAAAACAGTTGCAATGCAAAATATACTCTGTGATCCTTCCATCCTTTAACTGATAAGTGAAACTGCGTAAGTTTGGGGCACACTTTTATTTCACCATTATACAATTCAATTAATTTTTTAACCACTGTTTTCACAACTTTCTTGCCACTCGGAAGAATAAACCCGTCATCTATAAAATGATTCCTTAGCAGTTTATATAGACGAGGAACATCTGAAAACATCCTTATTCTTTTATCAGTATTTCTCTGATTCTGGAAGCATGTATTTGTATGGCTTACATTCTTTCCAAACACAGCGATTCTTTGTGCCAAGATCAGCAACAGTAGCAACAACATTGTAGCCGGCGTCTTCAAGGCTGCAAATAATTGATTTTAACAATGCCGCTGCCATCTGAACGCCAAAATCACAGTATATGGGCTATTTCCAGCCACTGAAAATACCACGAATCATAGCAAATTGTACATTATTGTGTGGCCCTATAATACGATCTTCTTTCTGGTCCACATTCATTTCATCAAATGTCAAGACACACACACGTTCAGCATCGGAAAATGTTAATGCCTGAGCTTTCATTAGCTGTATGTATTAGGCTACATCTTGCTGCACACCTGTCAGACAGCGAAAAGAACGGGAGATACGCAGTTTCAAAGTTGACAAACCTGACAGCGGAAAATGAAGCGTATTTCTCAAAAACAAATAGCACTTTTTGGAAATAGCACGTAATGGCACTGCTTTGCAAATATCATCACTGTTCCACTTAACATGTTTCTTTCCTGATAATAAACATTTAATCTGGTTTTTCGAAAATATGTTTTTCAGTACTTTTGTCGCCTCGTTGGGTACTAATTTCTTGATATTATTCTTGAGCTCTGTTTATTTCTGGGAAGTCGCTCCCAATTCCTCATGCAGATATTTGTTCTTAATCTTCAAAGTTAAACATGTAGCTTCCAGTATTTTTGTTTTCTCTTCACGTCCGTTAACACGTCTTTTTAGTAACATAACTTCATCAAAATCAATATTTGGTCCATTTTTGTTTTTTTAGGCGACACACTGGCAAGGGTTTCAACAGCTCTTTTCCTCACATATCTGGCTTGATATCTATCAGTTCTGCTGCTTTGGTTTTGACTGATGTAGGTTTGTGAACTTTGAATGGAAGTAGACGTGCAAGGAGCATTAAACATCATAATAGGAAGATTAACACTCGGCATAAAACCTGGTTTAAGTATTTTCTTTGGAGGTAAATTTAGTAACTCAACTTGCAAATCACGAATCTTCTGGCACAAAATGTTGCGAACACGCTGTTGCTGTACTGAAATCATCCTTACGATAACACTTTTGAACCCATATTTTCCTGAGCTGTAGATCCTTTGGAAAGGTATGATACGTGATACCAGTACCTTTAGTGTTTTTGCTGTAAGTTGTACAGCCCGAGGCAGCACATCCAGGCATGTTAGCACAATTTAAACGAAGTTATAACCAAAATCACAATCGAAATACACCATGCGCCCGTATACTCAAATGCTCCGACAACACATAGTGCTCCTGCGGTGACGTCATGCGCAGAGCCAGAAATTTGAGCTCGGTCTGCGCACACAAATCGGGCCCCCCCTGATTTAAACGATACATCCGAACTCCCTCTCAAATAAATCATGTTACATCAATTAAATGCCTGCGAGTTTTGTGAGAGGTGTCGAAGGTTCTCGTCGACTCACGCTGTATCTTCAGCCCGGGTCGCCCCTAACGACCTCCACAAGGAGCTCCGCATTCCTCAGCCTACCTCAGCGAAATTAAAGGCGCACACAGACAATAGCGTCGCCACATTCCTGCGTGACGTCACACATTATTCGACCACATCCCCGGCCTCAAATTAGATCTGCTGTCCACGAGGAATTCTTTCGCTGCGGTAAGGCGGGATAGAATCAGAACACACGCTTCTTACCTCGATTCCGCGGCTACGAAGAAGCAATGGCAGAAGCCGTGTATGTCTACAAAAGTATACATTTCGCATTTATTTACATCTCTCTTTTTCGTATTGTAATTACTCTCTTTACAGGAATTACTCAAGATTAATTGCAACGTATACAGAGTCAGTGTTTGAAACAGGTTTCACACACACGTGAAAAACACAACTTAACTTGTAAGGCGCAAAGAAGCTCAGAGGCTAAGCAACACACTGCCTTAACTGTGACCGCAATACTGCGGTACCTTGAATATTTTTTTTTTTTTTTTTTTTTTTTTTTTTAATAGCCCGGTCGCCACATGATTGATAAACCCTCAAACGTGAAAGGGAAAATAGAAATGAGTTCACTGTACAGTGTTTTAAAGTTACAAAAGATGTATATTATTTTTAAAGTTCTGTTACAATCTTGGTACCAGAATTATCAATATAACAATCGGACAACAATTCCAAAGAAGATTGTAGGTAAAGCACACTAGCGAGACGAGAAAAACTTTTATCGAGCCCCCTAACTTAGATCAAAGTACGAACACGGCATATTGAGATAAACTACGCCGACCAACTAACTCTACATTACGACGCGATGTTGACTCTTTGAAAACCACTGAAAAACTGCCTTCTACTTATTGGATCGTTTGACCTTGTAACGTCAGCAAAAACCGTCGAAAATTAATATCTTAAAAATTATTTATTAATTTGAATTGTAATTACTACGTGGGCATCTTGATATCTAATTCTGTCTGTTTTGACTGGGTCTAGTCTTCAAAAGGGTTCCAATCAAATTAATTTTAAGTCCTCTTACGTCATCGGCCAATCAACCTTGGCGCACTTTTCCTAACAATTACGGCAATTAATTTCCAACATCTCATTTATCTAGTGGATACTTCAAACTTTCTATAGGAACCAATATATAGTTTTAACCCTCTTGATTTGCTCTATCTTATGATATATATTTATTAGTTTTATCTATTTATTTTAAATTTCAATTTTTTTCTATTAGTTAAAAATTGTACCTGAACTTTGCCTAATTACTTGATTTTGTATTCAAAATACTCTAGAAGGTGCTGCCTATAGCTGGTGATGAGATATCAGCTGTAACTTTACGCGATTCCAAGTTATTTCAACTTTTAAGTCTTAGTCCTCACTAACTGCGTGGCTTACAAACGTAAATAAATCAAATTTATCTTGAACTAAATTCTTCCGGGTACAATGAATATACTTTAAAATGATTCTTATGGTGAGTTTTCGTAGTGGAAATGAATGCAACGAAATCCGTTAAGGTTGGAAAACTACTTTATATGAAATTTCTATGCTCCATTCAAACGACTTTGAAATCAAACTATAAAGCTTATATGGGCAACCCCCGGCCCCCGGGCCGGATCCGGCCCTCCACCAACTTCAGTCCGGCCCGCGAGAGATTCAGGAATTTCAAATAACGCTTCAAACTCCCATTAATTTTCATCCGATTTTTCTATCTGTGTTTGTTAATTTGCTTTTTGTATATTTGATTATCCTATTGTAACTCTAGTAAATAAAAAATGTATTAATTTTTATATCCTTTTTATTCACTACTATCTACTTCTTTCTTACCTACGGCCCGCGACCTGATTAAGTCTGGCCCGCGCCCTGATTAAGTCCCGAAATTACGCCCTCAGCTAAACATAGGTTGCCCATACCTGCTATAAAGCATGTTACTAGTGGGAATAGCTAGTAGAAATGCTTTTGGCGAGCTTATAGATACGCTAAAAACTGCTTGTTCTAAACCACGTTGTGGTCATTGCATCTCTTCTACCCTTTCCAGGGTTCAGTGGAAAAAGTCCTACTTTTATGTCCTTCATGCCTTAGAAATATTATGACCGTCATTTTTTGTTTGTTTCTGCTTGTTAAACATTCGTTAACACCAACTTTTTTACATAGTTTTTGATGACTGATTACTTGTGAAATTAAAACACAAAAGCACTGGTTGGCAATCTCCGTATCGCAGTTGCATTGCAACTTGCTACAATGTTATGCGGTTAATGTCACAGATAGCCCTCTATCGCAGCTATCTCTCTGGCGCAACCAGCGAATCAGATGCTTCAAACTTATCAACTTATTCCAATTTAAATTACAACAATTAATGAAATAAATGACTGCGTTCAAATTCACTGCGCATTTTTCAATCGCTCTCGGAGTTTATGAGATATTTTGCTTCCTATAACGAAACAACTTTAGGAACCAAGTTTTTCTTTGTGTCGATTATGAATGAAATAATCTGTACTATAGTTTCGTGGACTGACACCACCATACTCACCACGAGAGCTATTGGCAAATTAACAGCGACCAGAGACGTTACCTAATAGACAAGCAACTGTGATGAAATTGCCATAAATACATTCATTAAGCTTGTTTTTCGTAGCATTTCATTTTGAATTAAATGCGTCAACTTATTTAAAAATACATGGTACAACTTAATGGCTGAAAAAAACAACAACAAAAAAACAAAAACAAAAAAATAAAAACAAAAAAATTAAAACACGAAATAAAATTGAACTTAACAATTCAATAAGATCGTTCTCTTTGTTATCACCTTTCAGGCACTACTGTCACGCTCATCTGCCATGTTTACATGTGTAAATATTTACATTGGACATCAAACTTGAGGTTACGTCAATATTCATGCTAAGACAATTAAGAGTTAAAACGTGGGTGAATTTTTGCGTTATGCTTTCTTTGTTTTTACGTAACTGGGTCATTATGTTATTTAGTCTGCCATCTTAAGGTATTAAGCGAGATTGGCTTTGTCCATGTTTAGTATTTCTATTATTATTTGTAAATGCTTCCAAATTCAAGAGATTTTATTCGAATTTTGCACAGGAAGAAGGGTGAAACACAAATCAGTTTAATAACTTTGCGGTCGGCCATGTTCCACAGCTGTTGCATGAAAGTTTTAAATTAAACATCGTGTATCAACAACTGTTTTATTAATGTTTTCCACCAGACGCGTTCCGCTCTTTTGGAGAAGAGCGTCATCAGTGGCTATAGATATACATAATGTTATAGTTATATCTGTATAAATGATTATATATATATATTCACTCTACAATGTCTGTATAGTATTATATTTGTTCTCAAAACACAAGGTACATTAATTGTAGTAGAGGGAACCAACATAATATTATACAGACATTATAACATTGTGGAATGAACATATATAATATTTAATCATCTATACAGATATAATTATAACACTATGTACTTTTACAGCAACTGATGATGCCGTTCTCCAAAAGGGCGAAACGCGTCTGGTGAAAAAATTAATAAAAAAGTTATTAATAGGCGCTGTTTGATTTAAAACAAATCAACTTATTCAACCAGATGACGTAAACCTGTTATGTCCTTCGACACGCCCCTCCGCCCCCCAAAACAGGTCCACTATTCTGTGACCATATACAAAGCACCGTCTGGGGGTTACATTAGTCCCTGTCTAATAACGGAGTGAATCCTGTGATAAAACATAACGTTCCTGGCGATCATATTCTCTTGAAACTGAGGCAGATAATACAGTCGCATTCGTCTAGTACGCAGTGAAAGTTTTATTCAATTTGAGAATAGAGGTGACAATTCGACGCGGCTGCGGTATTAGTCCCGCCGCGGCGCGGAGGCAGGGACCAAGTCCCTCGGGACTGCCTCCCGGACCAGTGAGCTGCATAATTCAGACCGCAATCCGTTCAGCCGCAGCCTACCTCCCAGGCGCACGCTGCAAGCTCTGCTCATACCGAACCTCTCCTCATTCTTAGCTAAAACCACTGCTGCAGTTCCTCTTTACAGTTCATTCCAGCAGAGGAAAATTATATTAAGGTACGAGCACATGCCGGCCCGATACACGGAAACCAACATCTGCGCATGCGCCGACCAAAGAGAGGCCAAAGACATTCCACTTCGCCTTGAGAGAGAGAGCTAGTTCTTCTATCCTTGTGTAATACTAAGAGGAAAAAAGCCATTCTTAATATATTTAGATAAAGCTTAAGCTATTAGAATTAAGAGAAGGAATTTAACTCACAGTTCGCAGAATAGTTTCATATCTCAGGAGGATTTACAGCGGCTGCCCTCTCGTTCCAGTAACTGGAAGTCGAAAATTGAAAAAAAAAACCTGAATCTGTAGTTTCAAACACACGCATGGAAAAATCTACAGCGAAGAGAAAATTATGATAAACACTTACCAGGCAAGGCAGACAAAGGTTCATCTTTTCTTCTTGCTGTCGTCAGTCTTTAGACTGGTTTTATGCAATTCTCCATCCCTTCCTATCCTGTGCTAACCTCTTCATTTCTACATACCCCTTACAACCTCAATTATCTGCTTCATATATTCTAATCTCTGTCTTCCTCTACAGTTCTTACCTTCCACTGTTCCCTCCACTAACAAATTAACCAATCCAGAATGTCTCAAAATATGACCTACCAGCCTGTCTCTTCTTCCTGTAAGCTTCTTCCATAAACTTCTTTTCTCACCCATCATTTCCAAAACTCGTTCATTTCTTACTTTGTCTGTCCACCTAATTTTCAGCATTCTTCTGTAGCGCCACATTTCAAATGCTTCAAGTTTCTTTCTTTCCGGTATTCCTAAAGTCCACGTTTCGCTACCGTAAAGTGCTGTGCTCCACACATAGAGTTTTAAAAAGTTCTTTCTAATTCCTAGATCAATATTTGAAACTAAAAGGTTTATTTTTTCATGAAGGCTCTTTTTGCTAGTGCTATTCTGCTTTTAACATCATTCCTGCTTCGGCCATCGGTTGTAATTTTGCTTCCCAAGTAACAGAACTCACTCACTTCTGCTATTGCATCTGATCCTATTTTTATATTTAATTTGCTAGTATTGGTATCATTTCTGCTATTCATCACGCTTCTTCCTGTTCCTCGTAGGAGCCATTGTTACCAACTAACTTAATTTACTTGTTCGCGCGCCTGTATATAGCCATAGCAACCACCAAACCTTGTCAATATGCATTGTTACAAGTACTCTGTTGTCCGATCGTGTGCCTGATGTCGATTTGTAAATAGTTGATGCTGATTTGTCTGAGAATCCTAAGTGTTGGTCGTGTTCCTAAAAACTTACAGACTGACAACGGAAAGGAGTTATACAATTCAAAGCTCAAGAATCTCATGAGTAGTTATAGTATTAACCCCTACTGGTACGGATCCACGAAGTACGAGAGTAAGCAACAAAGTTTGATAATAACAGGAAACTATATGTTTATTTTTCAAAATTATTCTCATTTATACTTTCTGTTATCTGCGGGAATCTTCAGCAGCCAAAAAGCAAAGCGTTATTGCCAATCTAACTTACACCGAAATACGACACTCTCTAATTTTTATACCGTATGCATGTTCTTGGCATGCATATTGACAGTAAAATTTGAAAATCTTCTGATGATATACAATTTTTTTTAAAAAATAGCATATCACTTCTACCGCATCTTATTTACTCATTTAGCTCTCACGTTGATTTTTTTTTTTATTTTCCAAAAAATGCAATATAAAAAACGTTTTCCCTTTTTTTTTAATAATATTCTCTTTGCCACTTAAAAGAGACATAATTACGCAAGATGCAGCATTAGCAATAAGGTTTGCTCCCGAAGCCATTTAGACACATGCAAGTGATAATCGGAACGATGATAAATGTTCCCTCACGTGCTGATGCATGCGAATAATTGACCGGTGCAGACAACAAACCAGTACAGACACACAAAGGTTTACACACACTACAAACATTTGCATTCTGCCCGCTTCCTTTTAAATTTTCCACCGTGTAAGGGACAAGTAACTACTTAAAAGGGTATGTGGTATATTATGTATATGTTTTGTTACTCCCATACATTCCAGTCTATGTAAGTAGTGAAGGATGATATCAGAAAGCATAAAATAATGGTAATCACCTCCTGCAATTTTGCTGAACTGCTTTGATAAAACACCTTCGTCTCATTCCCCAAACATGGTTTACTGAAAAGTTACAATAATATACAGTGACAGGAACAAATCATTCGGCATTGGCTGAGCACTTACAGGACCCTATGTATCCACCAACCGATATGAGAAATCTGAAAATTAATAAAAACAAAAAATTATTATTAACAGTCAAGAAAGTTTCGAAATTCATAAATGCATAGCAAAGGAAAAGCAGAGCTCAAATAATTCACAGAATTGGCAAACAAAACACTAAAAGGAATTACAACACATGAAAGCCAACACAATGACCTACGAATCTCAAAATAGTATGAGACATTTTCACTTTTTTTGCTTATGGCTTTACACTACGTCAACGTCGAGTTCATTAGAGGCGGAATAGGACAAGGAACGGGAAGGAATTCGGCAGTGAAATTTAATGGAAGCATCCCGGCATTCGCCTGGAGTTATTTGGAGAAACCATGGAAAACCCAACTTGTAACCGAGCGTGAAGGGTTAAAGTTCTGGCCTCGAATTCGGGAGGACGCGGGTTCAAATCCCCGTCCGGCCAACCAGACTTCGGTTTTTCATGGTTTCCCCAATAAACTCCAGAAGAAAAAAGGTATAGTTTCTTCAAAAAGCCATAGCAGAATTCTTTCTCGTCACTTCGAGCTCTGATAACGTAGACGTCGACAAGCGATAAAGTTCTAAGGGATCACAAAAAAAACCAGTTCCTCTGCGGTCTTCATTACAGCAGCGGTGCCCACATTCGGACAGCGACCATTGCAGCAAGTTTCATTTTTTTACACAGGAGCTAGTGCAGAAAATTCGCTTTTGATTTATGGTGCTCGACAAAGAAAATTAAGAAAGGACGAAAAATGTGGAGAGATAAATTAGAATCTGCTCAACTGTGAATGTAGTACCACACAATTCATCCATTCTCGCTTCATCGAAACTACTTCTATCACTTTTTAGACTCAGTTAATACCGAGTGAAACACGTCAAGGGATGTCATATTGACAATGTAGTAGCAGAAACACACCGTAAAATTTTAATAAATGCTGTTTATTTTTATCGATTATCCCATATTCGATCATGGTCGCAAAAGTCTCTGAAAGGCCTGAACTGTTGGAAGTGATGACGTCAGGCCAGTTTGGTCACGGTATCTGTCTCGCTGTGACGTCACTCTGCCGGGCTAGCAACGACCGGAGACATTTTCACTCTCCGTCCGTAGAAGTTGCTACGGTTTTAACCGTGTTTCTAAGACAAGAATTACGTCTACTCCGGAGTCTTCAAAAATGGATTGGAATTCAATAAAACGCGTTACTACGGATTGAGTACCACGTGAAGTGCTTGGGAACCCCTCTCGATAGCATCTCGGAAGTGATACACATAGGGGTGGGCAATTGAGGTAGCGTTTCCCCTTACTGTTCGTCCGTCTGTGAGTGTGAAATGTGGTGGGGACAATTGGGGAGGGGGAGGGGGGAGGAAGCGTCAACGTTTGAAAGGATGAGAAAAATAAGGAAACAAGAAGTGGTTTGCATTTTTTTTTTTTTTTTTTTTTTTGTAAAACTGACCGAAGTGCCAATTTGTTCAAGTCATATATGCATATTGTCATTTTACTTCGAAAGTAGAATAGTTACATTCTTTCAAAATGTTTATGTTTATGTTTTTCCCAGTGATGTGTTACAATACTTTCAAAGAGCCCTTTCCTTTTAATAATTTTCATTAATGAAATAATTAAAATAACTTCATAAACAAATTGAGCACGTAACCCATATTCCAAAAAAAAAAAAAAGGTCACTCACTACCTCTTCGGGGTGTTTATAGGATTTTGCTTGAATCTTATCTGCTCCTTGCCTTTGACCATTATTTGACTTCTTAACGTCGATTTAAACCAAGAAATGTTATGCACAGGGCATAAAATTGACAAAAAATGTATTTTCAAAGAAAAAGAAATGAGTGTTTAGGGTCACAGATCATGACCTGACCTGAGTGGAATCCGAAGCTTCAGAGCTGCAGTCGACTGTGAAATCCAACTGAACTGTTCCACGTGAGTTAGTCTCTGCGGTGATCATTCATTTTAGCCACTGTAATTGGGAATTTACGTGATGCAGGTTTTGGCGATAGTCTTTTGTTTCAACTGCACACTGCCAGGAAAAATTAAAATTTTACGTTTCCCCTGCGGCGGAGGAAAAAAGATAAATAAAATTTTACTCTAATACTGTTGTTATTGGCCATGTTTCACCCTTGTTGCATAAATGTATTTCAACTAAACACCGTCTATGAATGACTGTTTTATTAATGTTTTCGCCAGACACGTTTCGCCCTATCGGTGTGGTGAATCGTCAATGGGAAAATAATGGTTGCTGTCACATATCAGTCCAGAACAGCATTAAATGTTATTGCTCTTTCACTTAACAGGGGCGAATCAATGTACCCACTCCACTGCCATTATCCCTGTATGCGAAGTGGAAATTTGCAACTCACATACATGGACACAGTGGTCAGCTCTGAGAAGTAGGAATGGAGGGGGTGGCTTTGCAAGGAGTGGGGCCAGGTTAACATGATTTTGAGCCGCAATTTTCATGTAAACAGGAAATAGTAAAGCATATATAATATTTACAGTTAAAATTCTGAATTTTTTAATTGAATACTAGTCCATGAAATTATATGAACGGCTACTTTTCGCGACTGACCTGCGATAGTTACCACTATTGTTTCACTGATGATGCCCTACAACAAAAGGGCGAAACGCGTCTGGTGAATTCATTTAAAAAAAGTTGTTGATAGAAAGTATTTAATCTTAAAAAAATATATTCATTCTTATATTGATATATTTACCACAAAATATATCGTAGGAAGTAAAATACGCAGTATCATCACATTGTATGAAATGAATCATAAAATTTGTAAACTATAACTGACTAGCCTGCCAAGGGTGGGAAACGTCACTCCACAGATCACTATTTGAACAAGTTAATTTAGGGACTAGTGTTTTAAACAGTACTGTAACGTTGAAAAACATCTCTTAAAAATCTTACCCTGTTTAAAATAAGTTTCTCAGTAAAGCTAAAAGCTTGATTTGAATCAGTTTAGTATCCTCCGTGACCACTTATTAATCGATAACATGTAACCAATAAATTAAACTTGTATATTTTATACCTCGGATTCATAAAAACCACAATCACATTTAATTTCTGTATTGCTCACAAATTAATAAATTCGGTAATAAAATGGCGCAATAAATCAAACGGGATTAGTAATGTGCACCTTGTAAATTATTTGCGCGCGCTTGCAATAATAATGATATGTGTTCTGGTAGCGGATTGGGTGACCTTTGTGTGTACAACTTGTCGAAATTAATCCAATTAATGTGTGTAATAACAGCATCTGCACGCGGTATGCTTAGTCTGACAGAATGTTAGTACTCAACTGTAGAGTGTGTGTGGAGTAGAATACTAAAAAAAAACACGATGTTTATCGTACTATATCGACTTTCAGTGTTTTTTTTTTTTTTTTGATGGATATTCCTTACAAAGAAACCGTCAACGGACATTCAAACGTATGACTCACATAAGATGACGAAAATATCAAACGGGAAACAATAAACCTCACAAAACAAATGCCGCAAAAACACAAAGCAAATAGGATATGAAAATAGAGTTCTGAACTTCAGTCGTGATGGTGCAAACAACCTTAAAATATTTTTTTATATTACGATAATCAGATATAGAATAAAGACATACTCTTCCATCACGAAAGTTATTACACAAATTCTTTGAAAAATAATTTTAAAAAAATACAAACTGAGGGCTGGATCTATAATATATCTTTTATTTTTTGTTAAAAAATCAAGCCCTGTTTAAGAATAATGTGTTTATACTACGCAACGTGTAAAATCCAGAAGACAAACTACAATATTCATTAAAAATCAGTGATTGTATAAAGTTTGTTGGATTTCCGTTAATTCGTAGCTACTACACACACGAGAACTGTTATGATCAGAAAAAAATTCAATTTTCTTAAACCAGGAATTTGATTATATGCGATCAGTGGAAACTAAATTCTGTAGTACCATCGCTGGACCAGAGAAAAAAATTAGAAGTATGACCTAGTGGTATTTCTGGATGGTGAATCAATGTGACATAAAAATGGAGTTTAACTTAATTCTTTAATACAGGATCACAATCATTCTCTAAAACATCCTTATAGTCAGACACGCAAAAAATATCCTCATAAATTTGCTTAAACTATTTGAGTATAGTAGGGAAGAAACATTACGGTAGATACATTTTATCCAGGTAATGTAAAACGGTTGTGTGTGCGATGTTAAAATTTTCTGTAATTATCGGGGCGACACATTAAAGGGAATGAGGTGGTATATTATAATCGACTCGGGTCCCATTAACAGCCCTCAGTATGTCGAAATAAAAAGAGTTTCCTTTCGAGCTTCAAGAGGAAAGATGTGGCACTAATTTTAACATTTTAAGCTACTCAACTCATTGCAACGCAAGCAGCACTTTAGTTCTGCAATGGTAGTCAAACCATAAATAACCTCTGAGGTTAATAAACATTCACACTACCATTGAAGAAAATGTGTACCGCTAAAACTGCTTTGCATCTAACCTATAATTTTCTTTGTATTTTCCGATCCCTAAATGAATGAAGAGGAAAAGGCACAGGCATGAATACGACACCGTATTTTCCTGAATTTATTGACGCAATTTACACTCAAATGAATTGGTGGCAAAAGTATCTAAAGCAATATTAAATGATCTAAATTAACTACGAAGTATTTCATCCATATGCCTAACTGTTCCATTAGGAAGGTCGTGACCATTTCAGAAGCGCTCTGGAGACGAGTTATGAAACGACTGGCCGCTTTCTAGAGCTTCTCGATACTATTAACCAATTCCCTGAGCCATGAATTGCATTTAACGGTGCAGTACTGTAGGGGAGGTTGTATAAGAGTTTTATACGGTACTGTGCCTCGTTTGTACATTCTTGTCAGTTTTTCAAAATTCGACCTATGAATTGCAATCTAGGATAACCTTAATTTGGAGATTATGTGCACTTTCCACTTCATATTGTTTAGTACTCTTAGACCGAAACGTTTCAAGAAGCTTTGTTTTCATAGTAAAATTCGTTGTTTTCTATGTTACACGTGTTATTGTCAATTTTTTCTACTTTGATTTATATTCCCATCCAACACAACGTGTTAATAGGTCACGTTTTCACGCATGACAATAAGAAATTCTGTATTAAGTGTCAGCAGCATAAAAAGACGTTTAAATGTTTAAAGTTAGTTGAATAGTTAATTCGTACTCTCTGGATTCCATTACAAAAATTGCAAAAGATTACTTCTCGTCCAAACAGACATTTGTTTTGCTAAATCACTTAAATTCTATTAATTTTAACCGTACCCGTTCCAAATCTGAGCCTAATATGTGAAATTAACTAATTTTTTTCTGTTTCAAGACGACTATTTCAGAGAGTTTCCCTCTGAGTATCAAAAATCAACGAGAGCAGTTGCATCGCTGACCATGGAGGAAGGAAAGTTCCTTCCTCCATGTCGCTGAACAGAGGAGGATAATCTTTGGCGCAGAGACAAATGAAGAGCGGGATGGACGAGATGGACGGAACATCGTTACATGTAGTAAGAAGGGACTCACGCGGAGCAGAATTTAAGTGATATAATAAAATGTCAATACAGTATCAATGAACTGAGAAAGTGTGATTTGTTTGTGAATGAAAGCATATTTTTTATAGCAAGAGAGTTTAAGGTGGGAGGGGACATTCTCCACCTGCCCGAAACTGGCACTGACTGGTTGAAATTTGTTTTAACTGCTTCATTATAATGTCATCTTCACGTTTTTAACTCTCGTTTGTCGGAAAAGTCGGAACGAATTAAATGAAAAAACTCCAAAATATGAGAGTGACGTGCAGCTATTAGATGCCGTCGGTGTTGCTAAAGCAATGACAAACTTTTGAAATGTTGCAATATGTTCTTTCCGTTTTAGCTTCATTCCATTGTAAAACGTCGCACTAAATTAACAAATATAAAATATGCACGACAACAAGGATCACCGTCTTAGAATCGATACAAGCAGTCAGAGACAGTCGATTGGTTCCGTTGTAAACAAATGCACCATTTCTGAGATGGATGCCGCAGAAGGAATTTCCCGTTATCTTTTTACTCTTGGTCCAGGCCTAATTTCAACCTAACCACGATCACTGTGACAAAACAAACCTGCTTAGGTTTTGTATGAACCCTGTACCGATAATTTTTGTCTCATTTTTGCAGTGGTGCTAACATTTTGCGGTTGCGGAGCGTCTCACATTTCGGCATTTTTAATTTAATTCGTGGTGACGTTTCCAAAAAATAAGAGTGCAAAAGGTGAAGAGGACATTATAACGAAGCAGTTAAAATAAATTTCAACAGTTCAGTACCAGTTTCGAGCACACGAAGTTTAGTTAAGGTAGAAGTTATTTTCTAGAAAACGGTTATACTTTATTTAGTAGCAAGTCCGTTGGTTATTTCAGGATTCAAGTTTCACTTCTAAACCATTTTCTCTGTTGCAGAGAATCGACAAAAGTTTCACACAATATGAAAATCCTTTCAGAGATAGGATTAAAGATTACGGTGAAGCAGGGACGCATGGAGAGAACTGATTATTTCTTTATAGCCGATACACTGTGTGTGGTAAAACAGCAGACCACTAAAAATATTCTGTGGAGTTTTCTGAAAAACAGACAGGGTTTGGGATGCTCTTCCGTTTAGGAGCGCCTCAGGGGACATCAGGCCCTGCGGTCTGGCTGAGCCGATAAATGCTCGGAACTGCTCGGTAATGCCTTTCCGATAGCGACAACCGCCCGCGCAGAAAGCCGACGCTCCATAATTATAATTCGGACGCTTTGCGAACGAGTTTCACGCGGCTATCCCCGCCATTGGTTCACAAATGCGGAGGCATTCTCCAGCAGTCACAGAGGAACGCGGACTAACTGAGCGAAAGGGTGCTGCACCACAGACAACTCTAACAGGTTTTCCAAGGCGTTAAAAACATTTTAATTAGTTTTTCAGCTCGTAGTCGGGCATTACCCTTCCAATGAGATTACTATTAAACAATATCGCGCACTTGGGGAAAATTTTACATTTTGCATATTTTTCTACATGTAGTCAACCTGTGAACAGGCTGTGTCATACAAAAATTACCAAATTGATTTTGACAGAGCAAGGGTTATGTTCTAGCTTAAAATATGAGGTATTTCTCATCACTCTACGTGACCGACGACCGGAGCAAAAAAATGACAATCTCCTCCTGACTAGAACAGCCAGGCGCCACAGATCAAACTGCATCTCAGTGACGTCACAAGATTCCCAACAAAGATCACACTACATTACAAATAAACATTCCTGTCTTAGGACTCTGTTAATATTGTAAAAGAAAAGGTAAGAGCAGAAATATATCTATGGATTTCCTTTGAAGTTATGTAGACTTTGAAAGAATTTTGGACAAATAGTTTCAGAGATAAAAGGGCGCTTGGTGATATTTTTAATTCTTTTCCGGCAAAATCTTCACAAATTGTGAAATAAAAAGAAATATTCCAATGGTTTAATAATCAGCGGGTTGTCGTGCTTTCATTTGATTTTCATGGGAGCATCCATTAATTACGTGAGGTGAAATAGGAAGGTGGGGGGGGTTCAACGTAAATCTCACGTGAGCTTTTCAAATTCTTTATGGAAAATAGAGCTAAAAAATAGTCCTAAAAAGAAGCGAATGTCGGTCAAAATCTTACTTCGTCTTTCCATTGTACCCTTTACAACTACTTTCACCCCCCCCCCCCTTCTCCCTTTGTTTATTCCAAACAATTTGTAATAAACTTGTTAAGATTAGTAAGAACAAAAATAATGAGTAATTAAAAACCCTAAGTAAAAGCGTCTAGAAGGTGTGACGAAAAGAAGGATAAATAAAAGAATATATATATTTTCAGAATGAAAAACGGAACCCCTTAAAAGCTTGATTGGTTTTTATTATTATTATTATTATTATTATTATTATTATTATTATTATTATTATTATTATTATTTTACAAAGCTTTGGTACACTTTTGTGATTTATCATTGAACCGATTCTGTTTTAACCAATTATGTTGCACACTAATTTATTCAAATAGAACCCGTATTTGAATCACCGGTAATGATTTTTCTTCGCTGTTATTTTCACTATTGCTATCGAAATTTGATTGAGGGTTTTAGATCGACAACGACGGCTGTCGCAAGTTATTAATAAACGAGTTGATATCTTCATTGTACACGTCTGTTGTGACAGAACCGTGCCTTTGGCGTTACCGTTTGTTCGGATTATACAATGCTTTATTTCAGAGAGCAGAATTAGGAAGTTATTCTCGTATATTGGTCCTCATCACGCTGAGACAATGCGCCATTCTTCATATCCGCAGCGCAGCTTGGCTGTCGCTGAATCAATTTCCTTCCGAACGACTTCCTTTGTCTTCTTCGCCTCTCAGGAGAATGTTTTGTTTAAATATTGTTATACGTACTAGTTTCCTTCGTGTAATGTCCATTAACCACCGTTGTTATATCGATTTAGGTAACATTGTCGCAGAACAATATCTGCATAATAATGTAATATTATAAAAAAATATAAATCTTGGGAGTTACTTGAAGCTTTCTTAATTATTTAAATAAACTTTAAATGCAAATTATATAGATTTTAAACTTTGTTCACAGTATGTTCACTTATTTCCACTTGTAGAAGAAGTTGTCAGAAAACTGGCCTTGAAGCAACCACTGTATGATACGATATTTCTTGTCGAAAACCCTTTTTTATGAAAGAATAAAAGTATAAATGAATGTATATGAAAATCTAACCAGTTTCTACACAGATTTCAATAAAAGCAGAAAATAATAAAACTACTATAGACACACTACACTTCTAGCGAAACATATGTCCAACATCTCAACAGAAGTATTGTCTGTTTGAATTCGTGTAAGTTTTTCCTATCCTATGATTGACATTTGTAACGAAACCATTTTACATTTTAGGTTATACTTACTTCCCGTCTCACATTACAAAAGTGTATCCACAAAAAAACTGCATTTATTAAAATATTATTTTCTATGGTCACAGCTCTACCGTCTTGTAGCTATGAAGTCGTTGATGTTGTTTTTTACCTTTGAATAGCATTTCTCAGCTTTTGTTGAGAAATTTGTTTCCTTCCACTATTTCATATTGAAACCATGACACAAATATTAATTACATAAATTTTATATACATCGTTCTAATCTTGTTGTTACATGTGCGGTTTATTTTTAATTTATTTATTTGCAAAGCGGATAACAGTTATTTGTAATCATCTCAAAAAAATATTCATTATTACATCACTCCATCCAAATATGCACAGTAAGAACTTTGTTCCCATCAAAGGATCTGCTTTAATAAAATTCATTGAATCTGCATGCTGGACGCGGCCTCGATACTTCGGCAACGTTCGGCGAGTCCGATGATATCCGAACTGTTAGTTACACCTGCCGCCACGACAGCGCTGCTTGTCTAGCAAGGAAATTTCAAATGAATAGCAGCACTGATTTTATTTGCGCATGTATTGTTGAGAGTAAATTAAATTCCAAAAAATAAATAATCAAATTTGATTACATTTGCACTTACGTTGTTAAAAGAACGCTAAACTACAATTTTCTGTTGTGGAGGTAATTTTCCTAAAATACGAAGTTAAGAGACAAAGATTAAAAAAGCGACGGAGAGATAAAAATATTATAATTTGTCGTTCGTTTAAATATACATGTTGCTTTTTGTTTATTTATGACGGTTAGATGTAGAAATACATGTAAGGAACAGAGCATCCAATGCTTAAACTGTATTTTCTGTAGCAGTTTGCTAGTTATCTCGTTTATTACTCTTTCTTGCTGTTCAGTCGTGTTGAGTTCACCTGTTTTATAAATGTTAAATAATTAGTCCTAGATGATTCATTTTCAACTTTGTCCATTTAATTTTAAGACATCGGACTCCAAAGATACTAGGTGCAAATGTTCCAGCGATTATAACGTTCAAACAACTACTACTCACGATACTGTCAATACTGAAAACACGTATCTGCTGATCGCTTATATAAGCTTCTCAGAAAATTCCAGAATAATTCAAACAATTCCGACAGACGTTTCTGGAATTCTAACAATGCTTAAACAATTAAAATCACATTAAAAACAATCAGATTTAATACAAAATCTTTCAGAATCATTATGAAATTAACTGATATGAAAGTTAAAGATATTTACACTCAAAATTATACACATAAATCGGACCAAACTGTCGAAAATTGTCCTCCAAATACCGTATTCCAACTCAACATTTGCAATTACAAACTTATCACTAATTTTTCTTGCATAGTACTGTCCTTGCACATATTAAATAGTATTTACATGGTTACTTTCCATAAAACAAAGTCCTTTTACAGAAATTCACAATTAATTGCAAGAAAAACATATAAAACCATATAGACTCAACTCCCAGCTTGCTACAAATAATTCACAAAATTCAATTTATTTAAGGTCTGGATTCGAGGGCCGTTATAAGTTACAGGAACCAAGTGACAACGTAACGTATTTATTTTTATTTTATTTTTAGAAAAATAACTATGAAGGAAGTTTATTAAAACTCAGAGAAAGTTTACACGATATGTATGTAATCGCGGAATATATCAATCGAATAAATAATAGTTATTCTTTTTTGAAGTTATACTTAGAAACATAACAATAAAAATTTCTGTCATTCAGAACCAAATAACGTTATTTAAAACATCCTACTCAAACATTCTGCGAACAGAAAGTTTTACAGATTCCTATGTGATACCCATAATTTTTGACGGACCATTATGCTAGTTACATTGTCTAAGATGATCTTGTTGGAGCATCTTGTGACGCATACTGTTCACCCCAAATTGAGACCGTCAGCAAAGCTCGACACATTAAACTTTCTCTCCGTCTACTGTATCTTCAAAACAACGATTTCCGTCTTTTATCCGTTAGTTCGAAAGGTCAGAGATCAGTTGAACCGTAAAAAATGAATTTCAGCTAAATTTAGAAAGATCGACAGTGCTGCTCTGGGCAGTTCCCGTCCATCGGTCAAGTTGGCTTAACTCCCTCGCCCGCACCGATGGGATCTGGCTAGGTTGTAACTGGCCCCCGCGCCTTTTTTCAATTCGCATTCTTCTTAGTCCTTATTTTAAAGGGGGTTGGCATCAATACTACATCCGTTCTGTTGGTTCTGCTTCCACTTTATTATCACATACCTTGATATGTTCAAATTCAAAGTATCGCAATTTTCAGAAAATTACTTCCTTGTAGCTTTGGGGAAATTTTTTTCCTGTCCTCGCCACATTAAACCTAGCCACCTCAATTTTGAGATACGATATCTAACCGAGATATCGAAAAATTGTATACCTCACTTTCGATTTTTGTGGTCGAGTTATATAAGAATCTATCACCTAATTCGGCGCAACCGTTATCGTATAATCCCGTAGCAACAGTTTTAATTAACACATCATTAGTAATTCTAGGATGGCACTCACAAAGGACACCTTTGACTTCGAGCGATCGGAACCGCTCAAAAACACATGCTTAGAATAACAAGCGATCATAAACAAAACAGTGTTTTCTGTCATTTCCATGCAAAACGTTGCATTCTACCTCAAGTAAGATTTTAATAGAGAGAAACAAAGTAACAAGATATCACTATAATACGAAAGAAATTATACGTAATTCAATGACTTCACTGTATCTTTAAATTCTCAATCAACAGTGCCAAAAACTCTCTCCTTAAAGTACTTAATACAGCGCAAACTCACTCGTATATATCATTACCACACATCTGATAGTGCTTATATTAGTCCTCAAAGTGCAGATTCGGGATTTCGATGAAGTTGTTAAAACAGAGTGGAACAAAACAATGTGCACACCTCATTAAAGCCTCGTTATCACATTCCAAAACACTTCCGCATTCACGCAGTCCAATATCAAAAGCTACACTAATTACATTTTCAAATGATGATGTTGGTATGTCAATGTCATAACCTAGATTTCGCGAAGCATATAGCAACATAGGCTTATACGTAGGTGCAGCAAATTGACTGTAAATCACAGAGTGAAGTTTCATGATAAAATAACGATGATGTTTCTTCACTTGTGGTTTGGCACATTTTAGTCTTACAAAATCAGTAATCCTTCTGCTGTAGAGCTTATATTTTCTAAAGAATTAAATATCAAGGGGTTGGCAATATTTTGTTGTTTTTGGTGGCAATATCTTCAGCATAACATCTTTGTTTGGTAAAGTACCATCTAGAAGGGTACGATCTGTATGACCTGACCAGGAATCACACAACAATAGGCTCTTTTCATGGCTCTTTAATGGCGCTAACAGACAAGTGCGGAGTTCTGCATGTAAATGACACACACCACTGTTTTGCTTATGATCGCCTGTTACTCTAAACATGTTTTCGTGCTGTTCCGAGCGTTCGAGGTCAAAGGTATCCTCTGTCAGTTCCGCACTTGGTAGACGCATGCACTTCTAAATTCGTGTTGTTAAACGTAGAGACGAGGACGGCGAGGTGGTACCGGCCTCGCGGGTTAGTGTCTCATATCCGGCGCGGAAGTCGTGCGACACTAGCTCCGTGAATAAGAGTGGCGAGTATTGGAGGCGAGTCGCCGGCTTGAATATTCATGGCCGTGCGCTGGCAGTCACTCCATCACTCCCAGCAGTCTCCTATCAGGTGCACGGAAAAACACAATATCAGCGCACACGACGATCAACTTGAAGCTGGACTACACTGCAAAAAAGGAGACATTGATAAGCTACTGGTTGTAGAGAAATTAGGATTTCATTCCCTTTTTTTCGAAGTGTATGTTTTATAAGCTGAGTATTCAAATCTATTTTCACTGTTTAAGATACGAGAGCGTTCAAATTCAAATTACAGTTCGTAATTTAAGAAAAATTAACATACCTGTAAGATAAATGAGTAGCACATTTACTTTCAGTATGGTCTCCTTCATTCTACACCGATTCACAACTTCTCGGTAGCTTACATTTTCTTTAAGAAATAATTCTTTTATCGATTTTCACCGTACTTAACTAACCCGTTGGTTCTCGATAAATTTGCCACCATCTGCCATAGCTTTTACTCCACAGACCACAATGTTGACGACAATTGTCACCCAATAGTCTCTTTAGCCTTTCATAAATTACTGATTACGTGTTATTTGCTAAGCAGAACTGCTATAAGTAGGCCTTTGATTGCCGTCAACTTGAAAGTCAGTCCGCCTTGGGTCCATACTAACAGCAGAGTTCGATAGTTGGCACCTCTGAATATAGAAGAAATTTGTTACAAAAGAAAATGAGACAATGTGTTCCAATGGGAGAGCACACTTACCCTAAAAATTTAAAGATTGAACCGCTCCTCTTTCATTTTGATGCCTACACTGGTACATCTTTAACAATTGAACAGGTCTGCACTTTAATCAGCAAAATTCTTTTTGATGTTGTCGGTTCTAAAATTCAGTGTAATCTCAAAAATGTTTTAATAATTCCTATTCAGCATACACACGCTGCAGTTAGTGCCAACAGCTAAGATTACCTTACTCAACACAATGGCGACCCAAATCTCGCAGTCGGTTTCAACCAAAGACACTTACAAATTACGTCCATCGCTATTATTGCCGATGTCACGATATAAACATGGTCTGTTGTAGACTTGCGCATTATAGTTCGCGAAGAAGAGCGCTCAGTTTAGTTCGCAACTCCCTCGCTCTTTTAGTTCGTTAGTTCGCGTCTCGAATTCAGAGAAACAGATCATTCGCTCGCCTTGCTACCTCTACTGCAGTCTGCACGCAATTTTTTGTTTATGAGAGATAAGTCTTTCCCGGCGTATCTTTGATATAAATTCTTCGCGGGTTTGCCGCCGGATTACACTTTCTACTGACAAGCTTCGGACCCGATGATGGCGGCAATGCAAGTCGCCGAAAGCTTGTCAGTAGGAAGTGTAATCCGGCGGCAAACCCGCGAAGCTTATTTGTTTGTTATGTCAGTTTTATTAGGACATAATCTTTTTTTGTCGTTTCTAAATGGAATTTAATATGACCTTCTTAACAAAAGTTATTGCTTAATAATAGCCCTTTCAAATGACATTAGCATGATCAGTTGCCGCCGATAAACCAAAGTGCTCATTGGCCTTTTCACAAATGGATAAACTGAATAACTGTGCTGTTTTTACTATTTACTTTACATGCATTCGTAGAATATTAATTTTTAAATGGATTTATTTATTAGTTCATGGAAGAAACATTACTTATAAAAGGCGCTAATGACCCCGTTGTCGACGCGACCTTAAAGCCCAGCAACAACAACACAAGATTACTTATAAAATATTATAAATTCGTTTATTTTGATGAATTAAAATACCCTTTAATAAGTAATCGGCTTTTTTATTTAAATATAGTTTTGGAAATCATGAACAAAATATAATTCTACTATTGGCTACAGGTTAAGTACTATATAACAGAAACAATATTTCCTATATTATTAAGAAAAGTAACAGTAATACTTCCAATGTGATACCTAACAATTAGACATATAAAAATGACAGTGACCCTTGAATGAGAAAGTGGTAACAATAACGAAAGTGCGTAAATTTCCAGTAAATTGGAAGTCATTAAGATATTTTTATATTAGTGTAGGGGAGGATAATCCAACACACATTCACAATATTTTGGCGACGAATGAAACTAATGAAGACACAAAAGTTAAAATCTTTTTGAATTTCGCAAGTCGTTTCTTTACATAACTTTCACAAATCTGTTAACCAACAGACTGAGATAAGTATTATATTATGTAAGCTTTAAAATCAGCGCTAGAAAAATGTAAAAGATACTGTTTCTTTGATTAAGAAAACAAGAAAAAGCCTTTAGAAGCCAAATTGTCCACAGAAAGTGATAATATTAAAAATAATGCTCTAGTGTTCGTTGATCAAAGTCTGGAGTATCTTAGTAAATAGTTAGATTTTAATGAAAGCAATTGGCTATAGAAAATCCCAAAATTATATTTAAAACACGAGGTTTCATTTGATGGCTCTGAGGCAATATTAAAGGTTCTAAATTTATGAGAAAAAAATAATATCAAAGTGAACGAACTTTACTCTGAAATAACAATATTACACGAAATCTAGGTAAAAGTGAGAGCAGTATTTCATTAGTAAAAATGAGCTTTTGATCGACATTAATTTAGCAACTGAAAGCGATAAAGCATATTACAATTTTACTGTAGACAGAAAATTGTTAAAGATGCAAGAAGTGCAAAAAAATATAGCTTAAAAATAAAATAGTAAAAACATATCCTTTGTCCTTTTCTACTCTTTCGTAAAATATTATATTTTTGAAGTGTACTACATTTTTATAGGTTATTCTAAAAAAACATTCTACCATTAACCGAAAAAATGTTGGTAATCCTAGCGGCGAATGGTGATAGTTCGCGACCGGGAATGCTCAGTTTAGTTCGCGAACGGTACCGCTCAGTTTAGTTCGCGAACGGTAGCGCTCAATTTAGTTCGCGAACGGTACCGCTCAGTTTAGTTCATCGCGAGTGGTAGCGCTGTGTCTAGTTCGCGACCGGTAGCGCTGTGTTTAGTTCGCGAACTAGGTCGCTCCGCTCTGGAATTCCAGAAAGACAGCTCGTTCGCTCGCTTTGCTAGCGCTACTTCACGCGCTATCTTTGTTATAATAGTTGTGGTTACTGATAGTTGTCTTTTAAGTGTTAATGGGATCAAAGTGTGTTTTGTTTTCACATTCCATGTTAAATTTCCGATTTTGACTTCTGCAATAATTATTAATGTTTAACAGTTACAGTTTTTTATTTTATTTTTATATCTGTCTCTTCAGTGAAATGTGTCCACAGCGAACTGTGTTACCTTTTAGATAATAAACTAAAACAAAAGTTGGTCTTCGGGAAAGGATCGAACGAACTAATGAACTAAGGAGCGAGAGATCTGGGAACTAGTTCGCGTAGTTCGCTCGTGGGAGCGCTCATCCGAACTAGTTCGTTCGCGAACTACACAAGACTAGTCTGTTGAGATGAAACGGTTAGCGCAAGATGGGAGGTGATGGAGTATTGCATCAAACCAGTCGAGAGACTGATGACAGCAAAAAAAAAAAAACCTCTGAATTCATTTGAAAGAGTTGGGGTGGAAGGAATCTCATGTAGATTTGACACTTACGACAACTGCATTGCGAACAGTTCAGAACAATAATTATTTTCTGTAACTTGGTTATTAAGAACTAATCAGCAAAACGTATCGTAATATTTTTAAAGAAAAGAAAATCGGTCAAGTTTGAAAATTGTACCTAAAAGGTATTTTCCCAAAATCTTTATTCACGTAATACTTTACCGAATTTTATATACATGACTTTTGTGGAGCAAAATTATCTGTTTGATGAAATTGCTAAAATTATGTGTTTCTGCAATGTTTAATGAAGTACGGGGTTATGAAAATAAAGTGAAAAGGGGGGAGAGGCGAAACAAAAAATCTCTTACAAATAGTTGGATGAAAAGTATCCAAACATTTTCAGAATCATTGGGATTACAACTTACATTTTTTACCCCTGAAGATTATCGAAAAATATTTTTATCATACCGCCCTCTAATTAATCCCGTATAATTATTTTTGCAACCAACATTTTTCCTAATTTTATGTTGTAATCATAATTGGCGTAGTAACAACTACAATAGTTCGGAATAACAAATCTCTATGTTAAACGGTTCAGATGTTATGTGAGTGTCCAACTGACAAGCGATTTCACAAGAGTTTCATTTTTAATTGGGAAGGAACGCGAATATATATTGTAATCGGACAATTAAACGGCTGCTACGTGGTGAGCAGAAAACGTGAGTTGCCTAAAAAGGGAGGGGGGATTTTAATAAATATAATATAATGTTATAATTAACATCTGAAAATGAAATGCATTTAACATAATTATAATAAAGGGAAGCTAAAAGGAACCAGAACCATAAATATTAGACACAAAATAATATCCCATTTATTGATTCTTATGGCTTATACAAGGCCGGGTAATAGTTAACTTTACGTTAAACATATTCAGACCAACAAAACAAGCAATACCCGACGTTTACAATCCGCCGATGAAAAGCAAACAATAACTGAATGAAATATTACAACAAATAAAAACAGCAAAGTTAACATGTGAACAGCATGGCAACACAGGCCATCAAATTGAAGCTAACATTTACTGTAACAAAGGAGTATCCCAGGGGCGCCGTATAAAAATTAAAGAAAAGCATCGTAATGAATTCACAATTAGCAAGATGCTTGAAATTTACAGTGAAACATAAAATCAGCTAGCTCAGTGATTAGTGGCGGGAGCAGAGTCTTATCCCAAGCGTCGCTTAAGGGCTCACAAGTCCGTTAAAACCCAATGAATAGTGACCATCTGCATCCGGTACATTACCATAAATGCATCGCCGTGAAGTAGCGTGACATGCTCAATGTCACTGCAGCTGTGGAAGCCAGAAAAGCGGGTACGATCGCGTTATTAAAACAACTACCAGACAATGGCAGGCATGCCATATAACCTCTCGCTTCCCAAAGCAAGAGAGTGATCAGATCCAGACAATGATCACTGGACGGGAGCGTATCGGCTGACACGTCTGTTCAGAAGCTCGTCCCGGCAGCAAGTGAAGTCAAAAAAATGGCCTCTTCTCGTCTTCTTCTCCAAAGTCGTCTCTTCCTCTCCACATGCAACAGAATCCCCTTGTATTAAGATTTGGGAACCCCAATAACGTTCATGATTGGTTATCTACATATGTCCGTCGTCACGTGATTTATATCGCGCCTCGCATTTGCTGTATCCCTCCGCGCGTTTTCTGCCTGGCCTCGAGCAAAGCGGCGGAGAGGGGTGAGTTCACCGGCCCCGCCTAACGGAATACACCCGTTGTGAAGCTGTGGCGCCGCCAAGTCGGTGGGGCCACCCATTGTCCCGCTCTCGACCGTCCGAAAATGGCCGTTTAAGCCTCCAACATTCACTTCC
The DNA here is from genome assembly GCA_031002005.1 of Vandiemenella viatica. Taxonomy (NCBI): domain Eukaryota; kingdom Metazoa; phylum Arthropoda; class Insecta; order Orthoptera; family Morabidae; genus Vandiemenella; species Vandiemenella viatica. Next base: position 252,431,216 of record JARYHS010009186.1, read on the forward strand.
TTACTGAGCCATGAGTTTTACAGAAAATAAATTCACAATAATTATACCTCTGGCTGCCCTGGTTTACTATATTTTTTAATTTATCCATACAATCCCTATTATTTACGGTCTTTATCCGTCACGAGATTAAATATAGTTAAGAAAAATCTGAATATAATTAATAAAAATTTGAATATAATTAACCTATTTAATTATATTCATTGTGGGTGACGCTGTCACACCACAATATATAAAAAAAGAAACTTTACTAACAAATTTATAAATGAGATTCCTTCCAAACGCCATAGAATGGTACATACACGTTTTATGTATTTGTGAAACAAACTAACTCCACGTCGACAGTTAAAGATTGCCTTCCATTAGTGAATCTAACCCTTTCTTTTCCATCGAGCGTGGTAGGTGAGCGGTAAAGCTCTGGCCTCGCATTCGGGAGGACGTGGGTTCATATCGGTTTTCCATGGTATCGCAAAAACACTCTGGGACAGTTCATGTAATAAAAGGTCATACAGTTGCTTGCCCCAGTCCTATCCCGTACCCAGTTACCTCGACGTCGACGAGGCGTAAAGGCATAAGAAAAACAAAAAAATTGGGAAAAAGCATCTCTCCCTTACGTAGCCTTTTCAGCGTCCGGTACTGCCATGAAAAGTTTAGCTGTATGTTGAAATTAATCATTCATTTCCTTTGCTTGAATCCATATAAACGCATTTTGCAACGATGCTACACACCTTTGCAGCACTTTTCCTCGAATCCTAGTTGACTTCTCTGAGGTATCGCCGACATATTTCCTGTATTTTTTCTCGGCCGGACTTGAGTCCGGTGTTCAGTAAAGACATTTTGATATAGCACATCACTGTAGTAGATAATGTGCTCGACTGTAGCTAGTTTCGACACTAACGGGGAGACCGTAAAATGGATCTGTAATGGACTTAAGTTAGTCCCGTTTATGTCCCAAGCTTATGGACGCATCAAGGCGGGCTAACAGTTTAATGTTATTATGTCACGGAGAGCACTGTAGATGGACTAGAACAGAATCAGGGCGAGGATGCGATTTGAAATTATTGTTAATCATGTGTTACTAGTAACGATTCCTTGTTAATTATTATGTATTGTTCACTCTAATTTGTTCTAATTCAAAATGTTTTGATTAACAATGACAAATGAGATCAATCGTCACTATTAATATTATAATTGTGAAAGTAACTCTGTCTGTTTGTTACTATTTACAACTAAACGGCTAAACTGATATCGATGAAATTTGACACTGAAATACTATATGTGATTAGGAAGAACATCGGATACTATCATCGGAATAAATAACATATTTTGTTTTGAAATTCTGAAAACTATCCGAACGGTAAAAGGCATATGGATAGCGTGTGTAAGTCTCTATAATTTAGTATCGGTGTCTTAGGCTTTGTTTCTCTCGCAGTAAGTTTGTTTACGATCTTTTTATAAATTTCTCATACACACGCAACATACTATTTCGCTGAACCAGACTATTGTTTTGTCTTTATATATAGCTAGCTGACCAGTTTCCAACACCAATAGATTATATATCACAGCAAAGGACAGCAAAACCTAAAAAATTGTGTGCAAAACGGTCTTGATGTCCCCAGAGAGTGACATAATTTTAAACCACAAACAAAAATCTGACAGGAGAACTGTGATGGGTACTCACCCACAGTTAATACACACCACCTTATTTCTTGCTATTTTTAAACATGTTCCATTGGTTCTGTTCATGATACATGTTCAGTGGTAGAATGGTATAGTGATGGCTATTATTCGGACACCATACATTTTGGTACCCCTTTCAAGTAACTTAAAGTTTTTGATATACAATTCTAGCAATAAAATTATAAGTCCACACTTAGGAAATCGCAGGATTTAGCTAGTAACGTTATAAATGCGGAAGTAACTCTGCCTGTTACTCTTGGTTAAGTTTTTACGACTAAACGGCGAAACCAAGCTTGATGAAATATGGCAATGAAATACTATGCGTCATTTGGAAGGATACAGTATTTTTATCGAGATAAATAACATATTTTGTTATTAAATTTTGGAAAGTAACCGAACGGTGACAGACAAATGAATAATGTGTAAGTCCCTGTAATGTCGCATCGGTCTCTTAGACATTGTTTATCTCGCAGTCAGTTTGTTTATGATCTATATATAAATTTCTTCTACAGACACAATTTACTGTATAGAATAAATGTAGAATTGTCAAGAATCAAACTGTTATTTTGTATTTATATGTAGCTAGCTCACCGGTTTCCTACCCCCAAAGTTTATCTATCTTAGCAAAGTCAAAAACGCTGTGCACAAAATGGTATTGACATTGATGTGCCCAGAAAGTGACTTAATTTTAAACCATAAACAGAAATCTACCAGAGGAACTGTGGTGGCTACTACCCCACAATTAATCCCCTACACCCTTTTATTTTGTTGCTATTATCAAACATGGTGCAAATTTGTTCTTTTCATGGACAGGTTCAGTGGTGAAGGCTTCCGCGTCATATTATTCGGACTAAGTGCTTTTTGGGATACGTTTTACGAAACTTTCGTCATTCCTAGCAACAAAATTCTAAGTCCAGGCATACGAAGTCAAGGGTAACAGCTAGTATTTAATAACTGATAATAAAATTTAAATACATCACGACGATTAATATTTAACATTTACGCAGATATAACATGTTGGTGATTTTTTGGCCTAAGATCCTTACTTGCTATGATATGTTTTTTTGTTGTTCTTCCGTCTTGCGACTAAAAAACTGCTTTTCGTGGCACACGCGTTTCGTCTTTAGTTATACGTATTCAGTGCCCTAGTTAAATATATATAGAACAAATATATTTACATGTACAATAATGTTATTGATTTTTTGTGCGTGTTTGTAAATAGTTTAAGTTGTCTTGTATTACAAACTATTTACAGTTTTATACTATGAATTAATACGCCCTAGTTCGCAGTTCCACCCTAGCTACAGGAGATGTCTTAAATAAAGAGGGAACGCGTTTCCCATAAAAAAAGCAGTTGTTTTAGTTGCAAGACGGAAGAAAAACAAAAAAACAGTTTACGCAGACATTGCCGGCTAACTTAAAAAATATAAGTGGAACATTGAGACTCTGTCACCGAGCGTGGTGGGTGAGCTGTAACACTCTGACCACCCTCTCGGGAGGGCGTGGATTCGTATCCCCGTCCGGGCATCCAAATTTGGGTTTTCCAAGGTTTCCCCAAATAACTCCAGGCGAATGCTGGGATGCTTTCGTCAAAAATTCATGGCCGAATTCGTTCCCGTTTCTTGCGCCCCCAGTCCTTTCCAGTCCAAGTCCTAATTACCTCGACTTCCACAAGGTGTTAAGCCATAAACAAAAAAAAGAGTCGGTCGGTTACTGTGCAAAGTACGGCCAGTCGAAAAAAAAAATGTTAATTCGGGTTGAGAATACAGTTAACTGATTCCTTAGCTCTTACTCTTCAAGAATAAGTCTACCGGAAAGCCGTAAGATATGCAACAGGTGCAATTCGCGCTGAAACACACGCTTACGTACGGCGTTACTGACTTTGCGTTAATAGACGTCTTGAACCGCCTGTGACGTAATTAATTCAAAATCCACTAAGCACCATGGAATATTAGTAGTCATTATGGTCCAAGCTGCCATTCAACCTAAACACAACACGGTTAAGTATATAACTGAACTTGCGACAATAGACGTCTCGGGCTGTTTCTGACGTCATTATGGTAAGAATTCGGCATGCAAGCAACCTTCTTCACTCAAAATCCACTATAAACTATGGAATACTAGACTTCATTCAGGTCCAGGCAGCATTTCACACCCTCCGCTAATACAGCTCCTTGAAAATCAACATTTATACTGCATGCAGAGGAGTACATTCACGGTAAAGATGGCTGCTACATATTGGCTAATACCGCACGTAACCCGACGATTTGCATTGTATTATTCCTGTCTTACCTGTTTCGGCGGCTTCACCTACACTTTTTGTTGAATATTAATGCCTAAGAAAAGTGTTAATCATAGTTTCTTTCAGAAAGAGCAGTTTTTTCTACTGGCCATACTTTGCACAACAGTCAAAGAGTCTATCCGTGATCTTCAAAAGTTGATTAAGTTTTGATTGCGGTGAATGGGTTCACGGCTTGTGCAATATCGCTCAGCTGTCGAGTATACGCGTCACAATGTCCGCCGGTTTTACGTTCCCGTATGGAACTGTTTAACTCCCTCTACCATTCGCTCACCGAGTAACTCACTACGCAGTCTTAAAACTGCACGAGTAGGAGAGAAAAGCCACCCCAGCGGGAGTGAAGCGCCATAAAGTAGGGAATTTTGTAGCAGAAAAGTTCAATTCCAAAGTCAGCGTCTGCACCCCGAGACTGCTGGTGAATATCTCTGTTTATAAGGGCCTATAAAAGTGGATGAGGCTGGGAGCGGCTCCGTGCTTTGTTACTGTGGCTCTGCTTCCTGGTTTCTGGTGACAGCCTCACGCCGCTGAAACATAACCAGTAATGCACGAGCTCTCTCGCTCCCTGTCTCTCTCTGTCTTTCTCTCTCTCACTCCTTGTGGCATGGTGTAGAAGCGTGGAGTAACGAACAGAAAAACATTGTGACTCTTGAAAATGCTACCATCAGTTAAGATAGCATTGGGCGAGTATAACCCAGATCTGTTTGAACTCTGAATCATTTATACAGGGTGATTCAGGGGGAATGGTAAATATTGAAGGAGATTGTAGTATTAACAATATTGAGTAAAACAGTTCATATAAACATGTGCCGGATTTCCATGCGTTTTGGAGATACAAGTGGTGGAATGTTATGCATAAAATAAACCGTTTCCCATTAGAGTATTGTGTGTGGCGATGATTGAAAAACAAAGCGTGCAAAGAAAAAGTAAACACAAGAGACGAACAGCAAGATAAAAAAAAAGTAAACATTCAATACGATTACAAGGTGGGGAAAGAACTGCCTGTTGAAGACTTGATATGTAAATATGGTGACATTACATTTGATAACAAAACCAACTGGGCAGGACACATTGGACAGGTGGTAAGGAAAGGTTTAAAAATCCTTCTTTTAAAAAAAATAGTGACGAGGGGTTGTACGAGAGAAGTAAAGGAATTGGGTTACAAAACTTTGGTCAGACCATTGCTCGAATATGGTAGTGTAGTATGGGACCCTCATTTTACGTATCAAATACAGGAGTTGGAGAGGGTGCAATGAAGGGCTGCTAGATTTGTTCCTGGAAATTATCGCAGAATGCAATCAGTGACAGATATGATAAAGGAGCTGGAATGGGATTCATTGCTAGACAGGAGGAGGATGAGGAGGGTTATGGGAGTGTACAGGGCGTATAGTGGCGATGAGGCATGGAAAGATATTGCAGTAGGTATGAAAAGTAATGCATGGAAGCGACCATGACCACAAGCTGGCACTCGATTTCAGGCAAGATTCTCTTTTTAATGTAAGGGTGACAGGGATTGGAATAAGTTACCAAGACGATTGATGAATAATTTAGCAGAAACGTTGAAACAATTTAAAGTTAAAATTTGTAGAGGGCAAATGTAGGTGAGGGCAGGAAAGGGGGAAGATGGGTGTATAGGGAAATCGCCATCGGAGAATGCACTCCATTGCAATTATATTAAATTACTCGCTCTAATCGTAAACACTGTTACCCTCATAAATGTATAACAATACGTAATCAGAAGGGCTACACGTAACGTTGCGAAGAGAGCTGCAAAGCGTAATGAAGTCGACGATGGGATTTTCGAACATTTAATTTAAACTGTTGTAAAATATTCATGTATTTTTACAAGAATGAATGTTATTTTATTCATAACATTCCAGCACCTGTTTCTCCAAGACGAATGTAAATCGGACACACATTTATATGTTCCTTTTTACTCAATATTGTTAACACCTAACACCTCCTTAAATATTTACCATTCATTCTGAATCATCTTTTAATTATTTTTTTTCCTCTCTATCCGGCCAGCAAATATTGCTAGAAATTTACTAAACGTAGTTCCAGTAATTTAAGTTTATTTAATAATTTTCCGTTATCAAAACACAAAAATCTTCACAATGTACTTTCCTAATTGGTCAACTTCCTCGAAACAACTGCCAAAATATTATATCTCTCATCCTGTCCATTCATAGTAACTAAGGCTTTTCGCCCCAGCGCAATCATTCCTACGCACCGCTTCATAACGATCTCCAACCTTTCCATAACTCTATGGGTCGTCTTAACTTTCTCTTTCGTAAATTCATTTAGTGAGCATTTCTCAGGGCCGTGTGTCAGCACAGGAAGAATGCTCTGGTAGTAAGTTACTTTCTTTAGGATTTTGGACATATTAGATTTGAGTGTAATGTAATATCTCCCAAAATCTCGCCATCCCAGATTTATGCGACGGAAAATTTCAGGTCTTACGTCAACTCTTTTGGTTACAACCTGTCAAAGATAAATGTAATCGCTGACATTTTCTAAAAATTATTTTGTTGTTGATTTCCCTACGTCACCTATTTGTCAGACGTTTGTTTATGAAAGATTCTTTCTCGGGCCAACTGCTTTACACTCAAATAAGAGATCGGTAGCTAAGGTTTGGAGTTCATCAATGTCAGCAGTCACAATCGCAATGTGCTAAGTTCCACTGCTAATTTTTATATTAACCAGCAGTAAGTAGATATCCCGCTCCTTGCAACATATGGCCCTACTGTTGGTTTTGGCGGTAGCGATATCTCTTAGCGTGTTATTACTACTAGTCAACAAACCACTTTTCAAGTTATACATTTTAGCGCAACGGGTATTATAGTCAAATAATTCAATCATTACACTCATTCATTTGGCCGAACTTTATTTTATACTTCAAACACTCGCTGCTACAATACACTGCCAACACGCTCCTATCCATACATTCTTTTTTAGTCCTCTCTCGCCATCTTGACCACTTTACTCCCACTCTACCAACAACAACAGTAGTACCAACTACAACAAACTAAATTATTAAACAAACTTAAAATTACCCACATGTCTAAACAAACTACTTATGCTGTGAATTCTGTTTAACCTATTTTATTTACAATTATTTTTATAACAATGATTTTGTAAGTGGGATCTCACAAATGTGTTCAGCGAATCTCAAGTTGTCAAGTCTTCTCTCATTGATTCTAATTCCTTTCTCCGCCCATTCTAGCTTTGATATTTCCATCTTCAAGACAGCTGAAATTTATATATACCAAAGAATTCCGGCATCTGCCGTACTTTTAAAAATGCAATACCCACTGTGCGACGTATTGTTTGTGATGCAGCGGATTGTGGGATGTCCGTGCCGGATTTGCTGCTGTAGCTATTATGATAGCGCCGTAACAGGTAGTTAATCACAGGGGCGAGGCTCTAATTGCGTGTCTCAGTGCGATTAAGCAGTGTGAAATTGCACTCCCGACGCAATTACACGGCTTACAGAGGCTCTGCCCGCCGACAAAACTCGCGGCCGCTCGCAGCCGATCAGCCACGAAATTGCTGATCAGCCCTGACTCACGGCAAACAAGTGTCTATCGAATTGACGACCTATACCATGTACCATCACTCGTATTGAGCAGCAGTCGGGTTCGAAATCCACTACGACCCCTTATTAAGGTTTTCTTTTTATGGTTCTTTACGCTGAAGAAAACTATTGTCGTTACTATGGGACGTCCAAAAACTACGTTGCTCGGTCTAGCGAGTATCATATTACTAATTAAAGCCCACCAATTTTCTTATTATTATTTTTAGTTTAATTATTATATCATATCCACATAACATGTAACATTCAAGGATAATATCGATTGCTACAGATCGGTATCGCTGGATTAATTGTAAAAAAGAATAGAATCTTTGCTATTGTATTCTAGCAAGTTCCGTGATTTTCGCTGGAGTAGTTAGAACCTATCCGAACAGAATTGTGTGGCGATAAAGTTTTTGTTTATGTTTAAAGTATGTGGATTTATAACTATATTACGACAAGCTAGAAATAACTCACAGAGCCGTGTCGGCGAACAAAAAAACTGTGTTGCAAAAGAAGTGTGTGTATTATCACTTATGGTGGACTATTGCCGCCATTGTATGTAAGGTGATGAAATAAAACTGTTTCTTTTATGTACTGATTGAAATTAATGTAGCTAGTTAATGTAAACTTGTCTCATTTTTGGCCAAAGGACTTGCAATCTTGTAATTGAACTTATGGTAAAATATCAGTCTGGTGGTTAGACAGTTCTGTGCTTTGCGATTTATTAAAGTGTGTGGATAAAATAAAAATCTTTTTATTCCACTAACCATCTGACTGTGGCGACCGTATTTATAAGAACCAGGGAAAAAAGAAATTAGAAGTTCCGATCGCCAGGTAGTAATATTATACGCAAAGGACTGTGATGTAGTAATGTTATTAAAAAAAAATGACAGCGTATTTATTACTACCATTTTAATGCAGAATATAAGAAAAATATTTCTACACCGGGGAGGGGTTGGACGGAAAATTACGCTTTACTACGTCGAGAGGCGGGGGTTTCTGATCCATGCCATATTCATTCATATTACCTGACACAGTTAAAATAAGGTAAAGAACACACAGTAGCATGTATTTGTTTCAGTCATTTAATTATCTCCGTATGCAATTTACAGGAGTCTGAAAGAGAAAACGATACAAAATGTCTTCTGAAATCAATAGGAGAAAAAAAACTACGTGTCACCCGGGGGGGGGGGGGGTAGTGCCAAAAGACACTACGGGCTACGGAAGGGGGGGGGGAGAGGAGATTGACAGGAGGCCAAAATGGACCCACGTGGTTTATGGACGCTCCCTATGTGGATATAGCTACCTTTGAGACTTCCAACTTTGCTCGTTATGATCTGCTTGTTGTGCTTGCTATTCAAGTATCTCTAATTAATCTACTTCCTGGCGATTCAGTGCCTCAGATCAACTTAATTCTAAATTAATCTACTTTTATCTTAATTGTCATCTTTAATTGCATCTAACAATTTATCTTATCTCTTGTACTGGAGACGACTTTTAACGTTCACGTTATAATTTGCGCTTCCTCTTTATATCTAAAAGGAAAACGTATACTATACCTAAGATTAATTATCTTACTACAGGAAACGGTCGACCCTTCAATCAATACTAAACTTTACTATGTGCACTCATTCCCACATTTATTGCACGACTTCTAGTACACGTTGCACTGAACTGAATATAAACTTTTACAATAACATATTTTTCCTTTGCTGCAGTCGCAGCTACAGCTTCCTACATTTGAAGTCAAACTATTTACATGATACTTCTGCAGCTCTTTCATGGCCTCTACGAATCTAATCAGCCATGGTCTTGATTTTCTGTGCATTGATATTATCTTTTTTTTTTTACTTATGCTTTGCTTAGAGGCGGAAGAGCACTGGGGGCAAGGAAAGGGGAGGAATTTGCCCATGGGCCTTTTGAAGGAACCATCCCAGCATTCGCCTGGAGTGATTTGCGGAAAACCATGCAAACCAGAAATCTGGATGCCCGGACGGGGATTCGAACCTGCGTACTCCTGAATGCGAGGTTACAACGTTACCGTTGATATTATCATCCTCCTTAATGCGTCCATGATAAAATCATCATTCTCATCAGAAACAGTCTGTCATAAATCACCATTCTTATCTCACTCCGTCCATCTTGCACAATCTCTTTGCTTTCACCTCTGTCGCAGGTTTGCTCCTTACTACCAAAGATGCTCCCAAATAAAAATATCATTATTTTTAAATAAAATTACAAGCTGGCGCGATACATGCTATTTACAACGAGCTGACCGATCTGGTGGCTCAGTGGTTAAGGCGTCTGACTGGAGATCAAAATGTCCCCTGTTCGAATTCCTATCTCGACGAGGATTTTCAAAGGCGCTTCACCCCTGGCACAGCTTGTTATATAATGTGAAGTACATAAGAAAGCTTCCGTGGTTCGGTTTCCACGTTAAACTGTAGGTCCCCTGTACCCGGCAGGATTGCCGGGCTAGGTTAAGGCGGCTAGGACAGCGGCGGAATACGCAGCCAATAGAAACCCGGTCTCCAGGTCATTACAACTACACGGAATTATTATTATTATGCAACGAGTTATATTTTGCGTTCACCCAAAACTAAATGTCGTTGTTATAATTTTGTTACACTATGTTCCACAGACTTGCCATACAAGTGAATTACTACTCCATCGTATAAGGTATGTTTGCAGCTCTTCAAATATAGAAGTAGGATTCGCTTTCTTTTTTTTTTTTACTGTAAAATAACACTTGAGCCGCAAGTCAAAATTGACATTTGTAGACAGTTATTGTTATCACATCTGCCTCAAAAACATATTAATGGAGAAGTAAAAAATTGTCACTACTACCGACTATAGTCTGTCGTCAAGGATTCAGGTGTTCACTGTTTCTAAACTTCTTTCCTGTTTCTTGCTGTTCACTCCTTTCGTGGAAGACATCCAAGAATTTCGCCGGATGGTTCTTTCAGATAATGCTGATTATAACTTAATTAGTTAGTTCTTCAATTAACAGGTTTCCGTAGTCCGGTCAACAGGTGTCTTTTACCTTTCGCCATATGATAATGATTAACACAGCCTCTGAGTTTATTAAATAGTTCAATGAAACAACAAGATCTATGGCAAAATTTTCATCGAGATGTTTTTATTGCGTCGAAATCCTTATAACAACATTACACGCGGATAGGGCTCCAGACTGGTCCAAATGTACTAAAACACGTTACAAACAATCTGCGGCTATTAAACTTAAGCGAACATTCCTGCTTGACAACTTACAAACAATCACCTAAACTTCTGTTCAGAAATATTGATGAGGACTATTTCTGCTCGACATTCCGGGCGTTTAAAAACGCTTGAGAAAAACATAATTAGGAAACACTAACATTAGAATTAAAGGTATTTACACGCATTAAAAACATGAAACTAGCAACATCAAACACTCAAAATAGCTGAAAATTGTCCTCAAAACACCTCGCCCCGTCTTTTTTTGGGGGGGAAGGCTGTCATCAGTCTTTCGACTGGTTTGATGCAATCCTCCATCCCTTCCTATCTTGCGCTAACCTCTTCATCTCAACATACCCCTTGCACCCTGCGTCCTCAATTTCCTCCTCATATATTATAATCTCTGTCTTCCTCTACAGTTCTTATCTTCGACTGTTCCCTCCACTAACAAATTAACCAATCCAGCGTGTCTCAAAATATGACCTAAAAGCCTGTCTCTTCTCTCTGTAAGCTCCTTCCACAAACTTCTTTCCTTACGAGCCACTTCCAAAACTTGTTCATTTTCAGCATCCTTCTATAGCAGCACGTTTCAATTTTTCTTTCTTTCCGGTATTCCTAAAGTCCATGTTTCGCTACCGTAAAGTGCTGTGCTCCACACAAAGAGTTTAAAAGAGTTCTTTCCAAGTCCTAGATCAATATTTGAAACTGAAAGATTCCTCTTTTTCATGAAGGCTCTTTTTGCTAGTGTTATTCTGCTTTTAACATCATTCCTGTTTCGACCGTCAGTTATAATTTTACTTCCCAAATAACAGAATTCATTTATTTCTCCTATCTCATTCGATCCCATTTTTATATTTAATCTGCTATTATTGGTATCATTACTTTTCAATTTCATCACTTTCGTCTTGGTTTGATTTATATTTTATCCAAACTCTTAGTTCAAAAGGTTCCTCCAGTATTTTGTTCATGCCATTCAGTAACTTCTCAGTATCCTCAGCCTGTTCCGCTATCAAGACAATGTCATCAGCAAATCGTAGCACTTTGGCTTATACAGTGTTTACAATTACAAGCATTCAGTTAATGTTTCACACATTATACTACTTTTGATCATATTACACATTACTTGCACAGTGTTTCCACAAAATTAATATTCATTCTCATGAAAAATATAAAAATTCATGTTATCGTCTCTCTATATTCAATGCCTATGACTAATATTAATAATAGGCTCGGTTGAAGGGTGTTACGCTGTATTTACACAATAAATATTAAAAATACTTCCATCTTGTAATGCTGGTGGATATGTTATGTTACTCGTCCTGTCTATGGTAGGCCATTTTGTTCTGCCACTACCGATACACTACGAGTAGTCTGTTTTAGCAGATCGTGTAGCGTTCCGGTGGCTCAGTGGTTAAGACATCTGACTGAAAGCCACCGGTTCGAATCCCTGGCTCGGCGGGGATTTTCGAAGGCCATTAAGCAGACCATCACCTCTGGAACAGCTTTTTGTGTAATGTGAAGTACGTCAGAACGCTTCCATAGTACGCATACTATGTTCAACTGTACTTCCCCTCTACCCGGTAGGATTACCGGGTTAGATTAGGGCGCTTCGATGGGGGCGGAATGCGCAGCCAATAGAAGCCCTGTCACCAGATCACTGCGACAAAACGATCCCTTAGACCTACCTCTACATGAGAGAACGATATCTCGTTATCCTTTTTGTAGATTTAATGCTGAAAAAGAAGAACTTATGCACATTCGGTCCACAAATAAAACAATATTTTTACAAGTTTGATCCTCCAAAACAAAATGAAAATTTGTTCTTCACACAATAAATTTATTTAATTCGTTAACACTCCAGCAAATCGGTGGGCAAATGCGGGTTGATAGACTTAAAAAAAATGGCGTGTACTTTTTTCTCTCAATAATCCTCGCTATTCATTCATCAACGTTCTACCTCACATTCAAACAGTGTTTTTTTTTGTTTTTTTTTTAATACAAATTTTATTGCTCGACCGCCGAAATAAATTTTACGAAATCTCTTGGTTTCGACATCCATACTCAGCCAGGTGGGTGAACTGTAACGCTCTGGCCTTGCATTCGGTAGGACACTGGTTCGAAACTCCGGTCGGCCATCCAGATTTCGGGTTCTATGGTTTCCCGAAATCACACCAGGCAAATGTCGGTATAGTTAGTTCAGGATGGCCATACCCGCATTACTACCCGTTCCTTGCCCCACTGTCCTTTCTCGTATCTAACGATCTTGGCGTTGACAAAGCGTAAAAGCACTAAGCATAAAAATATTTTTATTGAAAAAGAGAAGAAAATAAACCTCGCAGTTGCTGTATGAACCAGACACTTCCACAGGTTTCTGAAGTAAAAGTAGCGGGCCCAGAGTGGATACTTGAGGAAGCGCCTGTGCCTGTGTTATTTCCCAGCGCTGAGCTGCGCTGCGAGAAATACTTCACTTTTTAAAACCGCCGCGACGTATTACACGCATAAACTTTTTTTGGTGGAATGTTTTAAACAGAGTTGCCAACCTACCATAAGTACTCATCTGACGGGGCCGCCAGTGTTGCCAACCACCTCCCTCTGAAATAAATATGCATTTTTAGCCTCCCTGTTGACGCGTATCATGAATATTTTAAGCCGCCGCCGGAATTAGAGTAGTTGTGTGGGAGTTATACTGCTGGACGTGGCTTACATTCTCTCTCCAAAGTTCATGCATTCATCAGCGCAATCCAAGGATCCTATTTTATTTTTAGTCCGTTGCTCCCTACACAAATTTCAGAATTTTTGGTGACAGATATTCTCTCTCGTTTTCAAAGTAGAAAACGGAGGAAACTTATTGAAACCTATTTCGTAGAGTGACTCATTGTTTTAACCTGATATAACAGTATTGCTTGAAGCAAACACAAAGGTTTTATAGGTTCCAGCTGGTGTCTTAAAAAGATTTTGAGAAATATTTCCACCATCAGCTGAGAGCGAAACATAAAAAACTTTTTCGTTTTCCTTTTTATTTTGAGTGTTTGTCAATTTGTTTGTTACTATTGTACGTGTTTCCTCTTCTTCCAGCAGATGATACTCCATGGGCTGAAATCATTCGTAAACTGAAAAAAAAAGTAATAACCAATCACAAAAATATTTTGGGAAGTATGTGAGGCGTTGCTACTTGTGCGTCGCAGTATTTTTTTTACTCCCTTCATTTCGAAGAATTGTTCGTGACGGTATTTTTGTACGCAGCCCCATGTATCTTATTTATTTCACTTTCTTCCTTTTATGTACTATCCAGGTATTTACCGTTATTTGAACCACTTATTTTATCAATCCGACACCTTAATATCTGAAAAATCATTACTTCAATGTCATTGAAGTTTTCAATCATTTATTTACTTTCTGGAATAATTCGTTCAGTTTCCTTACAAAATTAAGCATACAATTTATTGCTGTAATTCAAATTAACAATATAATAAACATTTAATACTTATCTTCGGTTATTTTCATGATACATTCTTTCCTATTATCACACAATGTCTTACAAACCACACATTAATTCTCTTTCATTATTACCTCAGCCTGTAAACTTTACCTATAACGTTTACAGAATACTTGTCAAAATTCAACTTCAGTGATAGTTTCTTCTTCGAAACTTCCCTTTTCATTTAATTCATTGTCCGTTCATGCTTTCATAAAAACTATTTCATTTTGCGTCTCTTCTCTTCATCTGTATTTCGAAGATGCTCCGCAGTCTTTATGGGCGTCTTTGGCCTTAAAAATAAATTACCAAAGCTAAAAATATATACTCTGTGACCTCACTGCATTTCAGATATATTTACAACACTAACCATAATTTCCGGTAAGGACTATGTACTGTATCTTACAAGTAATAAATCTGTAATGTTAGTTTTTTTTTTTTTTTTTTTTTTTTAAGTTTTAGCATCACAAACTTTTATTACAATGGATATATCTATATATTCGGTCATGGGAGTTATTGAAGATTTAAACTCTTTATCCTCAACCTTAGTCTATTGTAAACGCTTAGTATAAACATTTTGCTGTCTTCGCAGCCGTCATACTGGAATAAATATCTTCACGAGATTTACGCTGCGTCCCAACGCTCCTCTTTCTTCCAGACGTTTCGACCAAGCCTAAGGTCGTCTTCAGGGGACTAGCTCCTGATGAGTCTGCTAGAGAAACATCTGGAAGAAGGAGGCTCATTGCGACACAGTTCATCCCGTGAAGATATTTATACCGAAGTGCATGTTATTCTTCAACGAGGGTGAAGAATTGTGCGCAAAGATAGGCATTATCAGGAGATACAGATCGTTCATACCTTCACTTTCAGAATCGGAAGAGGTGTTTGTCAGATTAGCAAGGTCACGTGGTCAATACCTGCGATCCTAAATACTAATTTTTTGTCCATAAAATATCTTTCTTTGTTACTTTTAGACCATCTGCAAAACATTTTTTTATTTAAACCGAACTTGAAAGGACCAAAAATGTCACGCTATCTTCACCTGCGACGCTGATACTTACATCCGTGACAAAGTAGCCATTTACCTATCTGAACCTGTCTTTCGAATGGGGACTCTTCTAGGTCCGTTACCATACCCAAAACAGGTAAAAACTACACCTAGTAATGTAAATACTCACAGGTGCATTAAAAACATCCATCTACCACTAAAACAGAAATGACTGGTTCTGGGAAAACGAGGACTTATCCGTATTACCGATTATAGAGTAAAGGATAAATTGCCTGTTGAAGAGTTGAATTGTAAATATCTTGGCACAAATTTAGTTAATAAACCCTGGGCAGGAAACATTAGGCAGGTGGTAGAAAAATGTTACAAAATTCTTAATTTACTTCCAGAGGGTAATGAGAGGATGTACCAGAGGAATGAGGGAATTGGTTTACAAAATTTTGTTCAGACCATTGCTTGAATATGGTGGTGTAGTATGGGACCAACATTTTGGCTATCAAATATAGGAGTTGGATGGCGTGCAAAGGAAAGCAGCTAGAGTTGTTTGAGGAAATTACCGCCGGATCCAGTCAGTAACTGATACGATAAAGGAGCTGGAGTGGGATTAATTGGAGTACAGGAGGAAAGTCTTGGTATTGTAGAGGGCGTATGTTGGAGGGATATTGGTCGAAGAATTAGGAATAGTGCATGGAAGTGAAAATATGACCATGGGCACAAGCTGGCAATCGATTTGAGGAATAAGAGAATGGGAAAATTTTCGTTTGTGGGTAAGGGTGTCAAGGATAGGAACAAATTACCAAGGATAATTTGCGAAAAACACTGAGTGAATTTAAAATTCAAAAATGGCATGAGTATACGGTTGGAGGAATTTAACATCCGAAGTGCATAACATAATATTGATAGTAGAACTAAGGAAACTGCCTCCTGAGCATCGCTCTATTACAATTAAATTCAATCCATCTCACCTGATAATGTAGGGAGACAACGATGTTTCGACAGCTGGCTCCGCCATCCTCTTTACGTGTGAACTCATTCTATTCTCCATATCGTCTTTGGTTTCTAGACCGGGCGTGGTGGATGAGCGGCTAACGCTCTGGCCTCGCATTCTGGAGGACGCAGGTTCGAATCCCCGTGTGGGTAGCCAGATTTCGGTTTTCCATGGTTTTCTTAAATGACTCCATGCGATTGCCGGGATGCTTATTTCCAGAGGCCATGACCTAATTCCTTCCGGTTCCTTGTTCCCAGTCACATCCCACCTCTAATGACCTCGACGTCGACGAGGCGTAAACCGATAAAAAAAAAAGATTTCTGGAGTTCTCCTGGTGTTCTATTGGTGAAAATGTAATCAGTCTAGCACTAGCACTATATATATGGACTTTGTAGGTGGCAAGTGTGCGCTGTAGCAGTTTTTTTTTTTTACAATGGCATTCAGCTTTTAAAACAATTGTCTATTGTGTATATAGAATCTTCCGGTATTATTCATGGCACAAGACAAAGGACGAAACAGGACGGATATTTAATTAAAACCGTCCATGTCCTGGGCCGGGATCGAACCGGTGACCCCTGCAACTCGCTAGCCCCGCGCTATCGGCGCCGGCGTATGTGTTATAAATGTGTAAAGACACTCCATTCGTGCGATTTCTCGACACGCGCAGTGGCGCTATTAAAGTTGCAGAGGTTACGAGCGAGTCTACAGAGCGAACAGACTGTATTCGGCTCGCGCGATACAAGCAATGAAAACGAACAGCCCGGCTCTTACGAGGATTACAGTGAAATGGAAACACAGCAATGCCGAGCAGATTGCATTGACGCGGGGTCGTTAAGAGTGCAGAGAAACTGATTACCATAAAAGAAGCAACGAGAGGACGAGCAGTACGGCTTTCAGCGCGTACAATGCACTCCACTCTACCGGACACTTTAAAAATTAAACAGGTGCAATGCGGCTGTCACTTTAATGCTCTGATTGTGATGGAGTGTACGCTCCGGGGGCAATTTCCCTGATGAGTGATTATCTCCAATACCCTATGACACAGCCTTGGTGCCTGGTGTGCTTGGAGCTGTTCTTCACTGGCAGCATTCTTTGGAAACTCAACTGGGGTAGTTTCCCCTTGACTTCGATATCCTCTTCAGTCCCGATCTCATAATACAAGTGCAAGAGAACTACTATTGTGTTATTTACTTTGTGTTAATGCTAGTTAACAATGAATGACCATAAAATTTGTTTTTGAAACAATAATTATTATTTTTTATAGATGGTATATATATATATGATACCTCGGGAGTCAAGCAGGAAAATTATACACACAACTTTACTGCTTCATGTTACTTTATTTCATGGAAAAAATTTATGTCTTTACCTTTATTTCGAGGAGCCATGTTGTACAGCTGCAGGATCCCAAGTTTCCAATCAGGGCTGCCAAAAGCAGAAGATCGAACATATGAGCTGTGAGAAGCGCGATGTATATTTTAGATGATACGATAGGCCTACTCTTCCCAAAGACATCGAGAGAAAGCCAAGCATAACTGTTTTATGGGCTATGTTTCCGACTTCCGACTGAACAAATGCTTTTGATGGCAGACGCGTTTCGCCTTTATTCAAGGCATCTTCAGTGCCCTAAGTAAACATATATTCACATATACTTTGATGTTATTTGATTTTTGTACAGTTTTCTGTTATTATTAACTAGGTACTTATAGCTTTTTTATATATATTCATTAACACCCGCTATTTCGTGTTTCAATACCAGCTACTATTGTCGCACTATCACTACTGTCCAAAGTTTTGTAGGCTGCATTCTAGCGAACGTCTTAACGTCGCCATCCGATGGACGAATCACTTCAGCAGTGTCCATGATGCAGTGTTTCAACTCGCGAAACGGAAATTTAAAAGCAATCACTACTAATTTACCACAGAACACCGACAAAAATCTATTAGAAAGATACAAGGACAACATTTATATTCGGATTCTTATTCTTAATCAAAGAATCACAGGCAACTGCACTTTGCAATATTTAATTACGCAAGGCTATATGGGCACCTTGACCAGTAGTTCGAACTAAAGGTGCCCACTTCGAAACTACATCGACGTTTTTATTCGAAGTGCATCATCTAAAGCAGGAGTCCCCAAAGTGGTCGATACCGACCCTTTGGGGTCGATAAGAGATCTCCCGGGGTCGATTACTACAGGGAGGTCGAAAGGGGGTCGATTAATACTAAAGAGGATCAATTGAACTGTGCAGGAAAAAATAGGAATGTTTTATTAAAAATCAGGTCAATAAGTTAAAGCTCATCCTCTTAATTCTTGTCTGTCATGTCGAAGTCATGTGAAGTAAATGATGAAACTTTTGCTCACTGAGGTGAGGTGGTTGTCAAGAGATGATAGTTGCAGTATTGAGAATTGAAGACTTCTTTAGGAAGGTAGATCCATCGCTAAGTGACAAGTTAAAACAGTACAACAACCATCTGTACATTCTGGCAGGTCTTTATTTGAAATTTATTCCATCTCTCCATAGCTTTGTTCCTATTATTTGCGATTATATTAATAGTGGAAAGTGTCTCGTTTTTCTGTTAATGTTATTGGGTGGATTTTATGAATTCTTTCCTTGAGTTGCTATCCAGAACTCCTTATTGCTTGGCATCATAAATGCCAAAAATGATTTAATGTATTTATTAAATACTTGTGGGAGTCGGTAAGAAGGCAAATATCGTATCAAGGGGTCGACGTGGTAAAAAGTTTGGAGACCCCCGATCTAAAGTAAATTGGAATATCGCTGAAAGGCGAGGTAAAGACAAAGACGCTGGTTGGCCAGGACAATCACGTGAGAAAAAGAATTGTGGTGAATGGCCATGAGAGAAGCGAGGGAATAGGAATGGCTAAGTTTAGTGAAGGAGTCGGTAGGAAAAGTGCTCGGGAGTGGCCGGTCGTGAAAAAAATGTTCACCGTTGTAGTGACTGCCTTGGTGGGCAAACTACGTTACAATTATCTTTCATACCTTTATGATTAATAATTGTGGATTTTTAATTTTAATTTTTATGAAGGAGTGAAAATTTATTAATTTTGCAAGAATCTCGACGTTAGTTGGAATTTAGGAAAAATTGTCACAATATGACATTTATTTTCTTATCACTGGCGATTACAAGTCTGAGCGAATTTACCGTTAACATTAACACAAATTGGCAAAATCATAAAAGCAACGCTCAGAGGTACAATTAGCCGTCATGAGCAAGCAAACAATTGTATATTTACTTTTAAATATATCTCAGAATCAAAATGCAAGAAATAATGACAATTGGAAACAATGAAAAAAACAAGTTATGACGATCTCAGACAAAGGTATCATAATACTGTGACTTTACAGTAAGAAAAGAAAATCATGGGCGCCACGAATGAACAATATATCATTCGAAAATAACTAGTTCTGGCAAATGATGCCGCTAGCTCAGGGGTTTTTACAATTACAAAGGGAGAACATGGATCTATCCTCCCAAAGTCGTTTAAGGGTTCTGTATCACTGAATGCACAATCAGATAGCTTGGTCGTAATAAGTTACCATTGTAGTTCTGCGTCTGATGTCTGCGGTGATTGGATCGGACCCACGATATGTGAGACTGTCTCACAAGTCGGCTACAGGCATTCTGGTCTGACAATGCGCGTCATCGCATTACCGGCTGTGTTGCCGTGATAAACTTGCTCCATCAAGCCGGAAGCCAGAAGTCGTATAGCAGCAGTTGGCGAAAGAAGTCAACTTTCCAAGTCAACCTCAGACTAGACTCGCATAGCATGGACTCGAAGATCGAATTGAATCTCGTCGCTTTTCTCTCTCGCGAGGAAACTTCTCGCACCGCCCCTTGTAGTCTCGAAGCTCACATATAACAGAAATTCCCAGGATTTTAAGTTATACGCTCATTGGGATTGGATCTTCACGTCGGCACCTAATGTCACGTGATATCCCCGATATGTGATTTGCCCAGCGTATCTAACAGAGGTCGGACATATTCGGCTGCGTTCGGGGATGACTCTGTGTTCGGGCGGCAGGCATTTCCCGCCCGGTGAGTGACCTTGTTGACCGCCCATTCCCAGGAAGCAGAGTGTGTGGTCCGGCAAACCCCAAATCCGCGACTTCTTGTCGCCATGGTTCGGGAAGACCACGATTAGCTTCAAGCCTACATAGCTCAATAATTCTTTAATATTCGCTTTACCAAGATACACTGTATGTTCACCATTTCATTACAGTCCTCACTTGTAATCTTGCGTACTTTATAAAATTACAACAAAAATCTATTTAGGTGGTCGCCCAAGATTTATGTAAATTACTCTAACATTATGACATATATAATAAAAATGCACCTTGTAACGTGGCGACAGCGCGTCATGTTCACCGTGTACCAGTATTCAGTCACGTGCCGCCCATGTTAACAATTGTTCTGAACATGAGTGCTGCAGAGACTGTGTTCAATATGCTGACCTGCAAACTAGATATAATGAAGAGTCCGATTCAACAATGACCAGGAGTAACTTGTCTGGTGCCGACATACTTTGTTTGGTGACAGAATAAACTGTGGAATAAATGCAATTCCTGTGTTCGGCAAACGAGTTTTATTAATTACCACAAGGTAAAATCATCGTAATTGTCGTGCTACATAACTGCGCAGACTGTTATTGAAAGACGTCCGTCCTCGCCTACATCCTGAATGTGAATTTTCCTACCGCTTCACACTGGATGTGAATTGTTAAATTGCTACCGCGCACTATCGCTCGCCAGATGAAACCTTCTCACTCACACGCGCCGTCCTAACAATGGGGACCTCAACCAAGCAAAACATTTTTTTAAGTTAATTTGATTGCACGCTCCTGTGGCAATTTCCCTACATACCCATTTTTCTCTTTTCCTGTATCCACTCATTTTTACCCTCTATAAATTTAAACTTTAAATTAGTTCGACATTTTCGGTAAATTATTCCAATCTCTGAACCCCTTACCTACGAAAGAAAATCTTCCCACACCCTTTTGCCTGAAATCGAGTGCCAGCTTGTTGTCATTGTCATCTTTTCCCTTCCATGCATTACTTTTAATTCTTACACCAATATCTTTCCATGCCTCATCACCAATATTCGCCTTGTGCACTCCCATGAGCCTCTTCAACCTCGTCCTGTCTTCCAATGAATCCCTTTCCAGCTCTTTTATCATATCGATTATAGATTGTCTTCTGCGGAAGATTCCAAAGACAAATCTAGGAGCCCTTCTTTCCACCCCCTCGACATCTGTATTTGATACTCAAAATATGGGTTCCATACTATGCCGCCTTATTCAAGCAATGGTCTGACTAAAGTTTTATATAAATCATTGCCAGTGTTGTTGGTAACAACCTATAAAAACCCAAAAAAAGTAATTTAAATGCTGTGAGGTGGTCTGAAAATTATATTAAAAATTATTTTGATTGAGTGCAGTGGGCGAAGTTAATGGACATTGTAAAAAATAAAGTCGTTGATTGGAAGGAAAGAAGGCTAATAAGTAGATTGTACATCGAACAAGGAGTGAGAGTGGGGAATGATCTCACAGAAGAGGGAAAGATTGGAAGAGGTGTAAGACAGGGATATTGTTTGTCACCCATATTATTTAATAACATATATTTGGAGGAAATTATGAACAGAAGTTTAAGAGGTAAAGGAGGTGTATGCATGTGTGGATGTAGGATTAGCTGCATAAGGTTGGCTGATGACATGGTTTTGCTGGCGGAAAGTGTCAAGATAGTCAGAAGAATGTTAGAGGTAAGGAATTCGGAATGAGAATCAATAGGAGGAAAGGTAAATGTACATTGGTAGGAAAGAGTAAGAAAGAACTGATGATAAAGGTACAAGAAGAAATAATTGAGCAAGTGGAGTCCTTCAAATACCTCGGGAGTATTGTGAGTGGTGATTTGAGTTGTAAGAAGGAGGGGAAAACTAGAATAGCAATGGCAAAGGAAGCTTTCAACAGAAAGAAAAATTTATTACGTGGAAGGCTGGATAAAAACCTGTAATGTCCAGCCTCTGCTGTCATTAATATTTCGTCGCCTCTCAATGTATTTCTAAGACATTTCACTCAGCCGTTTTTGTGAGACGGCGGAGGGTGGAATTCCAGCGAGGCGGCAGGTTGACGGCGTGACTGTATCCTTTGTTTGTTGGACCCAGGTACAGAGGGCGCCCCCGAAGCCGGGAGGGGTGTGAGTCGACATGCTGTAGCGAGAGGCACTTCGGGTTGAGATCCCGGATAGTACGCACGTGTGTATTTGAGGATGCGGACTCCAGAAACGTGGAGGCCGTTTTTTTTTTTTTTTTTTTTTTTTTTTGTTTTTTTTTTTTGCACGAAAACATTTTGTCCTAGTGTTTACGTCATGTGCTGCCACGAATGAACCCATCTCAGTTGGTGTATGGCGTTGAAAGATGTTTCTTTATCGTGAAGGAAACATCGAGGTCACCGACAGCTTCCTGCGTAATGATAAGTGATGAGAAATTCATCTAAACATTTAACCAGTATACGCCCAAACCGATGGAGTTTCGTGCTCTCCCTAACCGGGAACAGTTTGTTTATTGTCCTTTAGCTTCTGTTTCTTTTTCTTTGCTGGCTGAGTTCAAATTTTTGTGTAATGTTAAACAAACATGTATCTTTTTCATAGTTTTATTTTATAAATGTATATTTTTTTATT